>SJYA01001964.1:85967-346584 GCA_006410615.1 Neotragus moschatus | reverse complement strand
GTGTTCATCATCTTGCACCCCACCTCACATTCTCTTAACATACTTCTACCCTGAGTGTTATTATAACAACCAGGCGCACACAAGTATAACGTGACAGCACCTTGCGACCACTGCAATTTGTTGCTTTTTACATCAGGAAATTTTTGCTGTAGCACCTGTAGGAGACTGTTCAGCTAAAGTCTGACTCATGTACAAATCTGGAACTGCAAGGGATTAACAAAACACAGGACAAGAATTGGTAGAGAAGTAATACTCTCTTCCTCCCCTTGGGTGGACAATTATGGCTGAGTTCCTCAGACCATTCCCAAATGATAAGATCACACTGGTTGATTTGCCATGTTTCTTACAAAGAATGTTTTTTCCCCTCAGTTGATAAATGTAAGATTTAGGAGAATTTTAGTTATGCCCATTGTTATAATACATTGGCAAGTAGATATGCCATCATGACTTTAAGAAATATTTTATCAGTTCCCAAATCAATATGCATACTTTTCAGAATACTTAAGCCAATCAGAATACTTGGACTATTAAATAAACATAGCATGAGAAAAATTTTAATGAGAGACGTTAAGTAAATCAAATGTTGAATTGCATGAGTCTCTCTTTTCAGTGTTTTGGCATAAAAAGGCAAAAAATTGTGAAGTCCCTGATGGTCCAGTGTTTAGGACTCTGTGTTCTCACTGCCAACAGCCCATGTTCTATCCCTGGTCAGGGGATACCCTCAAGTGGAGTGAAGTGGCAAAAAAAAAAAAAAATGAAAATTGAAGATTTGCCCTTAGAAATATATTATTTTTTCTCTTTAAATAATGGAAACATGTTATAGAAAATAGTAACAAGGTAAAATTACTGCAGTAAAATATTAAAAGTATAAAAACCCTAGTACATGACATGGTCTTTGATTTTTGCCTCAAAATGATTTCCCATTTAATACCTTCCCTTAAATATTGATATAAAATCAGGGGTCAGCCAAACATCTTGGTAATGCTAGGAAATTGTACTTTAAATGAAATATGCAAACACTTATTTTCATTTTCTAATCTTAACTCAGAGAAGATAGAAAATACAAGTATTCAGTCCCCAAAGAAATATTAACTCATCAAACTGGGCTGCTTTGGAATAAAAAGACCTACATGTGTGCCCTGTGAACTTAGTTAATAAAACTACAAGTACTGTAATTTTTGCATTTCCTGATTTGTACTAAAATTGCAAGTATATTAGTTTAATATTTTATAGGGGGTTTGGAAGACTGCTCTTGAAATTTTCAAGGTATAGGGTTGTTTTTCTTCTGGAAGGAGAAACCTAGCATCTGACAATAATTCTCTGTAATCTTTTTCTTGGCCAAAGGCTCTGATTGGTTATAGACATGGCTTTTCCTCACACACAAATTGAACAATTTCACAAGTAAAGAGGCTTCACTTTTTTCCTGTTTTGTTCAAAATAGCAAAAACTATGCATCATACTCTCCTTTTGTGTCTGTCCTAGAGACCCTAACGTATTTGATCTAATACCAGACATTCCAATTAGTTACCCAGTCATCATAGTTAGTGTTTGTTTGTTTGTTTTCTTTTTTTTAATTTTTGTAGGATCTTAATTCCTCAACCAGGGACTGAACCTGGCTCTGGCAGTCAAAGTGCAGAGTCTCAACCACTGGACTACTCAGGCATTCCCCACAGCTACTTTTTAAAAGGTATGGGAGTGGGGGGGGGAAGCTACTTTCTTTTTTTACTTGTATTTGCATTTATTTTTTTGCAGCATTTATTCCCAAGCCATAACTTTTTGTTTCTTCAGTTTCTTATGGGATATCTTTTTCTTCCGTGCAGCCTCCTCTTCTGGTTTAGGGACAATCTGTTCTTTTTCAGTAATGGCCATCTCAGCGTGGCGAGGAGAGCTCACGTACGGGTTGATCCCATCATGAGCTCTGTAAGGGCTGCGCCACATCTTGGGTGCTTCGTTCTCCTGGATGTTCTCAATAACCAGAGAATCTACACCTAAGCCCTTAAGTCAGCATTATTTTCTGAATTTTTGAACACGTGCAGTAAAACTTCAGTACTCTTTTTGGGCCGCCCACCCTGCGTCCAGCCCCACTGTTTGGCTTGTGCACACCTACCAACTCCACCACTGTAACGATGGAATGTCACACACTGCCTCTTTAAAGTGACATCCTTACGATACTTGGTGGCTTTTCAGATATGCATACCCTTAATAGCCTGAGTTTCATGCAGTTTCACATGTTCTTTAAAAGAACATGAAGATTTGAACCTCTGGATTTGCATGATTTTGTGGTGTTTCCTGGGTCAAGTGACTAGCATACCATTTTTAGAGGTCACCTCAAGCCACTTATGAGAAAAAAAAAGGAAAAGCTAATTTTTAAAAAAAGCTTTTAATTTTATTTTGGAGTACAGCTGTTTAACAATGTTGTGATAGTGTCAGGTGGACAGCAAAGGGACTCAGCCATACATATACATATACCATTCTCCCCCAAATTGCCCTCCCATCAAGGTTTCCACATAACCTAGAGCAGGGTTCCTTGTGCTATACAGTAGGTCTTAGTTGGTTATCCATTTTAAATATAGCAGTATGTACATGTCCACCCCAAACACTTAAAACGGGAGAGTTTTGATCTGAATACTTAGAGTGTGCTACATGCTTTGCAACAGTTCCACTGACATTATTCTTTGTTCTGTGTGATATTGTTTGTCTTTGTTTTTGTGACCTAGCACATCCACAGAGCACTCTGTTATTGACTATAGACAAAACTCTTCTCAAATAATAAACATTATCATAACTGTAAATTATTTTGTGGAAATAACAGGTTTATGTTCAGATGCATATACTGCCTACATAAACCTCTTTCTCCCCCAAAAATGTATGTAATTTTGTTTTCACATGGTCATAAGAAACAGTAAACTTCTTGTTTATTTTTTACAGCAACATTCATGGACCTTACATTATGGCTATATTTATTAAATTACCTAGAAACTTCCTAGAAATCAAAAATTCAATTAAAAATTCAAGAAGGTATACAAATGATTTTTATGATTTTTTTTATCAAGGGCTGATTTTAAAAACAGTACAAAACAATTGGAGTAGCTCGCACTTACTAAACACTTCTTTTTAGGCATCTGTGACAAATAATAATTAGGCCTCCACAAACATTCCCTCTATATTGGTCATTTTCACCAGCATATTGTAGTGTCTACATCCTTTAAAAAACATCCTTTGTGCCTTTTCTCTCAAGATATCGATACTGTCTTTTCCTTTACCTCCCTATAAACACCTTTTTTAAAAAATGTTTATTGGAATATAGTTGACTTACAATATTGTGTTAGTTTCAGATGTATAGAAAAGTGAGTCAGCTATACATATACATATATCCACTTTTTTTCTGATTCTTTTCCCATATGGGTCATTACAGAGTACTGAGTAGAGTTCCTTGTGCTGTTATTAGTTATCTATTTTATAGATATATATATAATAATTATTTTATAGATAGATAATAGTATCTATCATCATTAGTTATCTGCTTTATACACAGTAGTGTGTCAATCCCAATTTATCCCTTAAAAACATCTATATACTCACCATCTTCACTTGCTCTCCTCATATTCCTATTTTCAAACCTGTGTTTAACCCCTCTAGTCAGGCTTTTGGGCTTCCCAGGTGGTGCTAGTGTTAAAGAACCCCTCTGCTAGTGCAGGAAAGATAGAAATGTGGGNCAATTTATCCCTTAAAAACATCTATATACTCACCATCTTCACTTGCTCTCCTCATATTCCTATTTTCAAACCTGTGTTTAACCCCTCTAGTCAGGCTTTTGGGCTTCCCAGGTGGTGCTAGTGTTAAAGAACCTCTCTGCTAGTGCAGGAAAGATAGAAATGTGGGTTTGATCCCTGGGTGGGGAAGATTCCCTGGAGGAGGGCATGGCAACCCACTCCAGTATTCTTGCCTGGAGAATCCTATGGACAGAGGACCCTGGCAGGCTGCAGTTCATAGGGTTGCAAAGAGTGGGACATGGCTGAAGAAAGTTAGCATGCACACGGTCAGGCTTTCATTCTTCCACTCCACTGAAATATACACTCTTTAAGGTCACTCTCCTTGCTGAAACCAGTGGTTTATCTTCAGTCTTCATATTATTGTACCTGTCTTAGAGCAGCATTTGACAGTAATTGATCAAGCCTACCTTTTGAAAATTTTCTTCTTTTGTTTCAGAGACATCATGCATCTGTTTTCCCTTCTATGAAATTGGTTTTTTTTCCCCCCCGAGTTTTTCTTACTCTTCCTGGTCTCTAAATTTTTAAGAGTCCTAAAGTTGATCTTCACTCAGATTTTAAGGTTTCTTTGCTATTGTTTACATAGAGATAAGGGCTCTGTGGGTATACAGATCTTGATTCTCAGAAGGAGGACTTTTCAACCAGGGGACATATCAAGAGTCCAGTTGAACAACTATGGCTGCTGTTTGGGCACTTCCAGCTCTTAGAGTCCAGGGACCAGTCAGCAAGATAAGGAGTCACCATTCTTTTGCAAGGGTAGGACTGGTTAGAATATGCGAGGAGCTCAGTTAATCCATTTGGGCAGACCCTCAGTACTCCTTTGACCAATTCTTTTTTTTCTAAGTTTTTTTTTTTTTTTTTGATGTGGATAATTTTTTAAGTCTTTATGGAATTTGTTACAATACTGCTTTTGTTTTAGTTTTTTGGCTGCAAGGCATGTGGGATCTTAACTCCCCAACCAGGGATAGAACCTGCACCCCCTTCATTGAAAGGCAAAGTCCTAACCACTGGACAGCGGGAGGAGTCCCCTCTCTTGAGTAATTCTGATGGTAAATTGAATTTGTTATTGTTGTTGAGTCATTAAGTCGTGTCTGACTCTGTGACCTCATGAATTGCAGCACGCCAGACTTCCCTGTCCTTCACTATCTCCCTGAGTTTCCTGAAACTCATGCCCATTGAGTCAGTGATGCCTTCCAACCGTCTCATCATCTGTCACCCCCTTCTCCTCTTGCCCTCAGTTTTTCCCAGGTGTAGTAACTCTGACCAGAGAAAGATATGGTAAGCAGTGCGCAGATACCTGAAAAGAAAGGGTCTAGGTCATGTTAGGTAAACCCTCGAGACCAGCAGAGTTGCTAGCTGAGGGTGAGGGGATCTGGAATGTATAGGAGAGGGGGAATACAGCCAGTGTTAGCTGTGGCCCCATGACTAGCTGCAGCAGTGAGAACTGTTGCTTGTCTCACTAACCTTACCTTTCCAAATTTCCCTCAGGAAGAAAAATTCATGAGGACCCTCTTCAGAAGCTATGCAAAGAGTAAGAGATGCAAGGGATGGATTATGGTGACCCTGACTTATTTCCCCAGCTTCTGAGAATGCTGCTGGAAGCGATCCTCAGCTGTCAGCCTTCTATAGGAATTTCTCCAGAAGAAAACTGCCTTGCCCAAGGTCATGACTCCTCTCCAGGCTAGCTGGTATCCTGTGACCCATCAGAGTGGGAACATAAAGGTCTGAACCCATGTTCCAACTCAGGACAGCTCTGAAGGGCTGTCCCGTCTGCACAGCTACATGTGGGGCCAGCCGAGGCTTCACTGGGACTGCGCTGCAGCTCAGCTGCTACCTCTGCCCAATCCGACTCCATTCTCTTCTCTGCCATGAGTATTGATCCTGAACGCACTCCTCAGTAAGCTTCCCACACACTAATCTCCTTCTCAAACTCTGCTTCTGAGGAAATCCAATTGGAGACAATATAATATTGTCTCCAGTATCCTGAACTCACTACATGCTTGTAACCAGGCATATAACTACAGTTCCTCAACATGCCAAAAGCATCTGTACATGCTCTCCCTGCCTCAAGTACCCAGGCCATTTTGGTCAGGCTCACTCGTATTCATGGTCCAAGACTAAGCTCAAGACAGTTTCACCACCTCCTTGAAGCCTCCTCTAACCCCACTGCCATTCCCAACATGTGTTCCTCCAGAAGCGTGTGCCTTTGATCACATATTTCACTGTACCAATCTGGAATTATATATTTACTTGTCTGTACAAGACTGAGACTTCCTTAAAGTCAACATTGGTCTGGTCTTTCATTTTTGTATTCTAATGCTAATAACAGGGCATCTGATAATGATGGGCATTCAATAAATGGTTTTTAAATGACTGAATGGAATAGAGATTTTTCTCTATGTCACAGGCAAGTGTTTATGCAATGTAGATTTGAAAATATAGATTTTAGAGCCAGCCTGTCTTGTAATGGAGACCTAGCTCTATATTTATTAGAGCTCTGTTGAAATAACCTTGGGCAAATTGCTTAACCACTCCGCGCCTCATTTCCCTTAGGCATAAAATGGAAATTATAATAACACCAATTTTATAAGGCTGTTATAAGAATTAAAACAATAATCATAATGGATATGATATTATGAAATACCATTTTCATTTGTTGCAGCCTACCATACTGCAGACAGAGTGCCAAGCCTTTTTTTTTTTTAATTGGGGTATAGTTGCTTTTCAATGTTGTGTTAGCTGTGTTGTGTACAATGTCGTTGTGTACAGCAAAGTGAATCCACTATATGTATACATATATCCCCTCCTCTTGGATCTCCCTCCCAACCCCACCCCTCTAGGTTATCACAGAGCACCGAGCTGATCTCCATACACTATGCAGTAGCTTCCCACTCGCTATCTATTTTGCACGTGGCAGTACACATACGTCAACCCCAATCTCCCAATTCATTTCACCCCCCTCGCGAACCCACCCCTTGTCCACACATACATTCTCTGCATCTGTGTCTCTATTTCTGCCCTGCAAATAGGTTGATCTTACCGTTTTCCTAACTTCCACATATAGGTGTTAATATACAATATCTGTTTTTTTCTTTCTGACTTACTTTAGTCTGTATGACAGATTTATTTCACCTGTAATTCTCATTCAGTCTTCCAGACAAATCTACAGAGTTAATGGCAACACCATCAAGATAAAAACAAACAAGCAAAAAAGAACAGCAAACTTAGACTCACGGATTATATTTAGTTTATCTAATATGCACAGTGTGTTCATGAGAATAGGCTATGCCAAGCTGCAGTAACAAATCAACCTCAAAATTTCAAGGGATGAATAGATAAAGGTTTACTTCTTACACATACAGTGTATGCTGTGAATCCAGCGGTTCTCATGGGTACCTTCAGTCCAGCTTTTCTTCAGGGTTTTAAGACTGTGTCTTGCCTCTATGCCATCTTGAACATATGGCTTGCAGTTCACTGCAGCAGGTGGGAGGATGGTGGCTGCATGCGGGCCTTTAAGCACATCAGTCAACTGACATGCATCCTTCTAGCAACAGCACATTGGCCAGAACTACTCACGTGGTTTTACCTGACTTCAAGGAATCTGTAAAATGTGATGAGGGAACATAGGGCTATTTAGTGAATAATAAATGTTTCTGCTATACCTGGCTTGTAGGCCAGATTCATAATGGCGACATGTTTGCCTTATATGGGGGCTTCTCTGGTCGCTCAGTGTTAAAGAATCTGCCTGCAGCGGAGGAGCTTCAGGAGACATGGATTTGATCCTTGGGTCGGAAAGACCTCCTGGAGGAGGGCGTGGCAGCCCACTCCAGTATTCTTGCCTGGAGAACCCCATGGACAGAGAAACCTGGTGGGCTACAGTCCATAGGGTCGCAAAGAGTCAGATACTACCGAAGCAACTTTGCACGCATACACACACACGTGCTGTATATGCTCCAAAGCTAGGTTTGCTAGGNCAAAAACAATGTCCTCTTTATTATCGAGGACTGGAAAGCAAAAGTAGGAAATCAAGAGCTACCTGGAGTAACAGACAAATTTGGCCTTGGAGTACAGAATGAAGCAGGGCAAAGGCTAACAGAGTTTTGCCAAGAGACTGCACTGGTCATAGCAAACATCCTCTTCCAACAACACAAGAGGAGACTCTACACATGGACATCACAAGATGGTCAATACCAAATTCAAAATGATTCTATTCTTTGCAGCCAAAGATGGAGAAGCTCTATACAGTCAGCAAAAACAAGACTGGGAGCTGACTGTGTCTCAGATCATGAACACTTTATTGCCAAATTGAGACTTAAATTGAAGAAAGTAGGGGAAACCACTAGACCATATAGGTATGACCTACATCAAATCCCTTGCAATTATACAGTGGAAGTGAGAAAATAGATTCAAGGGATTAGATCTGATAGACAAGAGTGCCTGAAAAACTATGGATGGAGGTTCATGACATTGTACAGGAGGCAGTGATCAAGAGCATCCCCAAGAAAATAAATGCAAAAAGGCAAAATGGTTGTCTGAGGAGGAGATGTGTATAAGAGACAGCTCCAGGCAAGAATACTGGAGTGGGTGGCCATTCCCTTAGCCACTTGCCAATTCACAGTTTCAACCATACATACAATTACACCATATTAAGGTTTAAAGAAAAAGTTGAATTTTAAAACCTGGATCTACGTAAACTCCATAACCACCTAAGGATGTAGCTAACTTTCTGCAATTTCAGTTGCCTAAGTCTAACATTTCCTTATTTATTGAAATTAAGAGGTTTGACTGGAAAATCTTGAGTGCCTTCTTCCTCTTAAAATCTAGTATCCTATAACTCTATCATGTTTCTTCTGTAGCAAGGTGTCAGGNCCAAGGAATAGCAAGGAGAGATAAGAAAGCCTTCCATAGCGATCAACGCAAAGAAATAAAGGAAACAATACAAAGGGAAAGACTAGAGATCTCTTCAAGAAAATTAGAGATACTAAGGGAACATTTCATGCAAAGATGAGCACAGTAAAGGACAGAAATGGTAGGCACCTAACAGAAGCAGAAGATATTAAGAAGAGGTGGCAAGAACACACAGAAGAACTATACAAAAAAGATCTTCATGACCCAGATAACCACAGTGGTGTGATCACTTATCTAGAGCCAGACATCCTGGAATGTGAAGTCAGGAGGGCCTTAGGAAGCATCACTATGAACAAAACTAGTGGAGATGATGGAATTCCAGTTGAGTCTTTTCAAATCCTAAAAGATGATGCTGTGAAAGTGCTGCATTCAACATAACAACAAATCTGGAAAACTCAGCAGTGGCCACAGGACTGGAAAAGGTCCGTTTTCACTCCAATCCCAAAGAAAGGCAATGCCAAAGAGTGTTCAAACTACTGCACAACTGCACTCACATCACATGCTAGCAAAGTAATGCTCAAAATTCTCCAAGCCAGGCTTCAACAGTACGTGAATCATGAACTTCCAGATGTTCAAGCTGGATTTAGAAAAGGCAGAGGGGCCCGGAGATCAAATTAGCAGCATCCACTGGATCATCGAAAAAGCAAGAGTTTCAGAAAAACATCTATTTCTGCTTTATTGACTATGCCAAAGCCTTTGACTGTGTGGATCACAACAAACTGTGGAAAATTCTAAAGAGATAGGAATACCTGACCTGCCTCCTGAGAAATCTGTATGCAGGTCAAGAAGCAACAGTTAGAACTGGACGTGGAACAGCAGACTGTTTCCAAATCAGGAACGGAGTATATCAAGGCTGTATATTGTCACCCTGATTATTTAACTTACATGCAGAGTATCTTGCGAAATGCCGGGCTGGATGAAGCAGAAGCTGGAATCAACATTGTCGGGAGAAATATCAATAACCTCAGATATGCAGATGACACCACCCTTATGGCAGAAAGCAAAGAAGAGCTAAAGAGCCTCTTGATGAAAGCAAAAGAGAAGAGTGAAAAAGTTGGCTTAAAATTCAACATTCAGAAAACTAAGATCATGGCATCCAGGACAAAGGACTCAACATTTCTCTAAAGAGGAGATACAGATGACCAAACAAACACACCAAGATTCTCAACACCACTCATCCTTGCTGCTACTGCTGCTGCTAAGTCACTTCAGTCGTGTCCGACTCTGTGCGACCCCATAGATGGCAGCCCACCAGGCTCCCCCGTCCCTGGGATTCTCCAGGCAAGAACACTGGAGTGGGTTGCCATTTCCTTCTCCAATGCATGAAAGAGAAAAGTGAAAGTGAAGTCCCTCAGTCCTGTCCGACTAATAGCGACCCCATGGACTGCAGCCTACCAGGCTCCTCTGTCCATGAGATTTTCCAGGCAAGAGTATTGGAGTGGGTTGCCATTGCCTTCTCCGCCACTCATCCTTAGAGAAATGCAAATCAAAACCATAATGGGTTATCACCTCACACCCATTAGAATATCTCCTATCAAAAAACAAACAACCAGAAAATAGTAATTGTTAGCAAGGACATGAAGAAACTGGAATCTTTTTGTACTGTTGGTGGGAATATAAAATGGTTCAACTGCCATGGAAAACAATATGATAGTTCCTCAAGAAATTAAAAATAGAACGATCCAGCAATCTCACTTCTGGGTTTTTATCTAAAAGAACTGAAAGCAGGATCTCAGAGATATTTGCACAGCCATGTTCATAGCATTATTCACCACAGCCAAGAGATGAAAGCAGGGAATATGTCACTGACAGATAAGTGGAAAACCAAAATTTGGTGCATTCATACAATGGGATAGTATTTAGGCTTAAAAAGGAAAGGAAGGAAGGAGTATTTGCTATATACTGTAACATCTATGGACCCTGAGGACATTATGCTAAATGAAATAAACTAGTCACAAAAAGACAAATACTATACGGTTCCATTCATGTAAGTTGCATAAGTGGTCAAATTCATACAAACAGAAAGTAGGTTGGTGGTTGCCAAAGGCTGGGGAAAGGGGAATTGGGAGACGTTGTCTAATGGTTATAGAGTTTTGGTTTTGCAAGATAAAGAGTTCTGGAGATCTGTCATACAATGATGTGAATATACTGAACACATCTGAACTGTATACTTAGACGTGGTTAATGTAGTTAACAAAACATCAAAATAGATATTTTAAATATTTTCAGTTTATTGTACATATAAATAAGCTGCTGCTACTGCTGCTAAGTCGCTTCAGTCATGTCCGACTCTGTGCAACCCTATGGACTGCAGCCTACCAGGTTCCTCCATCCACGGGATTTTCCAGGCAAGAGTACTGGAACGGGGTGCCATTTCCTTCTCCTGATAAATAAGCTATCGGCAAGCAATTTTATCAAGTGACTAAGAATGCAGATTCCAAAGTCAGACTGCCTGGCCTCAAATCTCAGCTTTGCTACCTACTAGTGATGTGGGCAAGTCATTTAGTAACTCTGTTCCTCAGATTTCTCTGTAAATAGAGTTTAATTACAATAGTATCACTCTATTATTGTTGTTTAGTTGCTAAGCATGTTCGACTCTTTCATGACCCCATGGACTGAAGCCCGCCAGGCTTTTCAGTCCGTGGGATTATTCTGGCAAGAATACTGGAGTGGGTTGCCGTTTCCTTCTCTAGAGGATCTTCCTGACCCAGGGGTTGAACCCACACCTCCTGCATTACCAAGAAAATTATTTACCACTGAGTCACCAGGGAAGACCCAGTACCACCTTACAGAATTGTTTTTTAAATTAGATGAGTTAATATTCATAAAACCAGGTCGAGAACACTGTGCTAAATAAATGTGGTGACCTATCAACCTCCCTCCTGATGTATTTCTACATAGAAATATTAACAGAGATTATTTCTAAGGGGATGGCCTATTAGAGATTTTAATCTATTTTTCTCAGCTTATATGCATTTTAAAATCTTTTTATTACATGTGTATCAGTTTCATAATAAAAGCAATAGAAGATTTTCTATGAATACAAAATAGGTCAGATGGTCCATCTAGTATGGAAGTTTGTCTCTCTTGGTAATACTTAGGAAATAATTTCTGAGCCAACATGGATTATTTATTATATTTCAAAAAAAGTAAAAACTAGTGTTAGTTGCTCAGTTGCATCTGACTCTTTGAGACCACATAGCCCGCCAGGCTCCTTTGTCCACGGGATACCCCAGCCAAGAATACTGGAGTGGGTTGCCATTCCCTTCTCCACGGGATCGTCCCAACCCAGAGAGCAAACCCAGGTGTTCTGCCTTGCAGGCAGATTCTTTACTGTCTGAGCCACCAGGGAAGCCTGATATTTCAAAAATCTTTCTAGTATTTTCAGCACTATTGTTGAAAAAAAAAGAGAAAGATACTATTATATGTGAATGAGAATAACAACGTTTACAATAACAACAGCCTGTAACTGTTGTTATAAAAATTATGGTCTATAATCCCCTAATTTTTTTTACAGTTATTAACTATGAGTGTAATTTCCTCACTGTTTGTAGGCTTGGTGACAGTAACAAATTAAATGCAAGACTGCAGAGGTATCCAATAAGGATGCCTTCCTGACCCATTATTTTTGCAACACTGGGAAAAGCCATGGTAGATTTGGTGTTGATCCTGCTTTTCCCCTGGACAGAGTCAGTTCTGGCCTGCTCTATCTCTCATTACTGTGATGACGGCCCTATCCAGATGCTAAATACTCAAGAGACACTCCAATACAGTATTAAACACTCTGAACACTTCATCCCCAAAGAATGTAGCATTCCAAGAGAAAACAGGCCTCCGTCTGACACCAGTAAAATTGTGAAGGTGTGTGATAAATCAGGCATCAAAATGAGAGGCCTCAAATTCTTAAATGTGCCTGCCCCTTACAGTGAGTCCCTGCCCTTCTATTTCCAAAACAGAAACAGTCATATATTTAAAATAATGATACTAAAGCTTGCAAATACATATCAGTAGAAACAACTGTAAAATATGTTCAACTATAAAGTGTTCCAATCACCTACTATGCAGTTAAGAAGGCTGTTCTAGATGGGAATAAGAAGAAATAGAGATGTTCACTAACAAACTGTGTGAAATAGCTTAAGCCCTTTGAGGTGATTTATTTTGAGAGGATGTGCAGGAATGTTTTGTCTTAACCATTCGTCTTAATGGCTCCTTCCATTTTCTTTCTTTTGTTTCCTTTCTTTTCCTCCCTCCCTCTCTTCTTTTCTTCCTCCTTTCTTTCATACAAAAGTTTTAAATTCTTAGTGTACCATTTACTTGAAACATCAACTTTCTAAAGAAATACCAAATTTTTAAAATTTAAAATAATGACTTTTACTTATATCAAAGAAAACAAAACAATGGCTTGTTTTTCAAACAAATAGATTTGGTTATAAGCTAGAATTATTTTTCCATTAAAAAATAAACATATTTCAACCAGAAATATATAAAACATTGTTTCTGAAATGACCAGTGCTTAGTTTTCTAACAAAAATGCAAAATAATCTGCCTCAGAACAATGGAAATATATAAATTATGACTACTAGTATTAACTACAATTGACTAAACATTAGATTTACTTATTTTGCTAAAGCAATATATAGTTCCTAGTATTTTTATTCCTCTTACTTTCTACTGAGAAAATGTGAAGTAAAGAAGTGTATGCCTCAATGAATTTTTACCTCCATGATCCACCAGCCAGATCAAGAGAGAGAACACTTAAAAGATTATGTTTCCCTTCAATTTGGGGTGTATAAGTCTCTCCCTGAAGATGGAGGCAAAAATGTAGATACATAGGCCGCATTCCCCGAGATTCAATAGTAATAATCTGGGGTAGGGTCACTAAGACTGCATCTTAAATAAACTCCTCTACTGGGAGAATCTTTGCCCTTGAAGGAAGCCTAACTTGACTTATGACTCAAAGTTCCACTACTCTCAACTTCAAAGATAATTTTTTCAGGAAGTCTAGGTGGGTTTTTTTTACTGAAGAAGAACATAGATAGGACATTTGGCATCCTTGTGTGATTTTAAGCTTTAGTGTTATTTTCTCTTTTTTTGAGGCAGTCTCTCAAATGAAGTTTCTATCAATCCATGACAAAATGAATAATTTTAGTCCCTAGTGAATATATCCTAGTAGCATATCCTTTCTGTAGAAAATTTTTAAAAAATGGGAAAACTTAAATCAAGACCACTAAACCTTTGTTTATATAGTTATTTATCTTTTTCAGTGCTTTACTGTGTACAGTTTTTTTTAACAAGAATATGTATATGTATGTATATATATATATACATAAATTGAACATGCCATTACCACCCAATGCGGGAGACCCAGCTTTGATCCCTGGGTCAGGAAGATCTCCTGGAAAAGGAAATGGCAAGCCATCCCAGTATTCTAGCCTGGAAAATACCATGGACAGGGGATAGGCTGCAGTTCATGGGATCGCAGAGTTGGACACGACTGAGCGACTTCACTTTCACTTTACTACCTGATTTTTCTTTGCAACATTATTAATAATTATTTCAATGTAGTTTTATCTAATAGAATGTTCTAACTTTTGAAAGCATCATAATGTATTACTCTGTATTTAAAATTTTAAACATAGAGATTGTTTCCACTTTTAAAAAATGTAAAGAACACTGTGATGAATATTTTTGTACACATTTAAAAATATTTCTTTAAGATAGATTGTTAAAGAAATTGATGAGAGTATAAGCATTTTTAGGGCTTCCCAGGTGCCACTAGTGATAAAGAACCTGCCTGCCAATGCAGGAGCCACAGGAGACGCAGGTTCGATCCTTGAGTTGGGAAGGTCCCCTCAGTTCAGTTCAGTTCAGTCGCTCAGTCGTGTCTGACTCTTTGTGACCCCATGAATCGCAGCATGCCAGGCCTCCCTGTCCATCACTAACTCCTGGAGTTCATTCAGGGGATATGGCACCCCACTCCAGTATTCTTGCCTGGAAAATCCTGTGGACAGAGGAGGCTGGCAGGCTGTAGTCCATAGGGTTGCCCAGAGTCAGACACAACTGAAGCAAGTCAGCACACATGCACGCAAGCATTTTTAAAGCTTTTAATATATATTGTGATTCAGTTGTCTACTGCTATATGACAAAATCTCCAGAGCTTAGTGGCTTAAAATAAAATCATTTATTATTTAGATAAATAGTATTGGCTGAGTTCATTCATGCAGCTGCACTGAGCTGAAAGCTTGACTGAGACTAGAATGTCTAAAATGGCTTCACTTTTGTATCTGGGACCTTAGCTGGGGTAGCTGGAATACCTGGGAACTGGTTTGACCTGTTTCTGCATAATGTCTCATCATTAAGTAGTCTAGCTTGAATTTATTTATATCACAGCTGGATCCCCTAAGAGTAAAAGTGAAAGCTGCCAGGCTTCTTAAGATCTGTACCTAGAAGCTAAAGCAAGTCATGACGCCAACCCAGATTGAAGGAGAAGAGAAACAGACTCTATTTTTTAATGGAAAACCTCCAAAATCATGTTGCAAAAGGGCATGTGGGGTTGAAGGTATTGCCGTCATCTTTGGAAACAATGACCACCTATTGCCACATTATTACTTTGTAAAACACAGATTTATTATAAAAAGTATATGCAAAACATACTTCCATCAGATTGGTATAAATTAAAAAGTGTCATCAAGGATTTATAGCAATAATACTATACTTTCATATACTCCTGATACGGGGACAATCTTGATGCTCACTTGATAAAACAATTTGGCCTTAATTGCCAAAGGTCATAGGTATATACCCTGATGAAACAGGCATACAGGTAGGCCAGGGTATATGTATAATAAGGTTCATAGCACCATCATTCATACATCATTACATCCCCAAACTGAAAACAAACTTAAAGTTTGTTCTGAATCTAGAACAGATTTTAAGAAAATGTGGAATATTATAGAACAATGAAAATGAACAAACTATACTCACAGCAATATAGATGAATCCTCCAAACATAATGTTGAATATAAAATACAAGTCATATAGTGATTCATGTAATTTGATTTCATTTATGTAAAGTTCAAAAACAATCAAAAGTAAACTATGTTGTTTAGGGATACATACATAAATGATCAAACTATAAAGAGCAGAGAAATATTTACTATATTAAAGTCAAAAAAATAAGTTTGGTCTAGTAAGGGGGAAGGAGGATGGAGAGTATCATCCAGGTAGAGGAAAAAGAATAACTGGGTGACAGATGAAGTTGACTGGATTTGAGGAATTTACAGGAAGTCCATGAGCAACAGGAAGAACAAGAACTCAGAGGCCGATGTAAGGATTTTCCGACTTCATGCTAATAGAAACAAAAAACCGCTGATGGGCTATAAGCAATATGATCAGGTTTTGATTTTCAAAGAGGTATTTTGTCTGTCATATATAAAACAGATTAAAGAAAATAAAAAATGCATACAGGAATAATATTAGGAATCTATTGTAAATGGCTTCAGGTGAGAGATAAAAGGGCTATTATTATTATTACAAGTGGTACAGTGAGAGTGAATAAAAAGAGGATCCAAAATGGGCTTAGTGAGTGGAATTAAGAAGACTTGATGATGAGGGGCACATCCCTGGCAGTCCAGTGGCTGAGACTTCACCTTCCAATGCAGGGGGTGCAGGTTCCATCCCTCATCAGGGACCTGGGATCCCACAAGCCTTGCAAAAAACCAAAACATAGAAGCAGTATTGTAAGAAATTCAATAAAGATGTAAAAAAAAAAAAAAAGAATAAGACTTGATGATTAGGGAGTTCAGAAGACAGAATGAGTCATCACGATTCCTATTTTCTGGCATGATCAGCAAGGTGCCATTGATCCAGAAAGGGGACATTGATGGGGAGTTCAGTCTTGATTTGGATTCCTGGGAGACACACAAGTGCAGACGTTACCTAAGCAGGTAAATAAATTATTTGGAGCTCAGACTGAGCTAGAGAGAGAAATTTGATATTTTTTCTTTTAACGGACCATGGTAGTAAATGACGTAGAGCATACCTGAAATACCAAGAGCAGATAAAATGACTCAGAAAGGACAGACGGAAGCAAAAAAACAGTGAAAATGATAACATTATCTATGTGCAGGACACTACACATGATTGCAGGATCACAAAGGTAAGCTATGGTGCCTAGTTTACCATGAAGTGGAGGAAACAGATATTTAGATTATACAAATCTTACCTGGTAAATGATAAGAACTAAAAGATAACTCTGAGATCCCAGAGCAGGGCAGTTAAGTCTGCAAAGCTGAATAAGAATCAGCAATAAGGGGAAAGATGGAAAAGGCATTCCCAGCAGAAGCAATAGGATGCACAAAAGCATTGAGTCCTGAAACAATGCGGTATATGAGCATAATCACAAGCAGACTAGCAGCATTTACACACAGGGCTTGAAGTTTATGCCACAGGAGGTCAGACAAAAGAGAGAGAAAGCCCAGTGATGGGTAGTTTGCAGGTCCTCCTATGAAGTTTAGGGTTTATTGGGTAGGGAAAAGAGTGTATATTCCTTTGTTTGGGAGATTGCTTAGACCAAGCCTGAAGGGCGAGGGCAAAGCTGAATACAGCAAAGCTGGTTAGGAAACAAATAAGCTGCTACATATATGGAAAATGGTGATAGGGATAAAGAGGTGAGCAACATATTTGATAGCTATTTAAGGTTACTCTTTAACTCAAGGAGCCTGTGTGAGATTGTGCCTGCTTAGTTCCCGGTCTCTCTCAGCTTTAAACGCAGTTGTCAGGTCTATGGGAGAGATGGCAGAAGCCCAGGTTTAAAAATTTTGAATTTATACAAAACACAAAGGAAAAACAAGCAACCAGTTACAAGTAACCACTACATAAGCATAGCAACCACATGGAGTTGCCAAAGCACCTGGGTAACATTTACCACAAAGCTGTTGCTTTTTAGTCACTAAGCATTCCACTCTTTTCCAACCCCATTGACTGTAGCCCACCAGGCTCCTTTGTCTGTGGGATTTTCCAGGCAAGAATACTGGTTATTCAGTCACTCAGTCATGTCCAACTCTGTGACCCCATGGACTGCAGCACACCAGGTTTCCCTGTCCTTCACCATCTCCCAGAGCTTGCTCAAACTCATGTCCATTGAGTCAGTGAGGCCATCCAACCATCCCATCCTCTGTTATCCCCTTCTCCTCCCGCCTTCTTCCTTTCCTAGTATCAGGGTCTTTTCCAATGAGTTGTCTCTTTGCATTAGGTGGCCAGCGTATGGGAGTTTCAGCTTTAGCATCAGTCCTTCCAATGAATGTTCAGGGTTGATTTCCTTTACGATTGACTGGTTTGAGCTCCTCGCAGTCCAAGGGACTCTCAAGAGTTTTCTCCAACACCAAGTTCAAAAGCCATTAATTCTTTGGTCCTCAGTCTTCTTTATGGTCCAACTTTCACATCCATACATGACCACTGGAAAAACCATAGCTTTGACTATACAGACATTTGTCAGCCTAGTAATGTCTATGCTTTTTAATACACTGTCTAGGTTGGTCATAGCTTTTCTTCTAAGGAGCAAACGTCTTTTAATTTCATGGCTGCAGTCACCATTTGCAGTGATTTTGGAGTCCGAGGAAATAAAGTATGTCACTATTTCCACATTTCCCTATCTATTTGCCATGAAGTGATGGGACTGGATGCCGTGATCTTAGTTTTTTGAATGTTGAGTTTTAAGATAGCTTTTTCACTCTCCTCTTTCACTTTCATCAAAAGTCTCTTTAGTTCCTCTTCTCTTTCTGTCACAAGGATGGTGTCATCTGCATATCTTAGGTCATTGATATTTCTCCCAGCAATCTTGCTTCCAGCTTATGCTTCATCCATCCCAGCATTTTGCATGATGTACTCTGCATGTAAGTTAAATAAACAAGATGACAATGTACAGCCTTGATGTACCCCTTTCCCAGTTTTGAATAAAACCATTTCAAGATGGCAGAGTAGAAGGATGCATGCTCATCTTCTCCTGGGAGAACACCAAAATCACAACTAGCTGCTGAACAACCATCCACAAGATAATGTTGGATCCCACCAAAAAAAGATACATCACGTCTAAGGGCAAAGGAGAAGCCACAACAGGACAGTAGAAAGGGCACAATTGCATTTAAAATTAAATCTCAAACCCGCCAGAGATGCAAACAAAGGGTGCAAACAAAACTTTGTGCACACCAAGACGCAGGGAAAGGAGCAGTGACCTTCACAAAAGACTGAGCCAGATCTTCCTTTGAGTATTTGAGTGTCTCCTGTGGAGGTGTGGGTCAGCAGTGGCCTGCTGCAGAAATAGGGTCTCTGGCAACAGCAGTCCTGGGAGGTGCAGTATGCTGGCATTAGTATTTTTGAAGGAGGTCTCTATTACTGCCATTACCCCTACCATAGTTTAGCCTCAGGCCAAACTACAGGGAGGGAACACAGTCCCACCCATCAGCAGAAAATTGGGTTAAAGATTTACTGAGCATGGCCCCTAAAGGAAATCAGTCCTGAATATTCATTGGAAGGACTGATGCTGAAGCTGAAGCTCTAATACTTTGGCCACCTGATGCGAAGAACTGACTTATTGTGAAAGACCCTGATGCTGGGAAAGATTGAAGGCAGGAGGAGAAGGGGACGACAGAGGATGAGCTAGTGAGATGGCATCACCAGCTCGATGGACATGAGTTTGAGCAAACTCCGGGAGTTGGTGATGGACAGGGAAGCCAGGCGTGCTGCAGTCCATGGGGTGGCAAAGAGTCAAACGGGACTGAGTGATTGGACTGAACTGAACTGAGTATGGTCTTGCCCACAGAGCAAGACCCAGTTCTCCCACAGCCAGTCTGTCCCATCAGGAAGCTTCCACAAGCCTCTTATCCTCATCCATCAGAGGGCAGACAGAATGAAAACCAAATTAACCAAATTGACCATGTGGATGGCAGCCTTGTCTAACTTAATGAAACTATGAGCCATGCCATGCAGGGCCACCCAAGGCAAACGGGTATGATGGAGAGTTCGGCAAAGTGTGTTCCACTGGAGAAGAGAATGGTAAACCAATTCAGCATTCTTGCCTTGAGAATCCCATGAATAGTATGAAAATTGGTTTGCCATTTCTCCTCCAGGGGATCTTCCCGACCCAGGGATCAAATCAGCAAATCCTGCGGCTCCTGCATTGGGAGCACATTCTTTACCACTGAGCCACCTGGAAAGCCCCAAATTACAAATGGATATGGCCACAACAGTCACAGATTCTGAGTTCTGTGCTGGAGGAAGGAAGCTGGTGGGCTAAGGCTACAAAGCAGTGGAATTCAGTTGCAGGCAGGTGTGCCTGGCCATCAGGGACAGTCCCAGCAACAGGGCAGTGGGGAAGGGAGCTTGTGCTTTGTTGGCTCTGCCCCCGCCAGCATGCGTCTGCACAGGGCTGTAGGGGTCAGAGCAGCTGAGCCACTCAGTGACTCCAAAACCTGAGAATGGCTGGTGCTCAGACATGAGGCACAGCAGCCATGAAATTAAAAGACGCTTACTCCTTGAAAGAAAACTTATGACCCTAGATAGCATATTCAAAAGCAGAAACACTTTGCTTACAAAGGTCTGTCTAGTCAAGGCTATGGTTTTTCCAGTAGTCATGTATGGATATGAGAGTTGGACTGTAGAGAAGACTGAATGCTGAAGAACTGATGCTTTTGAACTATGGTGTTGGGTCCCTTGGACTGCAAGGAGATCCAACCAGTCCATTCTGAAGGAGATTGGCCCTGGGATTTCTTTGGAAGGAATGATCCTAAAGCTGAAACTCCAGTACTTTGGCCACCTCATGTGAAGAGCTGACTCATTGGAAAAGACTCTGATGCTGGGAAGGATTGGGGGCAGGAGGAGAAGGGGACGACAGAGGATGAGATGGCTGGATGGCATCACCGACTCGATGGATGTGAGTCTGAGTGAACTCTGGGAGTTGGTGATGGACAGGGATGCCTGGCGTGCTGCGATTCATGGGGTCGCAAAGAGTTGGACACAACTGAGCGACTGAACCGAACTTAACTGAAGGAAGTAGAAGCCTCTGAGAGTAGAGTAAGTCTCAGCAGCACCTGAACAAGTAGGACAAAGTAAAGGAAAATCCAGGGAGTAGGAAATAGGGCCAGGGAATTACTGAGAGCAAGACACCAAGGTTTTGACAACTGCACAAAAGCAACAGAAGAGGGAGCATGCTGGAACTGGGAAAGCTTTTCTCCACCAGTCTCACTGTAAAAAGGCAAGGAGGGGTGGGATGGGGACACACACACATACAAAACCCACAAACCTCCCTGATTCCCCATAGAAATGAGCATGAGGAAAGTATCCAGGGAAAATCTCATACAACATTTATTATAAGAAAAAATAAGAAGCAAACTAGCATCTTTATAGGCGGGAAAAGCAGGCCAGGATGTGCCCACAAAAGAGACCAAACTATAACCTACCATTTCAAAACAAACCTAACAGACATTCAGCAAATGATTCAAGATGTGAAAGAACATCATAAATCAGAATCAGAAAGGCTCAGCACTGAGGTGACAGAACTCAGAAAAGACCTAATTAACTTATTAAGAAGAATTAGGTTATGAATGCCTTAAAAGTGATAGAAAATGAAAAGGGGAAGTTCTTCATTTTAAAAGAGAAATTAGAGAATTCTCTGGCAGTCCAGTGATTAGGACCCAGTGCTTTCACAGCCTTGGCCCAGGTTCAATCCATGATTGGGGAACTAAGGTACTGAAAGCAGTATGGCTCAGCCAAAAAAAAGAAAAATAGAGAGAGAGAGAGAGAGAGAAAGAAATTATTTTTAAAATATAAACAAAATGGAGAAATAGATTAAAAAAAAAAAAAACAGTGAGTCTAATACATAGATCTGTTCTGGCAGCTACGGACTGGGAGACCTGCTTTTTACCTGTTGCTCCATCCTCGTATATTGTGGCTCCACTCAGGTCTTGTTACATGGCAAGTATAGAATTATTGTTGCTTAGTTGCTCAGTTGTGTTGGACTCTTTTCGCAATCCCATGAACTATAGTCTGCCAAGCTCCTGTGTCCATGGGATTTTCCAGGCAAGAACCTTGGAGTGGGTTGCCATGCCCTTCTCCAGGGGATCTTCCCGACCCAGGCATCAAACCCTTGTCTCCTGCTTGGCAGGCAGATTCATTACCATCTGAGCCACCTGGGAAGCACCAAGAATAGAATACCTTTGGTAAATAAATGTTGCTTATCTCCTATGACAACTCCCTTATTTCCCATCTCTAGGACTCAGAGGAGCCTTCAAAGGTAAGAATACCTCTTCCTCCATGGCATTAAGTTAATTTTCTAAAGTCACCTAGGAGAATAAAAAAGGGGGAGATCTCCCTTTCAGAGATGAAATACCAGGACTCAGGGCATTTGTTCATGTTTTTTCCTTTTTTAGTATTTCTACTTCTCCTGTATCCACTGTGTCCTGGTATGTAAGTAAGCTTTTCTATCATGTAAGAAATCTTAAGGATAGAGACATATTCGTTTGGCCTAAATCATACATATTAATTCATTCAAAACTTCATTCAGGGGCGGTCCTAAGATGGCAGAGGAATAGGACAGCAAGACCACTTTCTCCCCAACAAATTCATCAAAAGAACACTTAAATGCTGTGTGAATTCCACAAAACAACTTCTGAATGTTGGCAGAGGACATCGGGCACCCAGAAAAGCAGCCCATTGTCTTCGAAAGTAGGTAGGAAAAAATATAAAAGACAAAAAGAGAGACAAAATAGGTAAGGACAGAGCTCTGTTCTGGGAAGAGAGTCTTAAAAAGAGAGAAATTTCCAAACACCAGGAAATACTCTCACTGCTGAGTCTATGGCAAGACTTGGAATCACAGAGGGGAACATAACTGGGAGGAAAAATAAATAAATAATTAAAACCCACAGATTACGAGCCCAATGTTAACTACCCCAGTGGAGAAGCAGCGCAGACGCTTGCATCTGCCACTTGTAAGCAGGGGCTGGGCAGGGAGGCACGGGCTGCATTGTTTAGAGTAAGAATCAGGCCTGAATGCCCCAAGGGCAATCTGAGGGAACTAACTTGGGCTAGCAAACCAGACTGTGGGATAGCTACCATGCGAAAAGCCCTAACCTTAGAGTGCCAGGCCCGCTCAGAGAACGAAGGACTGAGCAGAGCTATGTGAAAAGTCCTAACCTAAGACACTGTCAGGCCCGCTCACAGATCTAAGGACTGAACAGAGACAGCCAGCTGCAAATCATCTCCCTCTGGTGACAGGCAGCCAGAGCCGGAAGGGGGCAATTGCAGCCCCAGAGAGGCATTATCTACCAAGCTGCAAGCAGGCCTCTTTGCTAACTAAGACTTCTTGGGGTTCTAGACGGTCAACATCCACCTGAAAAGGCGTGCTGGTTGTATACCAAGAAAACTGAGTGGCAGGGACGAGGGAGGTAATAAGTTGCAGTNCCCCAGAGAGGCATTATCTACCAAGCTGCAAGCAGGCCTCTTTGCTAACTAAGACTTCTTGGGGTTCTAGACGGTCAACATCCACCTGAAAAGGCGTGCTGGTTGTATACCAAGAAAACTGAGTGGCAGGGACGAGGGAGGTAATAAGTTGCAGTGACCGCGCTCGCCAAACACCTCATCACCTGAGCTGCTCGGACCTGGGAAGGGCACAAAACGCAGGCCCAAATGAGTCTGTGCCTCTGAGGACTACCCGAGTGTCCGAACCTGAGTGGCTTAGACCTGGGTGGTGCATGCAGCCCAAGGCTGGCCTCAGAAGGTCCCAGGCAGAGCAAATTAGAGCCTGAACAGTGTGGGCAGGGAGAGCACATGCGCCGTGAGCCGGAGCAGGCCCAGTGTGGCTGAGACACTGCAAGCACACACCAGTGTTATTTATTTGCAGTGTCCCTCCTCCCCAACAACGCGACTGAACAAGTGAGCCTAAATAAGTGTCCACCACCACCCACTTGTGTCAGGGCAGAAATCAGACACTGAAGAGACCAGCAAACAGAAGAAGCTAAAACAGAGGGAACCATCTTGGAAGTGACAAGTGCAATAGATTAAAATCCTGTAGTTAGTACCAACTACATAGGAAGGGGCCTATGCTGCTGCTTGCTGCTGCTGCTAAATTGCTTCAATCATGTCTAACTCTGTGCGACCCCATAGAAGGCAGCCCACCAGGCTCCGCCATCCCTGAGATTCTCCAGGCAAGAACACTGGAGTGGGTTGCCATTTCCTTCTCCAATGCATGAAAGTGAAAAATGAAAGTGATGTCTCTCAGTCGTGTCCAACTCTTCGCAACCCCATGGACTGCAGGCTACCAGGCTTCTCCATCCATGGGATTTTCCAGGCAAGAGTACTGGAGTGGCTTGCCATTGCCTTCTCTGGGGGAGGGACCTATAGGTCTTGAGAAATATAAGCTGGACCAAGGAACTAGCCAAAAATCACCTGACCCCACACTGCTCACAACAACACCAGAGAAAGTCCTAGATATATTTTTGCTACTTTTACTATCATTTTTAAACTTTTTTTAATTTTTAAGTCCTCTATTACTCCTTTAATTTTCATTTTTATAACCTACTATTACTTTGTAAACCAAAAAAGAGAGACCCTATTTTTAAAAGCAAACTTGATATATATATATTTTTTAATAGTTTTTGCGACTTTTTTTCTCTTTTTTTCTTTTCTTTAATATTGTATTTTTGAAAATCCAACTTCTAGATTTTTAATCTTTGCTCTTTGGTATTTGTTAACAATTTTGTACTTTTAAGAACCCAATCTTCAGTACCCATTTTTACTTGGGAGCGAGATTACTGGCTTGACTGATCTCTCCCACTTTGGGCTCTCCTTTTTCTCCACCAGGTCACCTGTATTTCCTCCCTCCCCCTTCTCTTCTCTACCCAAATCTGTGAATCTCTTTGTGTGTTCCAGACTGTGGAGAACACTTAGGGAACTGATTATTGGCTGGATTCGTCTCGCCCCTTTTGATTCCCTCCCCCTTTATCCTCCTGGTCACCTCTGTCTCCTTCCTCCCTCTTCTCTTCTCTGTATAACTCTGTGAACATCTCTGAGCAGTCCAGACTGTGGAGCGCACATAGAAAGTGATTACTGGCCAGCTTGCTTCTCCAGCAATATAGGAACACAGCCCTGAGCTTCAATATACAGGCTGTCCAAAGTCACTCCAAACCCATTGACATCTTATAACTCATTACTGGACACTTCATTGCACTCTAGAGAGAAGAAATCCAGCTCCACCCACCAGAACACCGACACAAGCTTCCCTAATCAGGAAACCCTGACAAGCCACCCATACAACCCCACCCACAGCGAGGAAACTCCACAATAAAGAGGAACCACAAACTTCCAGAATACAGCAAGGCCACCCCAAACACAGCAATAGAAACAGGATGAAGAGACAGAGGAATACTCAGCAGGTAAAGAAACAGGATAAATTCCCAACAAACCAAACAAAAGAGGAAGAAACAGGGAATCTACCTGAGAAAGAATTCCAAATAATGATAGTGAAAATGATTCAAAATCTTGAAATCAAAATGCAACCATAGATAAATAGCCTGGAGACAAGGATTGAAAAGATGCAAGAAAGGTTTAACAAGGACCTAGAAGAAATAANAACACATGTATTCCTGTGGTAGATTCATGTTGATATATGGCAAAACCAATACAATATTTTAATTAGCCTCCAATTAAAATAAATAAATTTATATTTTAAAAAACTTCATTCAGCAAATAGTTATTAAGCAACAAATAGCTACTGGGCAGTAATGAACAATACTGAAGATTAGTTTCCTGCTTTCATGGAATTATCATGAGCTGAGAAGGATGTGGCTTCCCAGCTGGTACTAGTGGTAAAGAACCTGCCTGCCAATGCAGGAGATGCAAGAGACACAGGTTTGATTCCTTGATTGGGAAGATACCCTGGAGTAGGGCATGGCAACCCACTCCAGTATTTTTGCCTGGAGACTCCTTTGGACAGAGGAGCCTGATGGGCTACAGTCCATAGCGTCACACAGAGTTGGACACGACTGAAGCAACTTAGCATGCACGCGTGAAGAGGATGTAAACCAATACTGAACAACAGCGTAGGCCGTGATAAACTTTGGGAGGGAAGTTAACAAGGTGAGGTAATGTTGGAGGGAATTATTTTAAATAGGAAAATCAGGGAAAGACCTCTCTAACCACATGCATGGTCTCAAATCATCTGGAAAGCTGGATAATATTTTTCTTAAATATCTATTTATTTGGCTGCACTGGGTCATAGTTGCAGCATGTGGGATCTTTCATTGCATCATGAAGGATCTTTCATTCCAGTGCAAGGAATCTCTAGTTGTGGCACGTGGGCTTCATTGCTGCACTGCATGTGAGATCTCATTTCCCTGACCAGAGAAAGGACCCACATCTCCTGCACTGAAAGGCAGATTCATAACTACTGGACCACCAGGAAAGTCCCAGTTGGTTAATATTAAGATATTTAAGTGCTTTCACTTGAACCCCAGTTGCTGTTCTACTCTAAGGGCCTCCTTTCCATTACATCATTTTCTTCAAAAGGTACATGGCTATAGACATAAATAGACATAGACATAAATGATCTTAAGACCATTCCTGATCTTAAGAACCCATAGTTTAGCAGAAGAAACAGACATGTAAACAGTTAAGAAAATACAACATGGCAAAGAGGATACCACCAGCTTGAACAAGGTTTCCGTTGCACATTAACTCTTCTGCTTTAGCCTTCTGGTGTCCCTGAAAACTCTGTTTACCTGTTTGAATTTTAGGCTGAAAATTCTGCCTGTCTCCCTATACAATCTTAATATTTANGAAACAGACATGTAAACAGTTAAGAAAATACAACATGGCAAAGAGGATACCACCAGCTTGAACAAGGTTTCCGTTGCACATTAACTCTTCTGCTTTAGCCTTCTGGTGTCCCTGAAAACTCTGTTTACCTGTTTGAATTTTAGGCTGAAAATTCTGCCTGTCTCCCTATACAATCTTAATATTTACTTCTACATTGTTGGCTACATCAAAAGTAACTTGACTTGCATGCTCTGTTAGCTTAATTCCCTCACTGGCGGTAGATTCTAGTGTTGGCTTGAGATATACATAACAGAATACTGGGCAAAATATTTTTAAAACTTACTTTCTTAAAGAGACCATATTTTTCATGTCAGATTTTTTCAAATAAATGCTAAATAAGATGTCTGGCCAGATAATTGAAGCTGGCTGTTATCGCGCAAGAGAATGTGTTCAAGTGATAATTGTCATGATTAGAAGCCTGTACTGCATTTCAGTATTACCATTTCCTGTCAGTAATCATGCTAGTCTGGAAAGCAGGCGGTGAACGTTTATTTGGACTGCAGGAATTTTTAGACAGATAACACAGGCACAGAATACTCTATGAAAGACACACAGAGTTAAAAGTATTTGAACAGATACATAGGTATTTGAATTATGTCCTGAAGTGGCTAGTGGTTTATATTAGCTTGTCAACTCTTAGATTCATCACAACTCTTTCAGATTCCTCTGAGATACTTTTGACTACTGGGAATTGCTACTTTCCCCCCAAGAATGGCGTCGTCACATTCCAGGTCCTAGCATCGGGGAAAGAGAAAAACAGCAGTGATGGTTCCCTTTGCCCAATATCCTTCACTTCACATATTACAACGTCTCCAAATAAGGTAGATTTGGCTGTCAATCCTAGCTTTATATGAGGTGGTGAGTGAAGAAAAAAGGAGATTTAAGTCATCCGAAGGCACCTTCTCTCTGTGTGATTCTTTAATGAGGATGACAGCAGAATTGAGGTTTCTGGAAATGCTCACAGACATTAGGTGGAATCAGTACACAGTTCCAATAAGGCCCCCCAGAAAAAAGGAATAAGGTCAGGAAAAAGTCAGCTTCTGAAGATACACACTCCAAGAAGCACTAATTATTTGGGGGCAGGGGGAGACTTAGAAAACACATAGATGTAAGATGTGTCTGTGCTTATGATTTAATTAAACCACTATATTAATACTCTATGCACACCTGCATGATTGCACTTACCACATTGAAATATAAATTGTTTAGGTATCTGTCTCTTCTGCCTAATCATGAGTTCCTTCATGTTGTTGTTGTTTATTCACTAAGCCATATCCAACTCTTTGCAGTCCCAAGGACCATAGCCTGACAGGCTCCTCTGTCCATGGGATTTCCATGGAGTGGGTTGCCATTTCCTTCTCCAGGGCACCTTCCCAACCCAGGGATCGAATCCGTGTCTCCTGCATTGGCCGGTGCATTCTTTACCATTGAACCACCATGGAAGCCCTCCTTCATGTTGAAATAGCATTTTAGTTATTTTCTCACTCTCAGGATCTAGTACTGTGTCAGGCATGTTGAATAAATTAGTGGGAAATATAAGTTAAAAAGGCAGACATATTAAAATGCAATAGGTATCTGCATGCAGTATGTAAAAAAAGGTAGCTGGATTAACATAATGTTATTTAGCGTTATTTAGAAATATCGAAGAGAGCTATTGAATCAGAAGACATGAGAATTCTGAATAGGTGTCCACTATAGTAGTGACTGGAGAAGGCAATGGCAACCCACTCCAGTACTCTTGCCTGGAAAATCCCATGGATGAAGGAACCTGGTAGGCTGCAGTCCATAGGGTCGCTAAGAGTCGGGCACGACTGAGTGACTTCACTTTCACTTTTCACTTTAATGCTTTGGAGAAGGAAATGGCAACCCACTCCATTGTTCTTGCCTGGAGAATCCCAGGGACGAGGGAGCCTGGTGGGCTGCCGCCTATGGGATCGAAAAGAGTCAGACACGACTGAAGCGACTTAGTAGCATAGTAGTGACAGGTATTCATTAGACTATTCCAAAATATGGATGAATTTCTATCAAGCATGTATTGTCTGGATATCCAGGTTCTATGCATATCTATTCATTTCTATAGCATTTGTTGAGTACTTGATATATGTGAGGTACTAAGACAGAAATTGGGACTACAAAGACATCTATTTCTGCTCCAAATCTTTACTATTTCCTTTCTTCTGCTAATTTTGGACTAAGTTCTTTTCTCTAGTTCTTTAAGGTGTAGAGTTAGGTTGCTTTGGGGGAATCTTTCTTGCTTCTTAATACACAGAAACAATAAACTTGGTGACTTATATGAGCAGAACTTAGCATGGAAGGAGTATGTGGCTCCAGAGAGATAAGGTTCTAAAGAACTTTATAGAGCATGAAGACATTTTTATAATATACTCCATGAAACAGGAAGTGCAGAATCTATTAAGTACCATAGATCGTGTGACTTAAACAACCCAAATTTTTTGTGTCACAAATCTGGAGACTAGAAGGTCAATATTTTGGAAGGGCTGTTTCTTCAAAGGCCTCTCTTCTTGGCTTACAGATGGCCATCTTTTCCCTGTGTCTTCACATAGTCTTTCGGTTGTACATGTTTGTATCCTAATCTTTTCTGCTTATCAGGACACAGTCATCTAGGATTAGAGCGCACCCTAATGACATCTTTTTAACTTAATTACCTTTGTAAAGATCCTATCTCCAAATATAGCTGGAGGCTTGGCCTTCAACTTATGAATTTCAACAGTTGTTGTTTAGTCACTAAGTCATGTCTGAATCTTTTGTGACCCCATGGATGGTAGCCTTCCAGGCTCCTCTGTCCATGAGATTTCCCAGGCAAGAATACTGGAGAGGGTTGCCATTTCCTTCTCAAGGGGATCTTCCTGACGCAGAGATCTATCTGGAGTCTCCTGCATTGGCAGGCAGATTCTTTACCACTGGACCACCAGGGAAGCCTGAATTTCAGGAGTTGTTATTCAGTCTGTAAGTCATGTCCCACTCTTTGCAGCTTTACAGACTGAAACACACCAGGCTTTTCTGTCCTTCACTATCTCCCAGAGTTTGCTCAGACTCATGTCCATTAAGTCAGTGATGCTATCCAACCATCTCATCCTTCGCTGCCCTCTCCTCCTTTTGCCTTCAATCTTTCTCACCATCAGGGTCTTTTCTAATGAGTTGGCTCTTCACATCAGGTGGCTGAACTACTGAAGCTTCAGCCTCAGCATCACCCTTCCAATGAATATTCAGGGTTAATTTCTTTTAGGATTGACTGACTTGATCTCCTTGCTATCCAAGGAACTTGCAAGAGTCTCCAACATGACAATTCAAAAGCATTAATTCTTTAGTGTTCAGCCTTCTTTATGGTCCAATCCTTATGTCCATACATGACTCTGGAAAAAGCATAGCTTTGGCTATATGGGCCTTTGTTGGCAAAGTGATTTCTTTGCTTTTTAATATGCTGTCTAGGTTTGCCGTAGCTTTCCTTCCAGGCAGCAAGTGTCTTTTAATTTCACGGCAGCAGTCATCAATAGCAATGATTTTGGAACCCAAGAAAATTAAACTGTCACTGCTTCCACTTTTTACCCTTCTATTTGACATGAAGTGAAGGGACCTGGTGCCATGATCTTAGTTTTTTGAATGTTGACATTTAAACCAGCTTTTTCACTCTCCTCTTTCACTTTCATCAAGAGGCTCTTTAGNATTAGAATAAAAACTGACCGTTTCTGATCCTCAGGCCACTGCTGAGTTTTCCAAATTTGCTGACATATTGAGTGCAACACTTTAACAGCATCATCTTTTAGTATTTGAAATAGTTAAGCTGGAGTTCCACCACTTCCACTAGCTTTGTTCTTAGTGATGCTTCCTAAGAACCATTTGATTTCAGACTCCAGAACATCTGACTCTAGGTGAGTGATCACACCACTGTGTTTATCCAGGTCATTAAGACCTTTCTTATATAGTTCTGTATATTCTTGCCACCTCCTTTTAATCTATTTTGGGTTCTGTTATATCCTTCTCATTTCTATCGTTTATCATGCCCATCCTACATGAAGTGTTCCCTTGATATCTCCAATTTTCTTGAAGAGATCTCTAGTCTTTCCAGATCTATTGTTTTCCTCTATTTTCTTGCATTATTCATTTAAGAAGGTCTTCTTATCTCTCCTTGCTATTCTCTGAAACTCTGCATTCAGCTGGGTATATTTTTCCCTTTCTCCCTTGTTTTTCAGTTCTCTTCTTTCCTCAGCTATTTGTAAAGCCTCCCCAGTCACTTTGCCTTCTTGAATTTCTTTTTNCTATTGTTTTCCTCTATTTTCTTGCATTATTCATTTAAGAAGGTCTTCTTATCTCTCCTTGCTATTCTCTGAAACTCTGCATTCAGCTGGGTATATTTTTCCCTTTCTCCCTTGTTTTTCAGTTCTCTTCTTTCCTCAGCTATTTGTAAAGCCTCCCCAGTCACTTTGCCTTCTTGAATTTCTTTTTCTTTGGAATGTTTTTGGTCACTGCCTCCTGTACAGTGTTCTGAACCTCTGTCCATAGTTTTTCAGGCACTCTGTCTACCAGATCTAATCCCTTGAATGTTTTTGTCACCTCCACTGTATAATCACACCAGATTTTATTGAGGTCATACCTGAATGACCTAGTAGTTTTCCCTAGTTTACTCAATTTAAACCTGAATTTTGCAATAAGGAGCCGATGATCTGAGCCACAGTCTGCTCCTGGTCTTGTTTTTACTGACTGTATCAAGCTTCTCCATCTTTGTCTACAAAGAATATAATCAATCTGATTTCAGTATTGACCATTTGGTGATGTCTGTGTGTAGAGATATCTCTTGTGTTGTTGGAAAAAGTGTTTACTATGACCATTGTGTTCTCTTGACAAAACTGTTAGCCTTTGCCCTGCTTCATTTTTACTCCAAGGCCAAACTTGCCTGTTACTCCAGGTATCTCTTGACTTCCTACTTTTGCATTCCAATTCCCTAAGATGAAAAGCCCATTTTTGTGTGTTTTTGTGTTAGTTCTAAAAAGTCTTGTAGGTCATCCTAGAACCAGTCAATTTCAGCTTCTTCAGTATTAGTGGTTGGTGCATAGATTTAGATTACTGAGATGTTGACTGGTTTGCCATGGAAATGAACTGAGATCATTCTATCATTTTTGAAGTTCCACCCAAGTACTGCATTTCAGACTCTTTTGTTGACTATGAGGGCTACTCCATTTCTTCTAAGGGGTTTTTGCTCACGATAGTAGATATAATGATCATCTGATCACCAGCAGATACATCCACAACTGAACATTGTTTCCACTTCGGCCCATCGGCTTCCTTCTTTCTGGAGCTATTAATAACTGCCCTCTGCTCTTCCCCAGTAACTTTCTAACCTGGAGAAGGGCTCATCTGGTGTCATATATTTTTGCCTTTTCATAATTTATGGGGTTCTCTCAGCATGAATACCACAGTGGTTTGCCATTCCCTCCTCCAGTGGACCACGTTTTATGAGAACTCTCCACTATGACCTGTTCATCTTGGGTTGCACATAGTTTCACTGAGTTTCACAAGCCCCTTCACCACAACAAGGCTGTGATCCATGAATGGGGATTTTCAGGAGAGGGGGGCGCAATTCAGCCCATAACAAGGTTAGATACACATTTAGGTCATCCAAACAGGAGGGTGGATGACAGGCTTGATTGGTGTAGGACTTGGGACAGAAATACCCTTTGGAAGACAATCACAATAATCTGTGTGAGTGATGATCAGAGCCTGAGCTAGAAAGAGGACAGTGTATTGAAGTGAGATGCTAAAAGATTTATTGGGAAAAAAGGGGCTTGCAGGATAGAATTCAAACTCCTCAGTATTGTCCTTAGCTGCTGCTGCTGCTGCTAAGTCACTTCAGTCATGTCCGACTCTGTGTGACCCCATAGACGGCAGGCCACCAGGCTCCCCCATCCCTGGGATTCTCCAGGCAAGAACACTGGAGTGGGTTGCCATTTCCTTCTCCAATGCATGAAAGTGAAAAGTGAAAGGGAATTTGCGCAGTCGTGTCCAACTCTTTGCGACCCCATAGACTGCAGCAGACCAGGCTCCTCCATCCATGGGATTTTCCAGGCAAGAGTACTGGAGTGGGGTGCCACTGCCTTCTCCTAGAGCCTTTGACAATTCAGCCCTGAGCCCTCAGCGCAGCTGAATGTTCTGCCACTCACCATCAGGCATACTACCCTCTAGGCGTAAAGACCTTCTCAAAGTCTCCGATCACTTTTTCTCCAAGTCAAGTCTGTGTGCCTGATCTTCCCTCTTCAGGAAACATTCTTTTCCCTTTTCTCAGTCAGCTGAACATCTATGCAGGCGAGGTAGCCCAGTGTTATCTTCCCCATGAAACTCCAACTTTCTCTGGCAGTGAATCACTTCCTCCTCCAGACACTTGTGCATAGACTCTCTCAGATGGTGCTCTGATTCTTTCATATTTTACAGCTTGTCACCCCCACTAAACTGTAAACTCCTTTTGGGCTGGGATTGGTTCTCTTTCTTTGTTTCCCCAGAGGCTGACATGGTGATCGGCAAATGGAAATCGTGAAGGTATTTGATGAATGTATGCGAATACCACTGATATCCTACGAGGTGAGGCCTTGCCTGTCATTCCTCTGTAATATCTCTTTTTAACGAAAACACTAGGAAGAGACTAAAGCAAGAAAGTCAGACTTTCCATATTTGGGGCTTAATCTCTCTTATAAAAAGAAGCAAGATATTTTCACGAACCAGAAAGGAAAATTCCAAGGGAAAAGCCAGGCAAATCAGCAGAGTTTCCAATTTGTCACCACTTTAATCCTTCTTGTAAATCACTTCCAGTATAATTTTAAAGGACAAAATACCACTGTCTTCATGTCTTTTTCTATTGAAGAACTTCAGGAGTGACTCCCATTGCCTATCTGGTTAAATCCAAGTTTCCCAGTATGGTTTTGAGGATTTTCCACAGCCTGGCTGTGTTTTATCTATCCAATCCACTGTCCACCCAACAGTCAGAATTAACTTCCTGAAACACAGATAAGATTATTACTCTCACACTCAAAAATACTTTAAGGCTCCTCATGACCACAGATAAATTTCACATTCCTCACAGAAGCTTTCTACTATTTGGCCCTGGTCTTGTGTTTTCTATAAAATCTAGTTTTCCATATAACATCTAGTTTTCTATCTCCAGCTCTTACCTTTCTCCTGAATTCCAGATTCATATGCACCACTCCCTAATCACTATTTCAACTTACATGTCTAACAGACATCCAAAACATAGTATGCCCAACTCTTGATTTCTCTCCTTTAAATATGCAACTATCACATTCTTCCTTACCTCAGCAAATGGTCTCTAAGTCTAGAAAGACCTTAGAGTTATCTTGGACCCTTGTCATCTAATCTACTGGCCAATTTTGCTAGTTCTGCATTCAGAAAATATTCAGAATTTCACTACTGTCCACAGCTCTTTCAGTGCTACCACTCTGATCTAAGCCACCATCATCACGTTTGAGTTATTTCAGTAGTCCCTTAATTGGTCCCTCTGCATATATGTTTGTTCCCCCACCTTCTTTCAAACCCTCGAGGCTGTGTATTATATTATTACATTCATATGACAGTCTTGCATGGTTATGCTTTTTAAAGCATAACTCTGATTATATGCCTTCTCTACTCAAAACCCTCTGATAGCTTTCCACCTCCTTCGGGATGCAATCCAGTCTTTAATATGGCCTACAAAGGATTATGTCATCTGGCCCACCCCTCCCTCTCTGAACTCATCTTCTTCCACACTTCCTCTTGCTCAATCAGCTACTGAATTTCAAGCATCCTTGTTACCCCTCAAGGATACAAATCACACTTTTGCTTCCATATCTTTATACTTAATATTCCTTCACCTGGAATTTTTCTCCTCTAGGCAGCCACAGGCACCCTCACTGCCTACAGATCTCTTCAAATTCTACTTTATCAGAAAGGGCTTCCTGACTACTTTATATAAATCAACAATCCTTCCCATCATTTTCTTACTTCTACCTTGCATATTGTTCTTCAAAGCATTTATCACCACCAAATTATGCATTTGTTAATATGTTTTTATCTGTCTCCCCCAACTTGAATATAAGCTTCTTTAGAGAAGGCAGTTTGTTTTCTTTACTGACATATTCCCCGGACCTAGACCAGTGCACAGCATATTGTAAGCATTCAATTTATATTGAATGAATGAATTCAATTAGAATTCATTAGAGTGAAAGCTCCTGTGGCCAGAGACTAGCTCTCACAAATTATATATTCCCTTTAACATCTGGCTTAGTACCTTGAATATGGTAAAAGTTTAAAGTGATAATCAAATTGAAGTGTATCTTATTTCTCTCTGTTTCTCAAAGATGCTCACTGTTCCTTTTTGACGAGTTTCCGAACTCTCCCTGCTTCTTTCCCTCCTTTGCTGAAGCTCCCTTCTGGTGGAAGCCTCAGTTCCTACAATTTCTCTCTTTAATGTCCTCTTTCCTGCATGCATGCTAAGTCGCTTCAGTCATGTGGGATTCTTTGCAACCCAGTGACTATAGCCCACTAGGCTCCTCTGTCCATGGAATTCTCCAGGCAAGAACACTGGAATGGGTTGCCANCTGAAGCTCCCTTCTGGTGGAAGCCTCAGTTCCTACAATTTCTCTCTTTAATGTCCTCTTTCCTGCATGCATGCTAAGTCGCTTCAGTCATGTGGGATTCTTTGCAACCCAGTGACTATAGCCCACTAGGCTCCTCTGTCCATGGAATTCTCCAGGCAAGAACACTGGAATGGGTTGCCATGCCCTCCTCCAGGAAATCGTCCCAACCCAGGGATTGAACCTGCATGCCATGTGTCTTCTGCATCGGCAGGTGGATTCTTTACCACTAATGCCACCTAGGAAGACCCCTCTTTTCCTGTCTATATTCTATGAAAACTTTTCTCTCTGGTTGTCCAGGAAACTTCATATTACAACTATAATTTCTCAACTCTTAGAGGCTACAAAGATTATTCCCTGTATCACAGCACCCTAGAATATCATTTATTCCCTGCTTCATGGAAATTCAGCCTTGCTTTCCCGATAATACTGAAGTGACACTATGGCAAAGATCATGTTGTACTTCCAAATCCTTGAAAACAGCTAGCTTCAGGCTCTACTCATGATAAGTGATTAAATTATATGAACTGATCCTGAATAGTATTTCCACTTGCATACTAGACAGCATCACTTGGATATCTAGTAGGGATCTTATTCTTTCTGAGACAGAATTCCTGATTTTAGCACTCATCATATTCTTTTGTCACCTGCTACCAGTAGGTATTCAGTTTTTTAAGCTCAAAGTCTAGGAATCATTTTTTAAATTAAACTTTAATCTGAGATCACAGATTCACAAGCAGCTATAAGAAATAATATGAAGATTCCATATATCCTTTACTCGGTTTCCTCCAGTGGAAAATTATATGCAAAACGATAGCATACTCTGCTGCTGCTGCTGCTAAGTCACTTCAGTCGTGTCTGACTCTGTGTGACCCCATAAGTGGAAGCCCACCAGGCTGCCCCATCCCTGGGATTCTCCAGACAAGAACACTGGAGTGGGTTGCTGACAGTTCCTCAAATGATTAAACAAAGAGTTACCATATAACCCAGTAATGACACCTCTTAATATTAAGAGAACTGAAAACTTACATACACATAAAAATGTGTACACAAATGTTTATAGCAGCATTATTCATAGTACTCAAAAAGTAGAAACAACCCAAATGTCTATCAGCAGATGGATGGGTAAACAATATGTGGCATATCTGTGTAAGGGAATATTATTCAGGCCTAAAAGGAATGAACTACTAATATATGCTACAACTTGGATAAACTTTGAAAACATGGTACAAAGTGAAAACAGTCAGATCCAAAAAGTCATATATTATAGTATTCCACTCATATGAAAGTCCTGAATAGGAAAGTCTTTAGAGATAGAAAGTAGAGTAGTAGATTAGGGTAGAATGAGCAAGAGGAGATGGAAAAGTTGAAGAGAGGTAATGTGGCCAGATGATTTAGGGATTTCTAGGATATTTAAGCAGAGAGGGCAATGGCACCCCACTCCAGTACTCTTGCCTGGAAAATCCCATGGATGGAAGGGCCTGGTAGGCTGCAGTCCATGGGGTCGCTAGGAGTTGGACACGACTGAGAGACTTCACTTTCACTTTTCACTTTCATGCATTGGAGAAGGAAATGGCAACCCACTCCAGTGTTCTTGCTTGGAGAATCCCAGGGACAGGGGAGCCTGGTAGGCTGCCATCTATGGGGTCGCAGAGTCAGACACGGCTGAAGTGACTTAGCAGCAGCAGCAGCAGCAGCAGCAGCAGCAGCAGCAGCAGCAGCAGGCTATTTAAGGGGCTTCCCCAGTGGCTCAGTGGTAAAGAATCTGCTTGCAATGCAGGAGCTGCAATAGAGGTAGGTTTGATCCCTGGGTCGGGAAGATCCCCTGGAGGAGGGCATTGGCAAGCACTCCAGTATTCTTGCCTGGAGAATCCTATGGACAGAGAAACCTGGCAGGCTACAGTCCATAGGGCCACAAAGGGTTGGACTCAATTGAAGCAACTTAGCATGCACAGGCCATTTACAGACTTACACATTTTTCTCTGAGTGAGATAACAAGGCCTGGAGGGTTTGGAGCATAATTTGACTTTTAAAAGTCGCTTTGTCAGACTTAGAGAACAAACTAATGGTTGCCTGCACAAATTTAAAAAGGATAACCAACAAGGACCTCCTGTACAGCACATGGAACTCTGCTCAATATTATGTGGCAGCCTGGATGGAAGAGAGTTTGGGGGAGAACGGATGCATGTATATATATGGATGAGTTCCTTCACTGTTCTCCTGAAACTATCAGATTATTAATCTGCTATACCCCAATCAAAATAAAAAGTTTATTTTTAGAAAGTCACTCTGGCTGCTGTATGGAGTAAAAATCAGAGGATGAAAAGAGGGAAAGCAAGGTGATTACTGAAGTAAAGTAAGTAAACTCGCTCAGTCGTGTCCGACTCTTTGCGACCCCATGGACTGTAGCCCACCAGGCTCCTCTGTCCATGGGATTCTCCAGGCAAGAATACTGGAGTGGGTTGCCATTTCCTTCTCTGATTAGTGAAGAGGCTATTCTAAAAATCACAATAATGGTGGTTTGGAGTAGGCATTAACCTTGTAGGTGTTGTGAACTGATTGATCAGGACATGCTTTAAAGGTAGAGACAGAAAATTTTTTGGTTGGGTCAATGCCCCTGTTACCACAACTTCGGCTAAATTGTAACTCTGAATTTTCTCTGCTCCGTAATTAAAAAGCCCCAATCTGGCATCGCCTCACTCCATGACCCACACAAACCCCAAGTTATGGCTCTTACTATAATCTCAAATTATTTCACTTGCTTTTTGTCTAGAAACTCACCCTACCTTAATTTAACAAATGCTTATGAAGTGATTACTATACCCAAATATAAACTCAGCTGTTCCCCCTTGTATGTGATTTTCTGGAGAGCAGGAGCCTCAGTATCTTGTCCTCCACCGCACCTCCAATACAAATGACATTGCCTCAGCCAATCATTTCTTGAGTTTTCAGTATTTGTTAATGGAACGTATCGCAAGGGTGGCTCAGCCGTAAAGGATCAGCCAGCAATGCCGAGACTTGTAGGAGACGCATGTTCCATCCCCGGGTTGGAAAGATAATCTGGAGTAGGAAATGGCAACCCACACCAGTATTCGCGCCTGGGAAATCCCACGGATCGAGGAGCCTGGTGGGCTGCAGTCCATGGGGTCGCAAGAGTCGGACAGGACTGAGGGACTAAACAACAACTTCAAGACATCTATTAGTCTTGAAGAAATTTCGCCTGCCGCTCCACCCACGCCCACAGTAGCCAGGAGGGAAGGAGGGACGAGGGAAATGAGGGAGGATCTCACGCATGCGCCACTGTTCTCTGAGCGCTTGCGTTTGAAACCCGCCCCTTTCTTTGACTGGTTTAGCCACTGCACTTGCGCAGTTCAGGACTTTGTTCCTTTGTCGGCGCTACCAATAAAGTTTTAGCGAGCGCACACTTTCCTTTTCCTTGGCAAGATGGCGGAGTACGACTTGACCACTCGCATCGCGCACTTTTTAGATCGGCATTTAGTCTTTCCGTTGCTTGAGTTTCTCTCCGTAAAAGAGGTAAGGGTTTTTTTTTGAGCGCGCGGAAGGCGTGGGAGTGCGTGAGATGCGAGGTAAGGCCAAAAAGCAGTGGCGGTAGCCTTAGGCCTGACACGTGGGAGGCGGCCGCGAGTTTGGTCTTGAGACGAGCTGTAAGGACCTGCTAGTAGTTTAGCGTCAGCCGTGTTGATTAGCTACGCGGAATTCTGCTGTGAGCAGGGGTAAGGTGACAATACGAAACTCAGGGGCGAAAGGGAGTGATCTCTGCTTGACTTATTGAGGTGCCGGTGCCGTAGGGACTTCCGCGTCATCCCTCTCGGAAGTTGACGATTGGCTGGCTCTGCCGTAGTAATGCTTGACTAGCTGGCTTCTAAAAGCAAAAAAATTAAATTTTTTTTTCAGGCACTGTAGGAAGGGTGGCTTTGGCTCTGTGCTTTTCCTTGCCAGATGGTTTGGAATGATTTTCTTATACTTAAATATCTAGTCCCTTAGTTTCCGTAAAGTTCTGAGCTCTTTGCGAGGAGTTTAGTGTTACTGTAGATAGCCACTTCCTAGAAGCGTCGCGTATTTTGTTCGATGGGAAGGGGGACCCAAAAAATAACAAACCAGCAATTTTTATCTTGAATGTTGGTTTTCAGCGTATAGATGTACGGACTTGGAGTGATTGGAATTGGTCGCTAATGTTCATTTAGCTATTCAAGATACCTTGAAAAAGTATTTGATTCTGGACCTCATTTAAAAACATGTCTCAGCCCTAAAAGTTTGAAAATCTTAGGCTTAGTTACTCTTTCGTTTATTGCGAAATTGTTGCGTTTTAGTAGTTGCAATAAAGAGATATTGCCGTGAGGAAAGAATTAGAATATTGACCAGAAAAAATAGACGCGTTCTGTTTCCAGAAGCAGATTAAAACTCGAGTTTACTTAGGGCAGTCTAGATTTGGGGAGTAGATTTTTGTGTGTCCGAACAGCAAAAAAATTAAAAAGGCCTACAAATAAACATTAAATTGTTCTGATAAGTTTTCAAATTTTCCCATGGTGCATTGGACAGGTATAACCCTCAAATCCGTATGAACCTTTTCTAAAAACCTACAGACAACTCCATAGTTGATGAAATTAGAGAACAGCCAAGTTTATTTTCAATACTGTTCAAAAATGTCTTGCCATATAAAACTTTGTTCTGTCTTGGTTTTTCTTTTATAGGATGTACTTAATCTATATGATAGAGCTTGAATAAAACAGTTTAGTTTGCCATCTGTTGTCTTTTTTGGATAATTGAGGAAGATTCATCAAAGATCAAGGAATAGAAAAATATCAAACTAGCCAGACTAATTGTTTAATGATCTTTACACTTTGGTTTTTCAAGGCAGACAGATGAAAGGGAGGAATACAGAAGTGTAAATTAGTTTTTCATTGGGCAAGACCAAAACCGAACAGCTGAGAATCAGTGGGAAATAACAGCTCAAAACATGTTTTCTTGGAGAGAATATTGGTAATTTGGCTGTCATGCTTCAAGAGGCAGAAGATGCTGGAATATTTTATTTATCAGCCATTAAGTATAGGATTATCATGGAATTATGAGAAATCCAAAATAAAAATCTCATCACTAAAAAACTTACCCTTTGGTCAAAAAAGGTCTGTAATTATAAGTCCAAGAGTCAGAGAAGTATTAGCAGAGTGTTATCAAAATTGAAGAGGTACTATTCTGTGGGCAAAAAGGATTTTGAGGAGGGAAGTCTTTGAGTTTTACAGGCTAGATGGTTAGGATAGATACTCAGTGATGATGAGGGTATTAATTAAATATAGTATGTTGGAGAATATAAGCTCCATGAGAGCAGGAACTGTGTTTTCTCCCTTGTCTTCTCAGTAAAGAGAGTCTGGTGTAGAGGCTTTCCATGATTATTTAATAAATGTGTGAATACTTATTTGAAGCTTGATGTTCTTCTCAAGTGAAGTAGAAGGCCAGATAATTTTTAAGAGCCTGGGGAATGAATTGAGACTTGGACTAGGATCCTGTCTCTGTCAGTACTCTGGTGCACTTGGGAGCTGTCTTTCCCATCTTGACTAAACCTTTTCTCATGCATCAGGTGTTGGTACTACCACCACCCTCATGGGGTAAGTTAGAAAAATTCATGAACTAGTGAGTATAAAGAATTTAGCCTTCTGGTACAGAGTAGCTACTCCAAAGTGTTTTCATGTAGGAGGCTGCTGCTGCTAGGTCGTTTCAGTCGTGGCTAGGCCGTCCTATATGAGAGGGGAGCGAGGGTTGGGGTTTTGAGGAGTGAGGTCAAGCATGGAAATGGTGACTGAAGAAACTGACCAAAGACAAGTGCAAGGATTGGTGAGTGTGAAGAGCCTTTGATTGGAAATCTTACATTTATAAGTGGTCATCCTTGGAATGAGAGAAACAGTAGGTTATTTGAGTAGTGTAGACAATGTGGTGGATAAATGCCATCTCAAGATTGATGAAAAATAATTGCTGATTTGAGAAAAGCAGAGATTTGATTGAATAACATTATTGCCTCGTTCTGAAATATTTTATAATTAACCTTAGCCAGAACATAGAAAAGAGATAAATTTTTCCAGTGCTAGCGATTGACATTGAATTCTATTTGGTTGGAGAAAATGAACTGAATAAATGATAACTACTATTGAGAAGAGCTTTAAAATAGCCAAAACCTGGTGGGCCACAGTCAGTCCATGGGCCACAAAGAGTCAGACGCGACTGAGCACACGTTAAGGAGAAGAGCTTGGAAACAGCAAAACTGTCCAAACTAACGTGGGAAGTGACAATCAAAAACCGTGAAAATTAGAACAGAGGGTGTGTTGAGGGTGAGCAAGCATTTCAGAAACAGTGGTAGAAGAGGTGATGAATTTAAGTTAGAAATGTTAGAGATGAGGTACTGGATGAAAATTGNTTGGGGTTTTGAGGAGTGAGGTCAAGCATGGAAATGGTGACTGAAGAAACTGACCAAAGACAAGTACAAGGATTGGTGAGTGTGAAGAGCCTTTGATTGGAAATCTTACATTTATAAGTGGTCATCCTTGGAATGAGAGAAACAGTAGGTTATTTGAGTAGTGTAGACAATGTGGTGGATAAATGCCATCTCAAGATTGATGAAAAATAATTGCTGATTTGAGAAAAGCAGAGATTTGATTGAATAACATTATTGCCTCGTTCTGAAATATTTTATAATTAACCTTAGCCAGAACATAGAAAAGAGATAAATTTTTCCAGTGCTAGCGATTGACATTGAATTCTATTTGGTTGGAGAAAATGAACTGAATAAATGATAACTACTATTGAGAAGAGCTTTAAAATAGCCAAAACCTGGTGGGCCACAGTCAGTCCATGGGCCACAAAGAGTCAGACGCGACTGAGCACACGTTAAGGAGAAGAGCTTGGAAACAGCAAAACTGTCCAAACTAACGTGGGAAGTGACAATCAAAAACCGTGAAAATTAGAACAGAGGGTGTGTTGAGGGTGAGCAAGCATTTCAGAAACAGTGGTAGAAGAGGTGATGAATTTAAGTTAGAAATGTTAGAGATGAGGTACTGGATGAAAATTGTTATAATTTGCAGGATAAAGAAGCTCTAAGGCTTGAGTTTTTGAAGAATCGTCAGTGTAGATTTGGATTTGTAGAGTATGATAGCAGGAAGAGGTTGTTGAAAGATTTTTAGTTTATTAATAAGTAGGAGTTGTTTTCAAGAGGTAGATAGACTGAATTGGCCGACTGTATCATGTGAACTGAATAAGCCCTCTCTGCCTGTTTTGTATGGTCTGAGCAAAAAATTTAACAGATGAGCATTTGCAGCTGTTCTCAACTATAGAACACTAACTACACCAGTTGAGTGAAATTCTTCCTGTCTAGAAAGAATTCCATTCTTCTTATTAGTAGAACTGTGTTGCAAAAAATTTTATTCTGTTATATTTTTTAATTTCAAAAAGAAAATTGTAAGCTTTCTTATGGTACTTATATATAGTATTCTTGATTTCATGTTTTGGCTCACAAAATTTAAAATGTTTACTATCTATTTTTTATTTTTTTAATTTTTTTAAAATAAATACAAAAACATGTTTACATCTTTTCTTTACAGAAAAAGTGTGCCTATAAGATAAAATTTAGAGAGCATGATATAAGTGGGTGTAGATTTAAGGGGCCATTGAGGTCTGATGCAGAGCAACAATGCTTTGGATCTACAGTTGGGAGAAACATTACAAATTAAAGGCTATTGATGAAGTGATGAGGAGAGGTGACATGCTAGGAAAAGGATGTATTCACCTAAGGTTAGAGTTTCCATAGGGCAGACTGAAAGGAAACTTTGTTGTTGTTTAAGTAAACTTCTTACCAAGTATAACATACATACAGAAAAATGAGCAAATAAAATGCTTTTTTTTCTCCTAAGGAAGCACACTTATGTGTGACCACCATCCAGATCAAAAAATAAAATGTTGCAAACATCCTAAAAATCTTTCTTCTGACCATTCTTAGTCATTACTCACTATTCCCAAAGGTAAGCGCTAGTTGGATTAGTTTGGCCATTAAAAATTTTTTATAAATGGAATTAAGCATTCACCAGCACCTACTGTTTTGTATGACTTCCTTCAACATTGTGAGATTTATCTAAGTTAGGGTGGCTGTAGTTCATTTTCAGTTTAGGATGTTAATCTATTGTATGAATATACTGCTGTTGATTCATTCTAATGTTGATAGACTTGGCTGTTACAAATAATGTCTCTGGGAACAGTCTTGATAATGTCCTTTGAATGTATACACCCATTTATTTTGGATACCTAGGAGTAGAATTGCTAGGTTAAAGAATATTTTAGCTTTGGAAGATAAAAACAGTTTTCCAAAGAGGTTGTAGTTCTGGCAGCAGAGTAAATTGTCCAATTTCTCTACATCTATACCAACACTGATATTGTCAGTTTTTTTAGATTTTAGTATGGTTTTAATTTATATTTCCTTTTTATGAGGAATTAATGAAGTTGAGGACCTTTCTCGGTGTTTATTGGGCATTTGGGTGTACTCTTGTGGAGTGCCTATTAAAATGTTACAGCCGTTTTCAAGAGGATTGTATTTTTCTTACTATTTTGTGGGAGTTCTTCATGTAGTTCAGAAGGTTCAGGTTTGATCTCATGGCTGTACCATTTGACCACCTTTATCTTTTCTTTTCATGTTGTAGAGATTATCTGCATTTTTCTTTGCATGGCAAAACTAGTACAAAATGTTATCATCTTGACTTCTTGGTTAAAAATTGTTTTTGAATTACATTACCGTCTCTCCTCCTGAATGCCGTTATGTAAAATCCTTACATGTTGCTCAGTGCATGTCTGTTTATGTGAGTTTGCTTATGTATCTGTTTGGTCCCAGAACTGTGGGCTCAGTTAATGTTTATTGGACTTTTTGCCAAAGCGAAACCTGTTATGCAAGATTGACAGAATGGGTGCTAGTTTTGTCTCAGGGGTGTGGATGGAAAGCATTATGAAGGATTTTAACTATTTAGAGAAAAAGTGTGTGGAATATAAAGGAGAGACCATCTCAGGGAGAAATTGGGTAGGCATTTTGTGGATGTGAGAGTGACTAAGAAGGTAAAACATTTGGAAAGGTGTCAGCTATACCATGTGCTTCTCAGTGGGGTTGGTATGGTTGGTTGTTTACCAATAGCCTTGTTCTTTCTTGGCTAAAAGGTGACTTGTAGGGACACATAAAAGATCAGAGGTTGGTGAGAATGGTTTTGCTTTATTTTAAAGTTGTTGGGTAAACAAAATATTTTATCTCTGTAAGTTGATTGCTTGCCTTTCTTGTAGGAGCATGAATTAACAGTATATGATATTTTACTAAAATATTGTAGTTTAAGATATGTTTCCAGGTACACTAATCTTACTCTTAACTACTTTTTTTGAGGGAACTTCAATTTATTCATTAGAAAGTTTTTTTTTTTTTCTTTTTGCAGATATATAATGAAAAGGAGTTGTTACAAGGGAAATTGGATCTTCTTAGCGATACCAACATGGTAGACTTTGCTATGGATGTGTACAAAAACCTTTATTCTGATGATATTCCTCATGGTAAGTTTTGTCATTACATGTGAAGTTTGACATGTGAGCTGAGGGCATGTGTATTAAACATTTTGTGTTTTAAATAAGAACTTTAGCCAGAAGTTTTACTAATTATTTGAATGATTTACAAGTTGTTTGAGTGAAAGGTAATAAATATAAAGGCTACAGGTCTTCAAAAAGAGTATTTTCTTTCGTAAAAGGTGTGAATCTACTTTAAAACATAGTCATCAATGCTTTCAGTTCATAGTATGCATCATCAGAGTTGTACTTATTAATCAGATTGTTTCCTTAGAATTATCTGGGAATGTTGCAGGTTTTTTGGCTTGCTAACTTTTTCAGTTAGCATCTTGTGTTCCTTAATAGAGATTTCCTGTTTGTCTTGAAGCATCAGAGAATAGCCATGGTTCTCAAAAGCTTGGTCCCCAGAACCACCATCTTCAGCTCACCTGGGAGAGCTTGTTAGAAATGCGAATTCTTGTGCGCAGATTTACTTAGCCAGAGAAAGTTGGCCAAAGATGAGCACTCAAATTTGGGAACTACTGTGGTGTAGTGTTTTCTAAACCCCTGGTTTCTGTAGTATTAAGGAAGTAAAGTCACTCAGTCATGTCCGACTCTTGGCGACCCCTGGTAGGACTCTTTCCTACCTGGTAGGATGGTAGCCTACCAGGCTCCTCTGTCCATGGGATTTTCCAGGCAAGAGTACTGGAGTGAGGTGCCATTTCCTTCTCCAGTAAATATTCTTTAAAAACAAACAAACAAAACACTGCAAGTAGTATTAAAAGATTCTAAGAACTCTTCAGTAGAGAAATAAGTTTACTCTATTTAAATTGACATGTCTCAACATTTGATCACAGATGCCCTCTGTGTGTGAGAAACACTCTAGTATATACTTTCTAATATATAATGTAGAAATTATTATCTTAAACATAATCACTGTTTTGACTTCTATTAAAATTTCCTGCAAGAACCATAGCTCTTTAAATTTTAATTTGTGGTGAAAAAGTAGACTTACTATGTCTCTGAAACTTTAAAACATGCTAACAGGATAGGTTACGAGCAGGTTTTCTCTGACTTCATAGTGCAGTAAGAAGAAAGTATGGAATTGTTTGTGAGAGATTGCCCAACTAGATTTATAGTGAAAAGAGAAGTTCCTGATTGGATTTAAAATCCATTCAATCTAGTTGAAAACCTGTAGTAATAATGTATGTAAACCCTTTTGGGCCTCTGTTCAGAAACTGGGATAGTCTGCTGAGAGAATGCAATGACAGCGAATATAAAAACACCGAGAATGAAGTCTCTGAAATGTAAGGTTAGGTAATTGGTTCCTCAGCAGCTTCTTTCAGACTGTATCTGTATATTCCTCAGTTTTCTTTGAAAGTAAGAAGAGGATTCCCTCTGACTTTGTGATGCTAGAAGGAAACAAATTGGATCTAGGGGAGTTACTGACTTGGTGGCTTCTGGCATGTGAATATGTTGGGGAGAAATAAATATGTACAATTTAGATAGGTTGAAAAATGTCCAAGACATCCTCATAGTTAGCGGTATAATTCAACATTGTAGTACTCCTTTGCATTTTTAATAGCTTTGAGAGAAAAGAGAACAACTGTTGTTGCACAGCTGAAACAGCTTCAAGCAGAAACTGAACCAATTGTGAAGATGTTTGAAGATCCAGAAACTACAAGGCAAATGCAGTCAACCAGGTAGCTGCTTTCTTTTTTAAAAAAGTATTTTATTGAAGTTGCATTGATTTATAACGTTGTGTTAATTTCTGCTGTACAGCAGAGTGATTGAATTATGCATATATATATATATATAGTGTTCTCCAGCATGGTTTTTTCCACAGGATATTGAAAGTAGTTTCTTGTACTGTACAGTAGGTCCTTGTTGGTTATCCGTTATATATATTTAAAGCTTCCATCTGCTAATCCTCCTCTCTCCCCCTGCACCACCNATATATATATATATATATATATATATATATATATAGTGTTCTCCAGCATGGTTTTTTCCACAGGATATTGAAAGTAGTTTCTTGTACTGTACAGTAGGTCCTTGTTGGTTATCCGTTATATATATTTAAAGCTTCCATCTGCTAATCCTCCTCTCTCCCCCTGCACCACCACCATCCCTCCCCCCCCACGCAACTACAAGTCTGTTCTCTGTGTCTGTGAGTTTATTTCTGTTTTGTAGTTCATTTGTGTCATGTTTTAGATTCCACATCCAAGTGATGTCATGTGATATTTGTCTTTCTGTTTTTGACTTAGTATGATTTGGGTACAATCATGTTGTTACAAATGGTGTTAACTTCATTTGTTTTATTGCTGAGTAGTATTCCATTGTTTATATATACATCTTTATTCATTCACCTGTTACTGGACATTTTATGTTGTTTTCACGACAGCTTGGTTACTGTGAATAGCGCTGTTATGAACATAGGGGTTCATGTATCTTTTTGAACTACAGTTTTGTTTACACGTGTGCTCAGGAGTGGGATTGCTGGGTCATATGGTAGCTCTGTTTTTAGTGTTTTGAGATGCCTCCATACTGCTTTCTACAGTGGCTGCACCAATTTGCATTCCCACCAACAGTGTAGGAGGGTTTCCGTTTGTCCACAACCCCACCAACATTTATTGTTAGACTTTTAATAATGAGGTACCATCTCACTGGTGTGAGATGGTACCTCATTGCGGTTTTGATTTGCATTTCTCTAGTAATTAGCAGTGTTGGGCACATTTTCATATGCCTGTTGGCCATCTGTATGACTTCTTTGGAGAAGTGTCTGTTTAGACCTTCATGCCTTTTTTCAGTTGGGTTGCTTGCTTTGTTGTTGTTGAGTTATATGAGCTGTCTGTATTTTCTTGTTTGTTTTTGCCACATTGGGTGGCATGTAGGATCTTAATTCCCCAACCAGAATTTAAACCTGTTCCTCCTGCAGTAGAAGTGAGAAGTCCTGAGCACTGGACCACCAGGGAATTCCCTTATGAGCTGTTGGTATTTTGGGAAATTAAGCCTTTGTTGGGCACATCATTTGTAAATATTTTTTCCAGTCAGTGGATTGTCTTTTCATTTTGCTTATGGTTTCTTTTGCTGTACAAAAGCTTATAAATTTGACTAGGTCCTCTTTGCTTATTTCTGTTTTTATTTCTATTGCCTTCAGATAACCTCTCCTTAATTTGAATTCTAAAATTCTCTTTTCTGGATTAATACATTAAATTCATGCTTCATCTAGTAGCTCAGTCTAAAAGTTTGTGGTCTAAATGATCACTTTGTTTACTTTCCTTTATCTTTATTGTGTAGGGACCAAGAAGTCCTTGATTATAGCTGATAATACTAAAGGTTTCTAGCACTTCTTGACCAGTTGATCCAAGTCTTATTATGCTGAGCACCTCCACCTCTCTTTCCAGGGACTTCTGGCAATGTCTGGAGACATTTTCGGTTGTCACAACTGGAGAAGTGCTGCTAGCATCTAAAGAGAGGCCAGGAATGCATCAGCTATTATCCTCCCTTCCCCCTAAAGAATCACCCAACCCAAAATGTCAGTAGTGCTGAGGGTGAGAAACTCTGTGTCTTGGGAGGACCTGTTTGGGAAATCCTGAGCTCTCTTATCACACCATGCCCAGCCCAAGGAGGGTGGTGGAGAGCTGATAGGTTATTTTTCATTTGTGACTTCCTCTTAGCTAGAAGTAGACTTATTGTTTGGTTTCTAAAGAAAGCATGTTACCTTACTCTGACTTTGCTAAGCGAAGACCTTTGTGTCATTAAAAATATTTAAAAATAAAGTCTTCTAGTAAAATTGAATATTGCCATCATAGAAGATCTTTTCTATCAATATATTCACTTCAGTTGTTCAGGATTTTACCATATTGCACCTTGAGTTCTTACGGTATGTCATTGAACCAAATTTTTAGAGTGAATGGCTCTACGTTTTTATTTGTGATTTGAGAAAGTGTTACCAGATATTTCTTTTTAGAAAAGCAGCAAGTGTTATAATGTACTTGTATACATACATACTATACATGTACATACTATAGTGTACCATATTATACTACATATATATATACACAGAGATAGTTATATCTTACAAAGCTGTTATCATATATTTGTATATAGCTTTCCCTGTTTTTCTGTGTTTATTTGTATGCACTTAGAACTAAGTCCCAAGTAAGTGCCCACAAAGGGACAGCTGAAATAATCTAGATGTTAGGATATAAAGAAAATTCAAGATTTAAATTCTAAGCTTAGTGTAGTCACTTAACAACTGGGAAGTAATTGGATTAGGGTATGAATAAGATAATACAGATTTGTCCACCAAATTGTCAGAAGAGAGAACTCTTTGTGACTTAATAAACAATAAATTGGAAATAAATGAAAGGATGAAATTGTGGTTTAAAATCATAATCTAAGTTTATAACCCTTTCTTTTTCACATTAATAACCTCTCCCCACCAATTCTCCATTTTAAAATGTCATTGAACATATAGTATTGTATTTCTCATACTTGCTCAGAAATACCCAGTTAGCTAGAGGATAGTGATTATATACTTTATAATATAAAGGGTATAACACAAAGTTCTTCACTATGATCTACAGCAAGTATTGAGGTTTTTTTTTTAATCTTTTTATGTTAAAATTTTGTGAATGTTTCTATTATAATATACTCATATCCCCTCCCCATTAAACCTTCAAGTGAAATTAAGACATGCAACAGTATTCATTCTTGCAGTAAATATAAGGAAATGGTTTCATTCTTGAAAATATGCAGAAGGCGGGCAACTCTGCCGCCTGTCATTTGTCCTTTGGTGTCTTTGTTACCGGTTTGTTTTTTTACTAGGCTGCCAGCATCTCAAGTTATGCTAATTTTAGAAAAGTTAAATTAGGTTTTTGGACACTTTGGTATGAATTGTATATTGATAGAATGTATAGCACAGATAGCCTGTAAGTTAAGCATGATTCATTAGTCTTATATATTTGCCAAGTCACTGTCCTTATGAAAAATACTAACATTGTGGAGGGGGACAAAATTAATATACAGGATTAATTCGTGCTTCTTTGTATCGCCCATTTATTTCCTTCTCTATTCTAATATATTATCAATTAGAAATGTGTCCTCAAGAGAGCAAATAGCATTTTCAGTAGGTTACCACCTAAATAGATCTCACTGATGTCACTATAAGAATAGTCAGAATGTTCTGGTTTTATTACCTGAAAAACACATTATGTGGTGAATCAGAATGTATGGTTTTCAATTAGGGCTTAAGAAATCTCAAAGTGAAATTTTAAACTTTAGTTTTCCTTGAGTTCCTATTCATTATGTTCAAAACATGTAATGTTCTGTTTATTTCTGAAAGTCTTACTTTTTAGTGTTAAATATTAAAGTAATTATATGGCTTTATGTGAGTAATAAGATAGAAGATGAATATGCTTCTTTTCTGTGGCCTGTGAAAGAGTAATTTTAAAATTTTTTTATTAAGGGATGGTCGGATGCTGTTTGACTACCTGGCAGACAAGCATGGTGTAAGTGATCTTTTAAAAAACTGTTTAGTTGTCATGTTGTAATAAAAGTAATTAAAGAACAGTGCTGAATAGTTAGAGTCATGGCTTGAAAAAGATGTAGTTTCTCGAATAATGTGTTAGACGTAAGACCAGGTATGTTTTTGAAGCTTTAAAAATTAGTCTTGATTGGATAACATGTTAGCTTTTTGTATTTCTGATGGATTAACAAGTAGGTAAAACAGAACTAAATTTGAATTAAAATGCCTTGAAGAATAGCATTAAGTAACACTGGCTGCCTTGTGGAATCTAGTAGCCCTTGACATTATCAATATCTTTATAAATCCTCAGATAAAGGAATGTTGTTATAGGCTTGCCTAGTCCTTTTCCAGTCTCCTTCCCTTGTATTATCTCAAGGTGTGTGTATAATCATTTGCATATAATTAATTATTTAGCTTGCCTTCAAGTTTTACAGAGAAAGCAATGGCACCCCCACTCCAGTACTCTTGCCTGGAAAATCCCATGGACGGAGGGCCCTGGTGGGCTGCAGTCCATGGGGTCGCTAGGAGTCGGACACGACTGAGCGACTTCCCTTTCACTTTTCACTTTCATGCATTAGAGAAGGAAATGGCAACCCACTCCAGTGTTCTTGCCTGGAGAATCCCAGGGACGGGGGAGCCTGGTGGGCTGCCGTCTCTGGGGTCACACAGAGTCGGACACAACTGAAGCGACCTAGCAGCACCAAGTTTTATCTTTTATTTGACACATAATTATTGTAACAGGAGGCATGTTGACTACTGTGCATGATTACTTTTTCTAGTTTCTATGTAAAATGTTTTGATATATTTGTTAATGTTCTAGTTTGGAGCCTTTCTCTTAGATTTCTTCTCTTTCACTAGGTTTGCATCATAAACTCTAAAAATGTGTGCAATTTGGGGGCCAGTTTTTGCAGGGAACTGAAATTTACTATACACATTATTTATACAGAACCAGAAACTCTTAACAGGGATGCATATGCTAGATAGTTGTCTAAGCTCCTTTACCAGCTAAGGGATTCATGCATCAGACTTTCAGCTGTAATTCAAGTTTGTATCACAACAATGAAGGTGTTACAATTCATAACTCAAGGCTGGAACTGTGAATGTGAAATTCAATAATTCCTAATATATATTTTAAGGGTCATGTGATTTTCTGATATTGGGTTGGGGGAGGGATCAATTTTTGAAAGAATTGCTATCTGGGAACATTTGAAAGAGTAAATGATTTGAGTCTTAAAACTCAAAATTAAGAAGCATAACCTAAGCTTTTTTCTTTTTTTAGTTCAGGCAGGAATATTTAGATACACTGTACAGGTATGCAAAATTCCAGTATGAATGTGGAAATTACTCTGGAGCAGCAGAATATCTTTACTTCTTTAGAGTGTTGGTAAGTAATCTTTTCCTTTTCCCTCTCTCGTGTAGGTTGCCTTGGTTCTTCAAAACAGGTCTATAGATTTGGGTCTGTCCATTAAGTTTTCAGCCATCATTGGCAAAAGAAAAAATAAACTTTCAACAAAAGCCAAAGAGAAACAGGAAACCTTATGTCAGGGCCTCAAAATTTGGAGGGAGATTTAGCTTGTCCTTGAAATCCAAAAGTAGGAACCACAAATTTGTCACTTTATATGTAGCTGTATGATTTTAACATTAGTAGAGTTCTATCATGTAATGGATTTGTTATAATAATACTGCCCAGCACTTTGGGTGGCATATTACTTAATTTTTAGTGAGTGAATCTATTATTGCTAATTTTAGTTAAACGTTTTATGCTGCACGTATTCCTTGAACTTGTTCTAAACAGCTGTGGAATTCTAATGATATTTTAAAAAGATTTTATGCCTTAATAGTAACTTTTTCTACTTACTTCCGCCCCTCAGGTATTAGACCGTAAACTTCAATTTTTTTTTCCCCCATTTTGTAGGTAGTAGTTGAGTTTAAATGGTATTGCTAGATAATAGCAATTTTGTCTTATTTGACAAGTTCTAGTTTCATTGCTTTTGTCAGGTGAAGAGAGTTGTGTGAAGCTAAAGGAAAAATCAGGCTGCACACTGACAGATTTCTTTCTCATTCTGTTTTCTGTTTAGATAATTATATTAATAAAAGCCTTCTAAAATTTCCAAAATTCTCATTTTAACTAGCTTCTCATTTGAGAAATTATAATTTGTTACTTTGGTTTAGTAAGAAACTGCTTATATTTCTGATAACTCTAGTTAATCCTAGAAGTTGGGAAATTACCTCTTAAGACAGGGACTTTTTGTTTTCTAACCTTGGAACAGTCCCTTCTTTCTGTCTCTGTTTTCTGGTACCTTTTTCTTTTAGCCCCACATGTCACAAAGAAAACATTCAATGGCTGCTATCTTTGGTTGTATTCTAGGAAATTAAATTTTCCTGTTTTTGTAAGGGAAGGAAGAGTTTGGTGTTATTAAATAAATCTTACACTTTAAAAAAATACTTTAGACAACTTTGTTTTTTAAAAGTACCATCCTTTCAAAGAAATAGAGTTCACTTTATTTCTGAGTTTGAGTTGAAAAAAAAATTTCTTTTACTCCTGTTTGTAAATGAATTCTTAATTTGCAGTTTAGCTGTGGTTCGCTTGCAAGTGCATTGAAGGTAATGGATGATGCTAAATTTGTAGTGGCTTATCAGAAAATTCCATCAGTTTTACTTTTAATATTATGAAGGATTTAAGAGAGCAAAAGTTGATTACTTTGGAAATGTAAACAGCTTAGAAGAGGATTGTAAAATCAGAAGCCTGATATGATTACAGGTACATGAAAAGAGTTGGTTATTCATATCATTTGTTAATGCTGGGAGTGAATTTTGAGAATGAAGATTTAGTGTCATGTTAGAGTTCTAGCACAGTAAATTTATTGTTGCTGGTCAGTGAGTGAATGTGCCATTTTGCTAAGACATGGAAACTTAAGGTACCTGCTGGAAATCCAGATATTGAAACTCTTCTAGCATATCCACCCTTGAAAGCAGGTTGGTATGAAGAGCCAACTGTAATGACATGGATTTGAGCCAGAGTAGTATGCATGAACCTTTTGGGATTTAAAAAACTTGCTGCACTGCTACAAAAAGCTTTTTATCCTAACATGTATTACATATTTTAGTTTTAATAGTATTATTATGTTTATGTAGTATGGTTTAGTCTGAAAATTTCTGCATGTGATTCATGTATGAGGCCTCCCTGGTGGCTCAGATAGATGGTGTATACTTTAAAAGTTTGCGGAGTTTTTGTATTTACTTTTGTAAAATGTGAAGATCTCAGTTGGTTTCCTATCTTTAAAAAATTCTGGATTGATGTTAAGCTTTTGTATCACCTTGCAAATCTTATGATAAAACTCAGATGACATTCCAGTGGTTGAATACCATGGTCCGGATACAAAATTAATGTTTTATGTTAAGAATCAAAATACAGTAATTGGAAAGTACTCAGAAATTAGATGCAATTCACCTTAAAGTTTTTGTCCCATCTTGTGCCACAGAAAAATTGAGTTACATGGAGTTGGTTATTTCATGTTGGCATATTGATAAAGGCTAACCAAGCTAAGTTTTAAGCTGGTTTATTTTACTTTTTCTTTTGATAGATAGACACCATTATAAAATCTATGTATTTGTTTGAGATCTTCTTAATAGCAAAGATAAAAATCCTATATTAGATTTGGGATACTGTCGGTGTTTTTGCTTATTGGTTATTTAATTTTATTTTTTTGCAAAGGACCTGTTTTCATTTCTAAATTCTTTCCTAGTGGTTGATTAGTCTTTTAAATCTATGGTTAGGGAAACATAAGCTATGAAAGAACCATTGTAACTATGATCTGAGATTAGAATTTGACTCTCTGAGTGACCTATTGTAGGTTAGTGTTGTATAAATTAAAGCTGGGTGACCCTAGAATCTACTTTTATTTTTTTTAAAGATTTGGTGGCTTTTAGAAAATACCAACTAGTACTTAAATGCATCCTCTTTGACTATGAAACTTCTTTGAATAATACTGTAAGAAATTCATTAATTTAAATTGAAATGGTGGAATAAATTTGGTAGGAATTTTGGAAATTATTTTTGTTTTGAAAGTTATTATCACTGTATTTTAATTATTTTGTTAGAATTTGTCCTCACTGTGGTCTTTGGTCTGGCTTCAAAATATAACCCTTCCCCTCATCCAACAACTATTTGAAATAAAAATAATTTTAAGATGCTGGGACTGTTGGTGATCATATTTGTGTATGTGATTCACTTAGAATTTAAAATTTCCTACTCTTCAGTACTTTTCCTTGACTCAAGAAAGTTTGAGTAATGATGATTTGGTGGATTTTAAAATCTTTTTTTTTTTTTTTTTTTAGTGTATTTGTTTTTTTGAGTTTTAGAATCTTGACTGAAGATTTGTATCTGATGTGCTCTGCTTGATAATGTCACTGTGAAAGATGTGTATTTCATACATCGTTCATTCCATTTTAACATCTAAAATTGAAATGTGTCCTAAATTGACCTAAAATAATTAATACACCTTAAAATTGATGACATCTTAAATTTCAGTGAAATATTAGTACTTAGATTTCTTTGTAAGGATCAGACATCTTCTCTTTTGTAATTTGAGCACTAGTTTTATGGATATTTGTGTCAAGTGTTTAATTTCAGTAAGTTTTAACATGCACATACCTGTGCAGCTACTACCAAATCAAGATAAAGAATATTTTACCCCAGAAAGACCCCTTGTTTCCATTTGCAGTCATACCTTATCTCTCGTTCATCTACTGATTGGTTTCCATCCCTATTAGAGTGGACTTCTAGAATTTTCATATTAAGAGGAGTGATTTTTTAAGCTTGTGCCTGGCATATTTTGGCTAGCAAGTTTTTGAGATGTGTTTGTGTTATTGTATGTATCAGAAGTTTGATTCTTTACATTCTAGGAATAGATTAGTTTTTCTGTTCATTCATTAATAAATATTTGGATTAGTTCTGGGTTTTGTCTGTTTCAAATAAAGATATGAATATTCATATGCAAGTTTTTTGTGAACATAAATTGTAACAATAATAAGAACCAGTGGTTTCATTATGTTTCCAATTTTAATTTGCAAATTCTTCTGTGCTATTTTCCTGTTCTGAGAGTTGGTTACTGTTGCAAATTCAGTCTCTGCTACTTGCCTGTTTTAAGAGTTTGTTATATATTTTTCAGTATATTTGAATTAGTTATTGCCATCAAAGGAAGAATCTCAGTATAGGCTGAGTCTGAATTAGATGTGGTTTTAATCCTCATAGTAACTCTGTATCGTCATTTCTATTCTCATTATCGTTTTGATAATGACTCACATTTTCTGAGTTTTTATTATGTGTCAGATGATGATGTAATATTCTTTACATGTATTATGTCATCTAACTCACAACAATTGAGGTGGGTTCTAATAGTATCTTAATTCTATAGATGAGGAACCTAAAGCTCAGATGGTTCAGCTGTTTTATAGTGATAGAGCCAGAATTATTAGTGGTTGGATTTCCAGTCCTGCCCGTATAATTTTATTTAACTTGTAATTATGATATGTACTAATGGTACTTGACAGTTAATACCATCATGTAAGTGCTTCAGTGAAAAAGGTATTCTGCCTCCAGTACACTCACTTGCTTCTGCTGCTTTAGCACAGTTCAGAGTCATTATATAATCCTCTTTTCTTGGCCTTGCTTTTTGAGAGTCCTGCTTTACTTGTTTTTGTTGTTAACTTAGTCTTTATAGGTGTTTGGGTTTATGATACTCTTCCGCCAATGGCAAGAGGAGATAGCATGGCCCTCATTTCTCTTTTTTTGTAGGTTAAAATCGCAGTGTGAAATTTATAGCTTTTATGAGGTATAATTTTCAACAAGTTATGCTTTCCATGCATCATTTCTGCCCTCCTCTTTAATGAAGATAAAAGAATTTTATTTACCTTTCATGGTTTTAGGATTGTATAAGAAAATGAACTTTTGTTCCTCATTGCATATTCCTTTGACAATTATTAATGTTATTAGCCAATACATCTGCTTTTCTTTCTGTGACTTTTTCCATTTGTATTGTAATTTGGAAAGCTTTTTGTTCTGAAAGTTTTTTTTAATTGTAAATGAGATCCACAAGTCTTTATTTCCATATCTTTACTCCAGGAATTTTTAGCAACAAATTGCTTCTGTATCTTAACTCTTGGCAAAGATTTAGGGCTCTAAAATTCGATTAATTGTGTATGTGCTGTGCAGTGTACTTAGTCACTCAGTACAGTCTGAGTGACTGCACTCAGTCACTCGTGTCCGTCCCTTTGCAACTCCATGGACTGTAGCCCACCAGATTCCTCTGTCCATTGGGATTCTCTAGGCAAGAATACTGGAGTGGGTTGCCATGCCCTTCTCCATGGGATCTTCCCAGCCCAGGGATCGAACCCAGGTCTCCTGCATTGCAGGCAGATTCTTTACCATCTGAGCCACCAGGGAAACCCTGATTAAATTATCTGAAATGGATTATGCTAAAACACTGGTGCTGTATCCTACTTTTAGGTTACTCTTTATTTTCTGATCTAGACTGAATATCAAAGACCTGAGTATTTTTAATAAGTTAAATGAAAGCTGTTTGAGTCAGCTTAACCAGTGTGATCCAAATAAAGGGCAATTTTGGGAAGAGAGCTTTAGATTTTTTAGTAGGCTGGGTGGATATGTAAGGTATAACATTATCTATTCCTCCAGAGTATTCAGAATATAATTAATTATGATGGCTTCAACAGGTTCCAGCAACGGATAGAAATGCTTTGAGTTCACTCTGGGGAAAACTGGCCTCTGAAATCTTAATGCAGAATTGGGATGCAGCCATGGAAGACCTGACACGGCTAAAAGAGACCATAGATAATAATGTGAGTTACACCTTTTTAAGGTGATTCTCTGAAATTTCTATGTATCCTTCATACTTCTTGATAGGAAAAGCACTGTGTACTTTTAATAGGAAGGAAGAATGGGAGGGAGGAAGACTAAACTAAAATGTTCACCTGACTTAAAAATCACAGTGGGTTAGTGGGCTGATTAATTTTACTGAGTCTCCTTGAAGAAGTTGTCAAACCTCTTTTGGCTCTTAGGGAAATAACTCAGCTTTCATTTTAGAGCTATAATGCCTCTTTTACCTGTTTCAGTGGAAAAGACATAATACTCTTAGTGCTACCCTTTATTGAAAGTCCTATGCAGAAGACATTTTTCATGTCCTATTAGTGTCTAATAAAACCTCTTTTTATGGAATATTTAATTTAGTCCTTGCTTTTAAAAATGTTTTCTGAAATGAGTATAACTTAGAGACTCTGTAAAAATGGCTTAGTGGACATTGTTGAATTTGTCTCTGAGAACAGGGAAATTTTGCATGTCAAGGGTCATGTAGAGAGCAGAGTAGTCTAGGAGACTGGACTTTGATCATAATGATCACAGTGCGCATGCTTTAGAAGGTTCTCATTTTAACTAAAATTCCGATATTAGCAATAATTTATTCCCTTTCCTCTTTGTCATATATTAATATTTCCTTTGTATACATTTTTTAATCCTTTAGTCTGTGAGTTCTCCACTTCAATCTCTTCAGCAGCGGACTTGGCTCATTCATTGGTCTCTGTTTGTTTTCTTCAATCACCCCAAAGGGCGCGATAACATTATTGATCTCTTCCTTTACCAGCCACAGTAAGTTATGTCACTGTATTTTTTTTTTAATATTTATTTGTTTATTTATTTGGCTGCACTGCATCTTTGTTGTGGCATGGGGGGGCTTTTAGTTGTGGCATATGGGATCTAGCTACCCAACCAGAGATTGAACCGGGCCCCCTGCATCAAAGCCACAGAGTCTTAGCCACTGGACCCCCAAGGAAGTCCCCACTGTATAATTTTCACTTTAATTATATGAAATCAAATGGAATTTTTAAAATTTAAAATGTACTTCTCCCTAACATTTACATTTGTTTTCACGTTTTTTTCCCTTCATGTTGTAGATGTGCTTGTTCATGGAAAAAGCTTACATATGACTCTTAAATAAATTATTTGATAAAAGTATATTCTGAGCCCTTTAAAGTGCTCTTTAAGTGTGGTCCCTGGGCCACCAGCATCAGTATTTTGTAGAATCTCAGGCCTTATCCTAGAAGAACTGAATAGAATCTTCTGTGTAACAAGAATCCAGGTAATTCATACTTGCACGAAAGCTTCAGAATTAGAAGGCTTTAGGCTGTATTATTTGGAAGGAAGATAATACATCCCAGGAATCCCATTTATATCATCTTTGCTCTATCATCTGGCTTTTGGTAACAAGAAATACACTGCTTTGTGAACTGTACTGTTCTATCATTAGGTAGAAGTCATTTTTAAAATTTATTCTTCCATTTGAGATAAATGCTTCTGAGTCTTCTGCCTGTTATTTCTTAATATTTTGGTTGGAGCAACAGAAAACAAGACATACTTTATGAAAATATTTCAGATACCTGAAGATAATTTTCCTTATTTTTCTTTCCTTCAAGTTAAATATGTCTGGTTTTATCAAGTAATGTAGTTTGTTATGTTCTTTAGTATTATGACTGCTGTTCTTAGATAACCACCAGTTTATCCATAGCCTTTTAAAAATCTGGATATTTAAAATGGAAAGCTTATTCTAGAATATCTAAACCTTATAGAAAGCAGTGGCAGTTAATAGCTTCAGTGACCAGTACATTTACTTTTATTAATTTAACCCAAGATTTCATTAACTTTTGTTTCTGGGTATGACTTAAAACTGCATTATTGCTGCTGCTAAGTTGCTTCAGTCCTGTCCAACTCTGTGCGACCCCACAGACAGAGGCCCACCAGGCTCCCCCATCCCTGGGATTCTCCAGGCAAGAACACTGGAGTGGGTTGCCATTTCCTTCTCCAAAGCATGAAAGTGAAAAGTGAAAGTGAAGTCGCTTAGTTGTGTCCGACTCTTAGCGACCTTAATCACACATAAATACTTTGAGCCATATTTCTGTTATTTTTAGCCTAAATTAAGATAGAGATCCTAATACATTTCACTTGATTTCTGCTTATTGTTGTCTGTCAAATTAAGATTTTAGTTTTTTTCTAAAATGTGTATTTACAGAAGTATAGTTTAGGAATTGATGGTGTAATACCCTTTTAATATAAAATCAGTGAACATTGAACATCCTATATTTTTTGTGTGATTTTCTAAGTATTAAAAATAAGGCAGTAGTACTCTAGCAATATTTTTGCATAAGTTGATGAAATATAATCGTCTAAACTGATGACATTAGTAACCATGTTCTTTAGAGGCTCAGTTTATTAAGATTTTTAAGACTGAAATATTTGAATTCTTTAGTTAAATTGTTAACATGAACATCTGAACTTTAAATTTAAGAGAAATTAAGTTATTGGTGGTGATAAAGATGAAAAATATTTCCCAGCCAAGAAGTGCCAGTAATTTTTAAGTGTAGAAACAGGGAGCCATTTCTAAATGGTATAAATTGTGTTTTCTGCAGTAAATGCTAAATATTCCCCTGAATCTGGCAAATAGAAGCACTTTTATCAGAAATCTGCTTGGCTTATTTTCTGTATTAATATTATAACTTAAGTTCAATGTTAGTGTATTTAGTCAGTATTTGCATGATAGTGAAAGTCACTCAGTTGTGCCTGACTCTTTGTGACCCCATAGACTATACAGTCCATGGAATTCTCCAGGCCATAATACTGGAGTGGGTAGACTTTCCCTTCTCCAGGGGATCTTCCAAACCCAGGGATCAAACCCAGGTCTCCTGCATTGCAGGCGGATTCTTTACCAGCTGAGCCACAAGGGAAGCCCTTGTATCATGATACGCTAGTCCAGTTTGTTAAAACTGAATACAGGCAAGGAAGTTTTGGTAACAGGAAATTATTTTTATCTTTCCTTGAAAAAGCAAAAACTATATGGCGTTAAGTGAGGTAGAAGACAGTGTATGATTCCAGCATTAAATTTTAAATGTAAATTACAGGAGATAAATTTTTTTATAACTTACATGGTTTACAGTTATTTATTTTATTAGAGATTATAGCATTCAGGTACGCCATCTAGATTCACAATAGTCACTAAAGTGGGCATAAAAGCTTGTTTCTATCTGAGCTGCTGTTCCTCCTTAAACCCTCTTTGTAGGAAATTGAACGTTGCTCAGTCTTGTCCGACTCTTTGCAACCCTAGGAAATATACAGTCCATGGAGTTCTCCAGGCCAGAATACTGGAATGAGTATTTCCCTTCTCCAGGGGATCTTCCCAACCCAGGGATCAAACCCAGGTCTTCTGCATTGCAGGCGGATTCTTTACCAGCTGAGCCACCGGGGAATCCCCCCAAATTTTATAGTTGCATACTCTTTGCTGGATGTAATAATAGATTGTAATCTGGAAAGTTAAGTTATAGTACATTTGTTGCATTAAGTAAGCTCTTAGAAAAGGTTAAAAAAGGAAAGTCACTGTGTACTAAAGTAAGATCCTACAAGGATGTTATATTTTTTTCTGACTTTTGGTATAGGAAACCCACAGCTTTATTTGGTGGTATTTTAGGGGTTTATTTGCAAAGAAAAAAGCTGAACCAACCTCAGAAACTGATGTATAAAACCAACATGCCATCATTTGCTATGAGAAGTGCTAAGAGGATTAAGAACATGAAACATTGACCAGATTGTTCTGACCCTGTAGATTTAATATTTATATAGGAAGTTAAGGAGTACAGAAGATTTCTTTATGAATACTTGGAATCAGGATAGAATATTAATTTATGTGACTAGAATGTTTAATAGCACAATCAGGTTAACATATCCATTTCCACAATATTTTTGTCACTAGGTCTATCCAGGATCCAGGTCAGGAACACGTTTTGATATGTATGTCACCCTAAATATTTGAGTGGGCTTTTCCAAGATTTGCTTTTTTTCTATACTTCTCTTTTTATGATTCTGTTTCAGATCACTACCTCTCACTTTGCTCCCATCTTCTTTCTTTCCTGGTCCCTAGTGTTGATTTAAATATTTTTTATCAAATTCTCAAGTCTTCCTGATAATGATAGTTTTCTCATACTAAATTGATGAGTACTACCTGTCTTTAATTTTAAATTATCCATGCATCTTATGAAAAAAGATGTTTTGTGAGAATTTCAAATTCAAAAATTAAGGATATAGTTCTCAGTGTTTATGGAAGTTAATCAGACATGCATTCAAATGAGGAGAGATTAAAAATAAAATTGTCATGTAGTATTTTGCCTCCCTTCTGAATAATAAACCTGTAAGATTGTCTTATGAATTTATTAATATCTCTAAAGTCATGAATGGAAGTTTGAACCTTCCCTAAATGAGCAAATTTGATTCAGACATTGGATACTGTAATAGCTGGCTCTAATCTTGACACCTAGCAGGTGATTATAAGGACAGGTTTTCTTGTACAAAGTCATAGGGATCCCTAGGAATTGGCCTTCCACGCTAGTACTTATGGGTGAATTGGCCTTCCAAGCTACTACTTATGGGTAGACTCACTCTCCTATAGTTTTTATAGTTAAATGTGTATCCAGAGAGGAATATTATTGAGCTGATTTTTAAAGCACATCTTTAAATAAAGAAAGTAAACAAGAAAAGTAAAAATATTCAAACCCACTGTAAAAAATTCTATAATACAGATCGAGGGGAAATAGTATGGATTCATTCCTGACAACCTTATGGCTTTTATATAATTAAAACTATATTTAATTCCTTATTAGAATAATTTATTATAAATACTGGAAATATAAAGGTAATAGTTGAGACAGCAGAAAGTTTTGTTGACGATAAAAAACTTGAAAACAATGCAAAAAATAGGTATGTTTTTTAAATTTTAAAGTAAGATAAAGGTTCATAGTTATATAATTAAAATAACAACTTAGAATTAAGACAGTTAATTATGAAGCTATATTCTGTAAGTAGGCTTAATGCTTTCATTTGTATTTCCATGGGTTCATGTATAAAAAAGAATACCTAATGCCATTAAAAATCTCTGAATAAGTTTTTAAAAACTAGAAATTTCATAGCATATGCTTCCTGGACAAAAATACAGTAAAACTGGGCATTATTGAAAGTTTTATAAATAACTGAATCAAAGAGATTAAGTGTTGATATTATGAAATACTGCCAAAGCAGCACTCAGAAATTAGTTCATAGCCTTGAATACTTGTTCAACTTTTAAAACGTTGATTTAAAGTACAGAAAAACAGAACAAAGACAGTGAAAATAAAATTAGCAATGTATTAGTAAATGTTAAACATTTTCATCCTCCCAACTCAGTATAACAACTTTAAAATTTCTCCAAAATATGGTGCTTATCATCTTCACTTGCCATAGGGTCAGGTTGCCATCATATTTGCTTCCTCATTAGTAATGTCTTAATGACATATTCCCATTTTTGCCTGAATATAACTTTTTCATGTGAGAAAACTCCCAGTTGGCTTGACAGATTATTGTTTCATTCATTTTGCTAGGTTGCATATTCTTGAAGTAGAGTAGGTTTTGGTAAGTAGTGTGTAATTTGCATTTGTGTCTCTGCAGTCAGTATGTCTTTTTCAATTGTCATTGATATAGAGTAGGTGTTAATGGAGAAAGTATCATATTTTTCTGTTTTTAATTTCTAATAGCACAGTAATACAATTTAATGTGATTTATTGAGTATATGTTAAATTGATAGTTTATATAGATTGTGATTTTAGGCTTTTTTCAAGTACAAAAAGTACTGCAATGATTATACTTTTGTCCTTGAAGTGAAAGTTTAGATGCCAGTGCCGGCTGAGTCTCTTACATCGCATACATTATCATTTCTGCCATAATTTATTCTGAATCTAAAATGGAGATGATTTACACGTTTGAAAAATGTTGAACTTTTAAATGTAACATAATATATAAGATAAGGTATCAAGTGTAAGCTGGAACAGTGTTCGTAGGCTATTAGAGATGAGGCTTTGCCACCAAACGTAGATGCTATTAGTAAGAAGAATGCATATGTAATACAAAGCTCTCGTTACTCTCCATTTGTAAAAAAAGATTTAAAGTTCAGTTAGCAAAAGAATGTTTGATTTGTTTTCTAAATTTTAAAATGTATATTTCCTAAGAAATTTCAAGTTTTACTGTTAACAGTCAACTAGATTGTGCCCAGAATTTGTCCTCACTTTCCATCTGCCATTATTTTTCTGAGACTTCCTAATTGTTCCTGACAAGAAAACTTTTTTATGCAAGTATCTTACTTGCTTTAGCTTAGGATGATCTCTAAAAATCCATCCTCTGCAGTTATAATAAATCTAGCCTTTTAAATTTTTTTTAGCCTTTCTGGAAATACCCTTTTCTTCTTTTTTGTACCAGTTCAAAGCCTGCCTGTTTTTCAAGATCCAGCTCAGGTTTACTTCCTACATAAGGTCCTGTATATTGTGCCTACCTTATACTTGAAGTTTAATTAATGTCTTTCTTAAAAAAAACTTAACAATTGCCTTATCGTCCTAACTAGATTATAAGCATGTTTGAGAGGAGAATTTTATTTGGTGGTTTGTTTTGTCTTATCCTTTGATTACTAAACATTCTGACTTACAATCAAAAAATACTGTAAGAACACTTACATAAAATTATACAATTAGAACACGGTTGTGCTAGAGAAAGAATACTTTCTTATTTGACCATCCTGAAATTGCACTTTAGAATACAATAAATACTGAACCTCTTATTTAAGGGAAAAATAGTTTTAAGTTAGATTTCAAAAATAGAGAAGGTATAGGCTCCTTTCTTACATAGTTTATAATCCAAACAAATAACAAAAGCAGCTTAATAACATATTTAACTAACTCTAGATGTATTGTGCAATTTATGACACCAGTGAGACCTGGAGAGTTAGAAGAAGATGAAAATTAATTTGACTTTTAAGTTTTGGTTGATGGAGAAGAAAGGAGATGAATGATAGGGAAGCAGCACAGAAGAGCACAGTGGTTACTGGCAGGCTATTAAATAGCGATGCCTATGGCTTTTCTATATTTGAACTAAATCATATGATTACTGACCCTACAGGAGTGTAAACTAAGATGATTTGCCCAGAATCACCCTTAATCCTCACTCCCTTCCTTTTTATACTGATCAATATAGATAATTTACACCCATACTTAGACAGGATCACTTCTTTGCTAGCAGGTAGGAATTCCCTGCTGTGTTTGGAAGTCTACTATGGTAATGCTGTATACCAAAAGCTATGGACTGGGAGCTAAAAATTGTGGCCCATTGTTTTTTTTCTCATGGCCTGCAATCTGAGAATGACTTTTGCATTTTAAATGGTTAGGGAAAAAAATGAATGANCCTGCTGTGTTTGGAAGTCTACTATGGTAATGCTGTATACCAAAAGCTATGGACTGGGAGCTAAAAATTGTGGCCCATTGTTTTTCTCATGGCCTGCAATCTGAGAATGACTTTTGCATTTTAAATGGTTAGGGGAAAAAAATGAATGCTATTTTGTGATGTGAAAATTATGAAATTAGAGTTTTAATGTCCATAAATTTTTATTGGAACACATATTCATTGATCTATATTGATCTATCTGATCTGTGCGTATATAGAGATAGATGGATACAGAGAGATACAGAGATGATCTATATCTGCTTTCGGACAGTAACGGCAGAGTGGAATTGTTGTGACAGAGATGGTCATACGTTGTTGCACTCGCCTTGCTTCACTGCTGCTCAGGGCTCCTTGAATTCCAGTGATGCTGCCCGCATGCCTGGCCCTTTTCAAGTGTCATGTGTATCACTACGCGGCAGCATTTTACCAGTGCATACTCATGTCAAAACAACAGGGGAAAAGTGGATTTCAGATGTGCTTAAGTTTTAAGGCACAATACAATGGAAATATTTTGTTTCGAATTAGAAAGCAAAGCATTGAACTGACACTGTAGATATGCTGAAAGTATACAGTGTTCATCCATATAACCAGGCCATAAGCTCTCATTTCAGTATTCCCGACTACAAAGCAGCTCTCAGAAAAATTACAAAATTTAAAACAATACTGCAGCAGTTTCCTCACAAAATTAAGGAAAATGAGGCTTCCACTAAAGTAAGTTTCTGAACAGCTCCTTTGTTAACCAAGTAAGGAAAGCCATTTACTAGTTATGTTCAGTTGCATGGCCAAAAAAATATGTCCAGAAAAAAAGAATTGGTTTAAAACTTATAGCCTTCTACTGAGAACTGTTCCTCAGAATTGAAGATATTGTGAGCACATCAATAGTCAATTAAAAAATAAAGTATATGATTTTTTAGTGATTTCTTAGATTCTGTTGATAGATGTTTATCAATATGGCTAGTTGTTGGTTTGAGGAATCACTGTTGGATTTGAAGTGTTTGAAGAACATGCCTTTATGAATAGTCTGTGGAACAACTACAGTTGAAAATATTTTCAGAGTTAAGAAAACACTAATTTAGTACAACCTGAAGTGGAATCTGCTAAACTGTGTTGAAAATATTGGTGGCAAATCTGTGGGGGAGAAAATTGGTTATTATTGGACAAATTTACAAAGCTTGTGAAAATGTGAGCTGTTGAAAGCCTATAGTTGTCCATTGCACTAGAGATTTCCATGTATTTTATGGAAGATTCCTGAATCCATGGTGTATTATTAAACCACTAGCGTCAACAGTGAACTTCGTTTTCTGTTGTGGGCTTAACTGTTCGCGGTCCCTGAATTTTTGTTTGATTGATAGAATATCTTGACTTTCCCTAGTACCACAATGATAAAATGGCTTTGCAGTGGCAAAGTTTTATTGTGACTGTTTCTAGGTTGGAGTAAGGTGGAAGTTTTCCTAAACAAAAAATTTCCCTGGTTTCAACCACTATGAGCAAGCCCTGGATGGCTCTAGAAGTTATATTTTGCTATAGACTTAATGTTTCTTAGTTCAACCTAAAATTTTAAATCTGAATAGTAGTTATATGCAGACTTATACTGCAGCAGGCATTTGATGATGAATAACATAGTATGAATCCTAAGTAATGTCTAGCTGCTTTAACCTTTCCTGTTCTTTCAGAAGTTTAAAGAAGAAATGAGACCTTCATTCCCACACAGATTTGTAGCAGATACATTTTTTTAAGCTCATGTTACATTTCAAAAAAGTTTTAGATCTCATTGTAAGTACAAGGGAAATTTCTGTGTATGGAAATCCTAACTGCAATTGAAATACAAATGATTTATTTGCAGTATAATGATAGCTAAAAGGCAGTATCAAAAGATCCTAACAGAATTCTAAAAAAGCCTTCCCCAAGTGATAAATACGCTCAATTAAAGTCTTATCATTGATACCAATGTTTGGTAGTACCTGCATACATTAAAAAATCATTGTCGGGTTAAATATGTAAAATCTTGTTACAGATTAACATTAACAAACATTTGTAATAAATTTTAATAGGGGTCTCTAAATTTGAACCCAATTAAGCAAAGTTACCCTATTTTAAGGGAATTTTACGATTTTTATTAGTAGACTTGAATTATGAATATTTGTAGTCAGCTATTATATTTTGAGTTTTTATAATAAAATATTTTAGAAATTTGTTTTCTTTTTATGTAGCTGCATGATTAATATTCTGATTCTTGCTTATTGACCTGCAAAACCTAAAATATTCATTATCTGGCCCTTCACAATAATTTTCTAACCCAGCTATATACTCACATAGAGAGAGATGATTTCTTAAGGACATCATTTTCCAATGAAAACNGATGTCAGAGGATGAGATGGCTGGATGGCATCACTGACACGATGGATGCGAGTCTGAGTGAACTCCAGGAGTTGGTTATGGACAGGGAGGCCTGGGGTGTTGCGATTCATGGGGTCGCAAAGAGTCGGACACGACTGAGCAACTGAATCGAACCAAACCATCATATAAAATAAACTTTAATCTTGTATGAATAAATCTATGAATGAGTTCCATAAATATCTACTAAAACTACCTCTTCAAATCTGATTAAGAAAACCAGTCATGCTCTCCTATGCATCATGTCTTTGGTAAGAATATTGAGGCAGTCACTTGTACTGAACAACAACATTGAATTTAAAATTTTCTGCCTGTAACTCATACTTAATTTTTCAGATAATGAAGCTTTTAGCTGATTTATTTAGTTATCTTTTCTTAGAAATTGTTTTGTTCTTGAGTTAATGTTGATTATTTTTATAGCTTGCCTTGTTTAGATGGAATTTAAAGAGGACTAAGTGGAACTAGATTTTATCTAAATGTTAGGTTATTATCAGATTGTAGGGTCCTCTGATGAGTTCAAACAANAGCTTTTAGCTGATTTATTTAGTTATCTTTTCTTAGAAATTGTTTTGTTCTTGAGTTAATGTTGATTATTTTTATAGCTTGCCTTGTTTAGATGGAATTTAAAGAGGACTAAGTGGAACTAGATTTTATCTAAATGTTAGGTTATTATCAGATTGTAGGGTCCTCTGATGAGTTCAAACAACATTTTATAGGGTATCTACAATATGACAAAGTATAGAGATTTATTAACATAATCTCGGAGAACTTGGGAGATAAGGTTTCTCTGCTGGACCTTGAAGAATGGCTAGAATTCAGACTTTCAGAGGGATGTGTTTGGGAGAGCAGTGGAGTGAGCTTTAAGAATTGAGGAAAGCAGGAGGCAGTCAGTGGTGTGCTGGGAGATAGAGCTGGATGGGTACTTTGGAGCTTGAAGATTCAACCTAAGAGAAATGGACTTTGTTGACAAATATTTCCAACCTGGTGCTCAGAGGTTCTTACTGGATAAAAATTAGGGAGCTGTAAAAGGAAATTGGGCAGAAGAAATACAGGATAAATACCGAATGACCAGGGTGGTCAGCTACTGATCATCAGAATAGTTTCCAGTCTTCCATTCCCTGAAATTGTTTTTAATTCAATATATGTAAGCGCCTGATTCTCTTAATTATGAGGAGTGTTTTGCACATAGCTTTTCATACATTTGTTCTTACAGGTAAATGAAATCTTTTGAAACAGACTGATGGTTTATATAAGAGCCTTTCAAAATCCTTTTACTCAGCAGTGATAATAGAATTATTTACCTCTTAAGTGAGTCTCTCATCTCACTCCAAATTGAGAAATACCAGCTAGCATTCTTACCATTTAAACTTCTTCTTGGTGAAGTTGCCCCTAATAATACTCATTTGTAATTTTTTACCATCCTTGGTTACTAAAACAGTGCAGTCTGATGGGCTGCTCAAATGTTTTCTTTAAATCACAGATGATTATAGATCTAGAAAAACATAGTAAGTTATTAAGTAAATTGCATGTTTTTATTTAGGTATCTTAATGCAATTCAAACGATGTGTCCACATATTCTCCGCTATTTGACCACAGCAGTCATAACAAACAAAGATGTTCGAAAACGCCGGCAGGTGCTAAAAGATCTGGTCAAAGTTATTCAGCAGGTAAAAAGTAAAATCGTTATTGACTTTAAAAATGTGCCTAAACTTTAGCCTCTTTTTCTTGAAGAAGTAGAACTCTTAGTTCCTACAGTGAAAAGAGTGAAAGTCGCTCAGTCGTCTCCGACTCTTCTCAACCCTGTGGCCTGTACAGTCCATGGAATTCTGCAGGCCAGAATACTGGAGTGGGTAGCCTTTCAGTTCCACAGGGGATCTTTCCAACCCAGGGATCGAACCAGGGTCTCCTGCATTGCAGGCAGATTCTTTACCAACTGAGCTATCAGTTTAGCTTTCAGGCTAAAAATCTTTTTAAAAATAGGAGGAAAGTATACATGAAAAGAAAAGAGCCCCAAATGGGCATATGCTTCCTTTCAGTTCAAGATATATTTATGGTAGATGTGGCATGAATGAATACTGCTCCCTGCTAGTTGGATACTTAATATACATTGTGTATTACTGTTGTTCTTACTGCAAAGAGTAAAGGCGATCTGGAGCCTGAATTTTTTTTTTGAAGGACACTACCTACATAATACCAGAGTAGTCAATCTTTACATAATTTTAATAGTACCCATGTTGTGCAAAAGCTATAGCACTACTGCTTGGTTTTTAGTGAATTTCTCAACAATAACCAACTGTGGGTTCAAAAAGAACTTAAATATTTATTTTATCTAAGAATAATTTGGATAGAAAAAAGCAGTTTTATTCATCAGAATATGAATACACTGTTATTTGGAGAAGTTCATCACTGTTTATTGACTAAGGGAGACTTTTGGCAGTAGAGGAATTTGAAAGCTTTTGGAATGGTTCTAGGATGACCATTTAGAAAACTTAGTTTAGAAGGCATTATAAGGTTAAGGTGTGGCCTTGAATTAGGATATAAGCAGTTGCTTTGAGAAGATAGGACTTGGTATTTTGTTAGAAACTAATGGCAAGGAGGAGAAAATAGGAAGATTGGGGGCAGTCTACTACTAAACAGTGTTGAATCAAATCCAGCTTAACCTTTGGCTTAATTTTACAGGAGTCTTACACGTATAAAGACCCAATTACAGAATTTGTTGAATGCTTATATGTTAATTTTGACTTTGATGGGGCTCAGAAAAAGCTAAGGGAATGTGAATCAGTAAGTATAAATTTTTGCTTACAAATTAATAATAATTCTTTAATTTGGGAGTATTATAAGAATTAACCTAACAGGGTTTTATTAATTATGTCAGAAATGTTTATTAATCTTAAAATGGCAGACTGTTTAGAAATGTGTTGGGTCAAAGACATTTTTAATGTTATTACTATGTGTTTACCCCTTTTGTTAACAGTTGGTTAAAACATTAAGGGCTTTATAAATTCACACATAATTTCATGTCTTATCCTGAATGAATAAAAATATGTGAAATGGTTTATTTGTATAAGCAAGATTATATCAAGTTTTACATCACAGTTGTGATTCCAGCTTGTTACATACGCAGGCCTAATTTGAAATTTTTCTTACAATTGTATTTTAACATTTGCTATAAATCAGTCAAGAGTGAGTTTTTAAACTAGTGTCTTCTGTTAGCTGGCAGAAACTAAGGTACTGTCAAAGCATCTGAAAAAGTTGGGCTTACAGTCTTTTTTCTTAGTAAGTTAGTTTGCAAGTTTTGAAAAACCAAGAATTCCTTGTTAAATGCATTTACCAAATCTGTAAGTAAGTATACCTTTAGAGATGGTTTTCAAACATTGAACAAAGTTTGTAACAACTTGTGTATATGTAGTATAACAACTTGTGTACATGCAATCAAATGTGATATTATTAAATACTGGTGTTTATTGTAATACTAAATATCTAGGCCATGCCAGGCACTGGGGCACTTGGTTGCTATTCTTGAAGTTAAAATATTCTCATTAATTATGATACATCTGTGAAATAGGTGTCACAGTTTGAATTTTTTTCTCCTGTGGCTTTTTGGTCTACTTATTATCACAGAAGTATGCATATCTTTAGTCTATATCTACTTTAGAAAGTTGGAAATACATTATCTACAGAGCATTTCTATAGATTGATGATATGACAAAGCTACTTCGTTGCAAAGTTGTTCAGGTCATCAATGGAACAAGGAAACGTAGTTTTTAGTTCTTTTTCTTCTAGCATTCATTTTCTTATTTGCAATTTTAGAGACTTGAATATAGTGTTCTAAAAAAGTACTATGAAGTAGAACCTGTGATATTAGATGAGAGAGTTGTAGTGAAAGGAATAATGAGTATAGAACAAGAATGTATTTGAGACAAATTTTTAAAATTGCTCATCGGCACTTAATAATTTTTTCCTCTTATATTTTATTCATATAGGTACTAGTGAATGATTTCTTCTTGGTGGCTTGTCTTGAGGATTTCATTGAAAATGCCCGTCTCTTCATATTTGAGACTTTTTGTCGCATCCATCAGTGTATCAGCATTAAGTAAGAATACTGACTTAATTTCTACTTTCTACTTTTACATTCCTATAAACTTTCATTTATTGTAAAGTCAGTTACCAGGATTCTGGTTAATTGGATTTCTATTGTATTTCTCTGTGCTGTAGTAAAAAAGAAAATGTCATAGTGATTTATTAAAAATCCTAACTTTTGTTTGAATTCTGGGATGGTGCAGATCCTTCTTTCCATATGTGTGGGAAAGCATGATTTTTGGAAATTACTTCAAGGCAGTATTATGATTGTCAGAGAGTTACCTTTTAAAAGAATACTATTATACCATTACATAGGGAGAAAAGAGTGAAGACCAGTTTTAGAATGGTTTTCAACAGGAGTTCACTTAAGGAATTAGTCCTTAGTAAATTGGAAATGCTGTTGGAAAGACCACATTTGGTAATTATTTCAGTTAATTGAATTTATTTTATTTAATTATATATTTGAATTCTCATAGTAAACTCCTATGACATCCTAAAATGTTGAAACATGGAAAAGTTATGGAGAATTTCAGTTGAAATTTTCTCTGTTGTGTGAGGAAATTGTTGGGAAAAAATTGTGAAACTTACATAACTTATTAGAAACTGATTTTATGTATTAGAAAATTTTATGTATGTATTGAAAAATAGCAGTGCCCCTTGACCACAGATTAAGTCAAACAGTAAATGCTCCTTAAATGTTTAAAAACTTACTACGTTCATGTTTGCCTCTTAGGAATTGTATGTACACCAAAGTTTTTCTTTAGAACCTTTGGTTTTCACTAAGTCATCCATTCTTGCTTGCCTTATTTTAGTGGGCTGTCATTGAAGTGGTTATTCAGAGTTAGAATTACAGTGTGAACATGGGTCTTTTCCTTTGGGAGTTGAAGCNCAGTCACCATCTGCAGTGATTTTGGAGCCCCAAAAAATAAAGTCTGACACTTTCCACTGTTTCCCCATGTGTTTTCCAAATTTGCTGGCATATTGAGTGCAGCACTTTCACAGCATCATCTTTCAGGATTTGAAGTAGCTCAACTGGAATTCCATCACCTCCACTAGCTGTGTTCGTAGTGATGCTTTCTAAGGCCCACTTGACGTCACATTCCAGGATATCTGACTCTAGGTGAGTGATCACACCATCGTGATTATCTTGATGTTGAAGATCTTTTTTGTACAGTTCTTCTGTGTATTCTTGCCACCTTTTCTTAATATCTTCTGCTTCTTGCCGCCTTATGGTTCCATTTTTCTTTCATCTTCTATTGGGCGACTAAGCATTCTATTTTTATAGCAGTCACCTAGAAAATTTAATAATCGTGGAGTCTTAAATTGCACTGCATGCAGTCTTTTTCTAGTTGCGGAGGGTGGAGGTTTCTCTTGGGGGCATGGACTCCAGGGAATGCAGGCTTTAGTAGTTGCAGCTCAAGCTCTAGAATGTGGGCTCAGTAGTTGTGGTGCACAGGCTTTGTTGCCTCAGGGCATGTGGAATCTTTCAGACCAGGGATAGAACCCATGTCCCCTGCATTTGCAGGTGCATTCTTAACCACTGGACCACTGGAAAGTCCTTAATATGTAATTTTGACCTTAGTGTCATGAAGAAAGCTGCTACTGAAGTCATCTTGCTCTCCATTTCTATTTGTCATCTGTCCTTTTCATTGTAACTTCATAAATTAAGACATTCTTTTGTACAGTAATACCCATTTCCTTGTTCATTCTATTTTGTGATTAGATTTTTTTACCTCGAATTGCTTTTAGCATTTATTTTCCATTGGTGTTCTTCAGTTTTACAACACTGTGGCTAAGTGAATTTTCTTATATTGACAGTATTTATTGGGCCTCCTGATTCTAAAAATGGATTTTGTCTTGCATTAGTCTCGGAAAAGTAACTCTGTGGATATTTCTCTTTTTTGAGTTCCTCAGGTTTTGAGTTCTCACACCAGATAACCCTCCCTACTACCTTCCATATTTTGTACCCCTTGCATCTGTGCTGCATTAGATTTTAGGTAATTTCTTCAGATTTGTCTTCTGATTCATTAATGATCTCTTCGGCTGTTTCTGCTTTGCCATTAAGCATCCATTCAGCTTTTTATTTCAGTGATTTTCATTTATTTTGTGTTTTGAATCTACTTCCCTGCCACTACTTTTAGGCATGCTGGCATCCATTGTTGAGTACAGTAGCTTCTGAATTACTCTTCATTTAAGTATTCTTGACATTTCCCCTCCCACCATTCCCAGCTGTTTTGCATATGAGAGTAGTCTTTTAGAATTTAAATCTGATTGTTTTTCCTCCCTGGGTAAAATTCTTCAGTGGCTTCTCATTGTTAGCCTAAAGACTGAATCCCTGACTGTCATTATCTAATATCTGCTTGCTGCATCCTCCTTGTATACCAGCCTCAAGCCACGTTGATCTTCTCTGCCCTTCAGAGCAGTAACTTCCAGCTGTTTTGGCTACTGAAGAATAAGAGAAACATTACATTATAACCCAATACTATAAAAACATTTGATGCAAAAGTTCATAAAACAATACCCACCCTTTCAGTATGTGGTGATCTCTTTTTCTATTCTGTTGGTATTCATAATCTAATTGGTATCGATTCACATTTGAAAAATACTTCTCTAAAAAGCAAGAGTCCTTCCTGTGCTTTAATGTTTGTAATGCTGTTCCCTACCTGGGAATAAATTTTTTTCTCCTGTCTCCCTCTTTCCAGAAGCACACATGTGCTTTTAGTTTATTTTTTCTCCAGAACTCAACTCAGTTACCAAAGAAAACTTGACATTTCCTTATGAAAGGAAAATTTCTCTTACCCCTAAACTAGGCTAGATTCTTCTATTACAGTTTTATCTCATTTGTATTACTTACACTCAAAATTCTCCAAGTTGGGCTTCAACTGCACATGAACCGAGAACTTCCAGATGTTCAAGCTGGATTTAGAAAAGGCAGAGGAACCAGAGATCAAATTGCCAACATCCATTGAATCATAGAAAAAGCAAGAAAATTCCAGAAAAACATCTACTTCGTGAAAGCCTTTGACTCTGTGGATTATAACAAACTGTGGAAAATTCATAGAGATGGGAATACCAGACCACCTTACTTGCCTCTTGAGAAATCTGTGTGCAGGTCAAGAAGCAATAGTTAGAACCAGACATGGAATGACAGACTGGTTCCGAATTGGAAAAGGAGTACATCAAGGCTGTGTACTGTATATTGTCACCCAGTTTAGTCAACTTATATGCAGAGGACATCATGTGAAATGCTGGGCTGGATGAAACACAAGCTGGAATGAAGGTTGCAGAGAGAAATAAGAATAACCTCAGATATGCCGCTGATACCACCCTTGTGGCAGAAAGTAAAGGGGAACTAAAGAGCCTCTTAATGAAAGTGAAAGAGGAGAGTGAAAAAGCTGTACTAAAACTCTCAGAAAACTAGGATCATGACATCTGGCCCCATCGATTCATGGCAAATAGATGGGGAAATGATGGAAATAGTAACAGACTTTATTTTCTTGGGCTCAGCCTCCAAAATCACTGCAGACGGTGACTGCAGCCATGAAATGAAAAGACATTTACTCCTTGGAAGAAAAGTTATGACCAACATGACAGCATATTAAAAAGCAGAGGCATTACTTTGCCCACAAAGGTCTGTCTAGTCAAAGCTATAGTTTTTCCAGTAGTCACGTATGGATGTGAGTGTTTGATCATAAAGCTGAATGCCAAAGAATTGATGCTTTTGAACTATGGTGCTGGAGAAGATTCTTGACAGTCCCTTGAACTGCAAGATCAAACCAGTCCATCCTAAAGAAAGTCAGTCCTGAATATTCATTGAAAGCACTGATGCTGAAATGGAAGCTTTAATACTTTGGCCACCCAGTGAGAAGAACTGACTCACTAGAAAAGAACTGATGCTGGGAGAGATTGAAGGCAGGAGGAGAAGGGGATGACAGAAGACAAGATGGTTAGATGGCATCACCAACTCAATGGACATGAGTTTGAGCAAGCTCCAGAGCTGGTAATGGACAGGGAAGCCTGGCGTGCTGTAGTCCGTGGAGTCACAGTCAGACATGACCGAGCGACTGAACGGAACGGAACTGAACTCTACTTAATATTAATAACTTTATAATTAATTGGTTAATATTTGCCCTAGACTATCAGTTTCATTTGTTTATGGATAATATTTGTCTATTCTTTGCCAAATTCCTAATGCCTGGCTTGTATTAGGCCCTTAATTAACTATTGAATAGACTTTGCAGGTGGTGCTAGTGGTCAAGAACCTGCCTGCCAGTGCAGGAGACGTAAAAGGTGGGTTCAGTCTCTTGAGTTGGGAAGAGCCCGTGGAGGAGCACATGGCAGCCCACTCCAGTATTCTTGCCTTGAGAATCCCATGGGCAGAGGAGCCTGGCGGGCTACAGTCCATAGGGTCACAAAGAGTCAGACACGACAAGCAACTCAACACACACAAACTATTGAATGAGTGAGTAAGTGTTGTTCAGAATGGTACAGAGGAAAAATTGTGGACTTGCAGGGAGAGAGTTTGATAAATGTACCTTTTCAAAAGCTTACAAAGAGTTCGCCAGCACTTCTTTCCATGAGTTTACAGCTGATGTCTGATTCACAGACACAACTGTAATACAGTTTGTTAGGTGCTGTTGTATTTGAAACTTTGAAAATAGACTGGTGAAGTGTCTCAGTATCGTCTGTTTTTTTTTTAATGGTTAAGGTCACTGGAAAACTTGTTAAAATCTACACAATACTGCAATTTGTGAGAAGTTTCAAAACTTTCTCTTGGTCTTGGCTCTTTCTTGGTAGAAGCAAAAATAGAAGCAGATATTCTAATGATCTCAGATATTTTACTTCCTTTGTACTTCACAGCTAAACAACGTATAAAACTATTGACTTCTAAAATGACAATATTCTGAACTTGGAATTCTGTTTGTCAGCCTACTGTTGATCCCCATAGCTAACCAATATTTTGTTTTCCAGTTGGATGTGTGGACAAAGGAAGAGATACAGTTATCCTCAAAGATCCTCATGCATCTTGAAGAGGTCACTTGGAAAGTAAACTCTTGACTTTAGTACCACTGCTAAAACAGGAGCAGTGGAAGCCCTAGATCAGATCTGCCTCAGCCTGAGACGTCAGTGGTAAAATACTGAGCAGTAAGGACCATCAGGACGAGAAGTAAACAGGGTCAGGGCTAAAGGGAAATCTGTAAAACTTCCAATGAGTCTTTAATTAGACTCTTGGAAGGAGCCTGCTGTTAAATTGTTTTATGTATTTTCCATGCAAATAATTTACTCCCACACATTTTAAATCTCTCAGAGATCAAACCATCCTCTGGAAAAGTGTTAACTTACTGGAGAGGTAGCACAAACACTGTTAAGTTCTGTTAATTTTTCATCTCCTGTATTTAATAAACTGTTTGACTATTCGAATCTGTAAGAAATAACATTAAGCATCTCCTATTTTGGTTCTAAAACTGTGACTCTCATGCTGACTTCCATTTAGCCTAATGAGACTGGTAGAACAATGCCAGATTGATTGATTTTGTTTTTAAGTATTGTGAGGACAGTGGAGAAGTTGACATTTTGAACTGGGAAGCAGTTGTGCTTAGGCACAATTCCAGGTAAATAAACGAAGTATATGTCTGTGTATGCGTAAGTCTGATGACTTAAAAGTATACTTCTAAGATTCCATGTGATCAGTGTTAGATAGCAGCTGTTTGAGGACCAGAGGATGACTTGTGTGCAGAATAGCATGGAAAAAAACAAATGGATCGCAGAAAGACAGCCTCACTTGATCAGGGCTTGAAATGTGGTGCTCTTCTGAGGGAGGAAAACAGTGTTCGATTGCATTTATTTGGAGATATGTTGTTTTTCTTAACCTCTACATTCCCTTTTAAGCCTGGTAACCATAATTTGTTCATCTTTGTACTCCCTAAACAGCAGACTTAATAGTAGATGCTTAGTAGATATTTCCTCCACTACCTATTTGTTTGTTCAAGTGATTCCCTCTGGTTTCCTCTACTTAGGGTGTATGTCTTTGTTTTAAAGACAAATAGTCTGCATTGAGAGGATGCACTGATTACTTATGTCTGTTCAGTTTGCCAATTAGAATGGAGCTGTTGGTCATCTGTGCAGAAGTCAGTGTTTCTCTACTCCTAGCCAGAGACTTGCACCTTGATCCTTGGCCAGTGTTTCCTAAGTGTATGCCATTGGATGCAAGAAGACCAGAAAAGGGTTCACGTAGATCTGCTTAAAATTATCACTACTTTTAAAAACAAAGCAAATCATGAATCTCCTAGTGGCAAGTCAGAAGTTTATCTTTGTATATCGAAAGGTCAGTACATTGGTACCATATATGCTGCCATGAGTATAAATACTACATTAATAGGGACAGAACTTTAAAAGCTGTGACAAGTATTGAAACTTGTTATCATTCTTACTTAAAAATTAAATTTTCTGCTGATGAGTTAGTATAATCAGGCCTACAAAATACTGGGCAGAATGTGTGAATAGCCGTCCAGAATTCTAAGTGATCTGTTTGTTTCAATAGATGTTTTAATGTGCTGTGCTAAGTCACTTCAGTCGAGTCTGTCTATTTGCAGTCCTATGGAGTAGCCCACCAGGCTCTTCTGTCCATGGGATTCTACAGGCAAGAATACTGGAGTGGGTTGCCACACCCCCCTCCTGGGGATCTTCCCAATGCAGGGATCAAACTTATGTCTCTTACATATCCTGTATTGGCAGGTGACTTCTTTACCACTAGTATCACATGGGAAACCCATAATTTTTTTATTTTTATTTTTTTAAATTTATTTATTTTAATTGGAGGCTAATTATTTTACAATATTGTAGTGGTTTTTGCCATACATTGACATGACTCAGCCATGTGTGTACATGTGTTCCCCATCCTGAACCCCTCTCCCACCTCCTTCCCCATCCTATCCCGCAGGGTCATCCCAGTGCACCAGCCTTGAGCACCCTGTGTCATGCATTGAATAGATGATATAATTAGAGATCATTCTTTGTTGTCTAGACATAACTCCCTTGTCTTGGAACTTGGGCCTTATTCTCTGAAGATCTGTAGGATTCAAATGAGGTTTCACTGACAGCCAATAATAATGTCTCATATTTGCTTCATTTTCCACTTTAGTTAACATTCACTTTTAATGATTTACACTATTTCAAGTGAGTCTCAAAACAGCTTTGTATTGTAGCTTGGCCATTAGTTTTCAGGTTTACCATTTGATCACCTGGCAGCCATTTCTTATCTAACCATAGTGACTTAAGGAACTCTGGGAAGAACAGTTGACTATATAGTTTATTATTTGTTTTCTTTTTAAGTAAGTCCCATACTGACAGAATTTCTTTAGTGAGATGCTACATTCTTTTACTGAGTAACAGAATGAAATTTAAGTTCATCATTCATCAAAGTTTAAAAAATGTTGAAATGATTTTCTTCCTTTTGGAGCTTCTAAAAAAAAAATGAGAGAATTCCCTTTGGCATCTCTGGATGTTTGAATAGACAACAAGGAAGAACTGTAGCTTTTTTTCCTCTTTTTTCAGCTAAATTATCCTAAGAACTCTCTGCTCTGACATAGGAATGCCAGTGGAATAAGAGATGGTAACCTAAGAAGTACCAGGAGACTCGAGGTTTTGTGTGTTTGAAACTTATATTCTACTATAATGACTAAATTGTAGAGAAGCAGAACTAGTGTGTGTGTGTATGTGTGTGTGTGTTTTAATTTACCCAATGTTTTTTGGGTTCTGTCTTCTAGGAGTAGACAAACTTCTTTTGTTTTTTGTTTGTTTGCTTATTTTTAAAACTTCACTCTTAAATTATATAAAACAATGAAAGAAAAAACTTTAAAGTTGTACTACATTAGAACAATATATTTGCTTAAAATAAAAATGCCAAAGACATAAAGGTATAAAGTTTTATGCAGTGTTTCTCTCATGTAACTTATTTACATTTTTTTTTGTCTTTCAACTTTTAATTTCACTATAAACAAAAATGAAGTAAATACAACTCACTCAATTTCTGAATACTAGATGGAGCTTCAGTATTTAAAAGAGCATAACTCTTATGAACTTGCTTTGGTTTTAATTCAAGAATAATTATGCTAGGTTCTTATGTATGACTGGACAAAAAAACATGCAGTTGTGTTTTGGCATGTGTTCTTCCAGATTTTTCAGTGATAATCATGATAACCAAGAAAGGAAATTTAGATTGGAAGGCCTGTTTCTGTACAATATTCTAATCATCACCCTAAGAATAATTCCAACATGTATAGGTTACTTGTACTTGAAGTCCTTCAATATATGCACATGACATAAAGTCACTGACGTTAAGTGGTGGAGAACACGGATGTGGAATTAAGGATAAACTTTCGGGACAAATACATACAATACCATGCTCTTTTCCAGCTTCACTGCTGTTACCAGAAAAATATTTGGATAAGTAATAAATAATAGTAAAAATATAATGGTTTCTATAACAGAATATTTTCTATCAGTCTGTTCCCCCCATCCTTCATGTTTAAAGCTTTCCTCAGTGGAATAAAAATTGTAGATCTTAGCTTTAACATACATTATTACCATAAAGTAAAGGACTCTACACACGAACGCGCGCGCGCACACACACACACACACACTTGTAGAACAGAGACATGGGAGTTGTGCAATCAACAAAACACAGTTGTGCAATAATTAAAGAATTTTTAAACTGAAGATTAAATTGGAATGTTGTTATAAACATAAGGGAAATGGCCAACATTTTTCTTTGTATCAAAAGAAAATGCATTTCTAAAAATAAGCACCCTCTTTGTGATGACCCTTAAAATAGTTTTAAGTGATTCCATTCACAGATGAGCTTTTGGGTCTGCAGCACTTTGCTTTAAGTGGTTTGCTCTTTGATCCTGTAGCCTTTAATCAGGTGTGTATCGAGAAGAAAGCCCTGGCTTGGCAATATCACCTTCCGAATTCTGCATCGCTCTGAAAGTGAACATGCCATGACTAAAACAGGCTGGTGGGTCCTGAAAGGTTTCCTTTGGTGTATGAATTTAAGAAAACATTGGTTAAAGCTAATTCCCACTGGTAAGCTTTATTTTATCAAACTGAGGCAAACATGGATCTTTCTAAAATTACCAAATTTAAAAATCACCTTGACTGAAAAGAAAAAGTGTCTTTATCGTCCATGTTTCATTTTACATTCCCAGAAATTAGAATTAAGAAAAAGGATTGAGAATGTTACCTAGTCTTTTAAGTGTTGCTCTTGACCTTTACCAGTCAATTCCTTTGTAATGCAAAATTGATTTAGTGTAATCTAAAGGTCTTTTATATATATACATATATATATACTTAGAGTGTCTTGGATAATGCCTTCAGAAATGCAAAAAGGAAAGAATTATTTTTATTACCTGCCCGCTCCACTCAAATTCACACTTCTCTCTACTCTGTCATTTAGATTCCAGACCTTCATCCTTACCTAAACAGTTTTCTCCCTAATAATAACTTAATCTAAGTTATTATAAAGACTAAGAACTAGGTTTCATTTCTTTTTGGCCAATTAAAAATTGTTACAACTTGGTCCTGGATACGTTTCTTAACTTCTCTAAAGACTTTTTCCAATACCTGTTTCATAGAGTTGTGAGGTTAAATGAAGCGATTTGTGCACAGTGCCTGCACTCAGTCCATGTTAGCCAGCACTCAACAACTTTCGTTTTTGCCCTCCCCCTCCTTTCCTCTCTTACCTATTCTCTCATCCTCCCTTCTCTCCCTGCCCTTCCTCCTCCTCCACTCTGAGTGAGTAGTTGGCACAGGGTTAACTACTCAGTAAAGTGGTAGTTTTCATTGTTGTGAAACTTCTCTCTTAAGAATCAAACCCTCATCATTTCTCTCCGGGAACACTGAACTTTGTTAATTGATCCACATGCCCTATTAATATTTTTCACAATAAAGTTCTGTACCCACTGATTCAAATTTCTAAAATTCAGTGTTTAAATAAAGTCAGGCACTGAAGACAATGAAATATTGCAAAGTGAAAGTGAAATTGCTCATCCGTGTCTGACTCTTTGCGACCCGTGGACTGAGCCCACCAGGCTCCTCCGCCCATGGATTCTCCAGGCAAGAATACTGGAGTGGGTTGCCATTTCCTTCTCCAGGGGATCTTTCCAACACAGGGGTCGAACCCAGGTCTCCCGCATTGCGGGCAGACGCTTTAACCGCTGAGCCACCAGGGAAGCTCAATATTGCAAAAACCACTGTTACTAACTTACGCTTTCTATCCTTGTGTAGATGCTCCATGTAATTGCTGTCTTCATAAAGACTTATTCTGGTGATTTTTAAATGACTTTGAGGACATTTTATACAAAGTTTTACTTGAAAAGACTATCATGTGCCAGGCACTGTGACTTAAGTGCTTTACATACATTATCCTGTTTAGTTCTCAGCAACCCATGAGATGTTTACTAGTATTGCTATCCATTTTACAGAGAAGGAAATAAAGTCATGCTCAAGGTCATACTGCTATAAATGGTAGAGAAGGATTGGAACCCAGATGCTCTGATTCCTGATCCTATGCTCCTAAACACTAGCCTATACTGCCCCTCTGCTTCCAGAAGTAATTATATAATTTAATAAAATGCATCCTTAACCTAGGTTAAGGATGTAACCTAATTCTTGAGTTACCATGAAGAATACTTCCTGGAAATTAACTTTTAAAAGGAAAACTTTTTTTTCTAATAGATAGCACTGAAAAATAAAACTAAAACCTTACCATTGACTTTTCATCTTTTTGATGGCTTGTCAGTAAGGTTTTCTCATTTGCTGTGTCTGAAATAAGGGGATATGTCTGAAGGATGGCATCCGTGTTGTAGAGACAAAATCATGACCTGTGAGAAACAGCTGAAGAATCTGGAGACATTCAGACATGAGAAAACCCAGGGGGGATAAAAAGTTCTCAAATATTTGAAGGGCTTGCATGTGAAGGAAGGACTAGACATATTCTGAGACCCAAGAGGACAGAATTAGAACCACTTGATGGAAGCAATTATATGAGCGCCATCTAACAATTAGAGCCATAGCACCACTGAAAAGTCCCATTCTGAAATGCAGTGATAAAACCTTTACCAATCACAGTTCATTTCTACTCACTTTCTAGCTCACACTTTCAGGAAAAGAAAAGGCAGCTCATTTTTGGCAAGAACCCTCAGACACCTTAAAGTGTGCTCAGTTGGTCTCTGAGATGAGGCTATAATGTGAAAAAGATTATTTTCATAAAAAGTCAAATTATAAACTTCAGATCAGTTGGTCAGTCATGTCTGACTCTGCAACCCCATGAACAACAGCACGCTAGGCCTCCCTGTCCATCACCAACTCCTGGAGTCCACCCAAACCCACGTCCATCGAATCAGTGATGCCATCCAGCCGTCTCATCCTCTGTCGTCCCCTTCTCCTCCTGCCCTCAATCCTTCCCAGCATCAGAGTCTTTTACAATGAGTCAGCTCTTTGCATCAGGTGGCCAAAGTATTGGGGTTTCGGCTTCAACATCAGTCCTTCCAGTGAACATCCAGGACTGACTTTAGAATGGACTGGTTGGATCTCCTTGCAGTCCAAAGGACTCTCAAGAGTCTTCTCCAACACCACAGTTCAAAAGCATCAATTCTTCGGCGCTCAGCTTTCTTTATAGCACAACTCTCACATCCATACATGACCACTGGAAAAACCATAGCCTTGACTAGACAGACCTTTGTTGGCAAAGTAATGTCTCTGCTTTTGAATATGCTATCTGGGTTGGTCATAACTTTCCTTCCAAGGAGTAAGCGTCTTAATTGCATGGCTGCAGTCACCATCTGCAGTGATTTTGGAGCCCAGAAAAATAAAGTCAGTCACTGTTTCCACTGTTTTCCTCATCTATCTGCATGAAGCGATGGGACTGGATGCCATGATCTTCGTTTTCTGAATGTTGAGTTTTAAGCCAACTTTTTCACTCTCCTCATTCACTTTCATCAAGAGGCTCTTTCGTTCCTCTTCANCTCTCACATCCATACATGACCACTGGAAAAACCATAGCCTTGACTAGACAGACCTTTGTTGGCAAAGTAATGTCTCTGCTTTTGAATATGCTATCTGGGTTGGTCATAACTTTCCTTCCAAGGAGTAAGCGTCTTAATTGCATGGCTGCAGTCACCATCTGCAGTGATTTTGGAGCCCAGAAAAATAAAGTCAGTCACTGTTTCCACTGTTTTCCTCATCTATCTGCATGAAGCGATGGGACTGGATGCCATGATCTTCGTTTTCTGAATGTTGAGTTTTAAGCCAACTTTTTCACTCTCCTCATTCACTTTCATCAAGAGGCTCTTTCGTTCCTCTTCACTTTCTGCCATAAGGGTGGTGTCATCTGCATATCTGAGGTTATTGATATTTTTCCCAGCAGTCTTGATTCCACCTTGTGCTTCTTCCAGCCCCACGTTTCTCATGATGTACTCTGCATATAAGTTAAATAAGCAGGGTGACAGTATACAGTCTTGACATACTCCTTTTCCTATTTGGAACCAGTCTATTGTTCCATGTCCAGTTCTAACTGTTGCTTCCTATCCTGCATACAGGTTTCTCAAGAGGCAGGTCAGGTGGTCTGGTATTCCCATCTCTTTCAGAATTTTCCACAGTTTACTGTGATCCACACAGTCAAAGGCTTTGGTATAGTCAATAAAGCAGAAATAGATATTTTTCTGGAACTCTTGCTTTTTCCATGATCCGGCAGATGTTGGCAATTTGATCTGGCAGTTCCTCTGCCTTTTCTAAAACCAGCTTGAACATCAGGAAGTTCATGGTTCATGTATTGCTGAAGCCTGGCTTGGAGAATTTTGAGCATTACTTCACTAGTGTTTGAGATGAGTGCAATTGTGTGGTAGTTTGAGCATTCTTTGGCATTACCTTTCTTTGGGATTGGAATGAAAACTGACTTTTTCCAGTCTTTTCCTGTGAGCACTGCTGAGTTTTCTAAATTTGCTGGCATTTTGAGTGCAGCACTTTCACAGCATCATCTTTTAGGATTTGAAATAGCTCAACTGGAATTTCATAACCTCCACTAGCTTTGTTCATAGTGATGCTTTCTAAGGCCCACTTGACTTCACATTCTAGGATGTCTGGCTCTAGGTGAGTGTATTATAAGCTTATTAGATTTTAAAATTAGATTTTCATCAAACCAGAAACCTGCCCCAGATCCCACCATCTAGGGACAATAATTTGAAATATTATTAATAGCATCTATATTTGTGTGATTATAAAATTAATATCATAGAAAATGTAAATACATAAAAGCATAAAAAATATAAGGAAAGGAAAAGAGGGACTTCCCTCATGGTCCAGTGGCTAAGACTCCATGCTTCCAATGCAGGAGGCTCGGGTTCGAACACCCTGGTTGGGGAGCTGGATCCCACATTCTGCTACTAAAAAAGATTTCATGTGCCACGCTAAAAAATCCTATATGCTACAAGTAAGACCCAGTGCAGCCAATAAATAAATAAACATTAAACAGAAAAGAAGTAAAAGTAATCACAATCCTTTATATAATCACTACTTAATTTTGACATATTTGTCTTCTAGTCCTTTATTTTACTATTTATATATGATGTTTTAATGAAGCAATACCAAGTTTTGCAGGCCATTCTTTTCATATAGCTTTATATTATAGACATTGCCTCATCATTTTAATAATTCAGGTATGTGATTGTTAATGGAGACCTACGTGTCTATCTTATGAATGTACTGTGATATATTTAACCAATTTCCTATCACAAAAATTACGTTATGCTGCAGTTTGTTAGCTTAGTGACATTGCAGTGAACATCTTGGTTTATTATTAATTATCTAAATGCTAATTGTGCTCATTTTAGACTTCTAGGAGACAAATTATTAATTCCTCCAATGATTTTGATATGTCTGACCAAACTGACCTCTGAAAAACATGAAAACCATGTATCATTCCAATTATTTCTTTTAGCTTATTGAAAAGAATGCTCTTACTTTTTAGCATATTTATCTTCTATTCTGCTACTTTGCTGAAAACCCATTAATTTTAGAGCTTTGGTTTTCACTAGTTTTCTAAGCATATAGTTATATTATCTACAAACAGTATCCTTTAATCCTTTCTGGTTTTGTTTTATCTCATTGTTCTGGAACTACTAGTTGGTGCAGTGTTAACTGATAGTGATGATAGTGGGTGTCCACTCAGCTTCCTGATTTTACCAGATACTTTAAAAACCTTGAGCAGCTACTTCTTGTTTTGCTTGTTTGTTCATTTCCAAATCAGGAATCTGTGTGGAATGCCATTTGACATCCACTGGCATAGGTGGTAGAATACATTAATAAGCTCAGCGGTGGACTGTCTGCATTCCTGGAATTAATCCTGCATTATCCTGGTAAGAGACTTATCTGTTAATTCACCTTTGAGATGTGTTGTTAATAATTGACTTTTTAAAATCAGTATTTCTAAGTGACATTGGGTCAGTTATTTATCTGCTCTCAGTTTCAGAGTTATGCTAATTTCATAAAAATTCATTAGCTTTATTTCCAGATTCTATGACAGTTTGTATAGCTTGAGAAATATCTAGTTTTTGAAAATATAAAAGACCTTGCCAGTAAAGCTGGTATCTGGCATTTTTGTAGTAGTTTTTTAAAATTAACTTTTTATTTAAAAGTAAAATATATGTATAGTAATGTGCACAAGCCTAATAAAATTTTAAGTACAGACACACACACACACACACACACACACACACACACTCACACTCACACCACCACCTAAATCCAGATATAAATCATTTCCAACATCTTAGTCAAGATTTCTACAAAGCTAATTACTATTCTGGCTTGAAAATTATTTTTAGTCCTATATTTTTTCTCTTGTGAGTAGCTTCAGTGAACACATGCCCTACCCCTTTTCACCACTATATTAGTTTGTCAAAGCTGCTGTAGCAAAATACCACAAACTAGGTTGCTNCATTTCCAACATCTTAGTCAAGATTTCTACAAAGCTAATTACTATTCTGGCTTGAAAATTATTTTTAGTCCTATATTTTTTCTCTTGTGAGTAGCTTCAGTGAACACATGCCCTACCCCTTTTCACCACTATATTAGTTTGTCAAAGCTGCTGTAGCAAAATACCACAAACTAGGTTGCTTAAACAACAGAAATTAATTTTCTCACAATTCTGGAAGCCAGACATCCAAAATCAAGGTGTTAGTGTGTTTGGTTCCTGTTGAGGCTTCTCTCCTTGACTCGAAGATGTTCTCCTTACTGTGTCTTCACCTGGCCTGTCTTCTGTGAGTGCACATCCCTGACGTCTTTTTGCATGTCCAGGTTTCCTCTTCTGAAGACATTAGTCAGATTGGATTATGGCCCACCCTAAAGGGACAAAGGCTTCAACATACGAATTTTGTAGGGTGCATAATTCAGTCCATAAGAGCCACCTAACATTTCTAACACCTTCCCTGAATCTGGAAAGTTTCCCACTTCAGTAGTCCATACCTTTAGAAGTTAAAATCCAGAAACTCTTTTTTCAAGCACGTGCCATGTGCCAAGGCTTCTGCAAACTCCTATGATTGTACTGTACAGCTTAGGGAGATGGTATTCACATAAACTCCATGAGAATGAGGCTTTACAGTTATGCTGTGTTCAGCTTCTCTATCATATGACTTAGGCCCATTATTCTCCATCATTTTGAAACTAGTGTCACAAAGAAGGAGGTATTTCAGAAATCAGTTCCAATGCTGAAGAGAGAAAGGCCGTGAAACTTCCAGAGACAGAAACTGTAGTGACACTGTCCACTGCCCAGTGTGTACAGAAGTAATATCTACCCCGTGATCGCTGAAAAGGCAGTTGCTCAGGGACAATCCAGCAGAGTAATCTGGGCATCATTCTGCCGTCACGGTTTCCATGTTGGACTCGCCGATTCTAATAGAAATTCAGCATAATATACTTTACAATATAGATTTTTTTCTTGAGTTCTTTGTAGTGCATTATTTTGCTTACAGCTAAGAGCCCTACTAGATACATTAGTTTTTGCAGGAATTTGCTTCTTAGAAAAAAGAATTTCTTGGTGTCTGTTTGTAAAATATAGCACATACCTAACCAGATGGGTATGAAAGTGTGTATGTGCAATTTGAAAATAGATTGCTATGTACTCATTACTTAAATCAAGAAATTGACAGTGTCTTTTCATGTTTCTGCCATTTGTACCTCTTCCCTTTCTGACATTTGTGTCAACCAAACCCTTGCTTTTCTTTAAAGTTTTTACCACCAGCATATGTACAACTAAAGAATATGTTGTGAGGTTGTGAGTGTTTATGAAATTATGTAAATGGAATGATACTGTGTGTATTTTTCTATGGCTGGTTTTCTTTTGCTTAACATAATATTGTTGAAATTTGTCCACATGGATGCACATAGTTGTAGCTTACTCGTATCACTGTGTCAAGATTCTTTGTGTGATCCCATAACTTATTTATCCATTCCATCAGTGATAGACTTTTAATTCTTTTATAAATAATAAAAGAGGCATTATTTCAAGAATTTTCCTAGAGATTTTAACATGCATTAGTTAATTAATTTTACATTATTAAGATCTCGACTTCATAAAAAATGTTTATTCCCCCCGGACAATATGCAGAACTTAGCACAGCTTATTTCAGTCATCTGTCCCCCATTTATATCCTATTGTTGTCATGTATTTGAATTCTAACTTATATTGTTTTTATTTTAATCCAGAAAGATATTAGTGTTGTTGTTTCATACATCAATATTTTATTGAACTTATCTATATAACCCTCTCCTTCTTGAAGTTTAAACTTTTCATCAGATAGAGATCCTATTCCATGTGTCTGAAACACATATTTTAGAATTTTGTTTAGTAATATTTTATTGATAACAAGCTCACTGTTTATCCATCTCTGAAGACATTTTCAATTTCTTTTAGTTGTAATGACTTTTTGGTTACAATCATTCTAGGTATAGAATTCTGATTGTTCCCTTCTTTTAGCAAAATTGAGCCCTTCATTTCATAGATTTCTGGGTTCCATTGTGGCTATTGAAAATCTGTTATCAGTTTAATTTTTCATCCTTTGAAGATTGTTTATCTTTTTCTCTTAGGCTTCCCTGAAGATCTCTTTGCCTTTGAAGTTCTGTAGTTTCATTATATCTAGGTATTATCTTTTTTTTTTCTTTTAACTTAAATTAGAATTCATGAACTATTTGAGTGAGTTGATGATGATAGAAGATGATTTTCATCAGTCTTGGAAAAATTTTCAGTCAATATCTCTGTTTTTCTCTATATTAATGTGATTTTTTTCTGGTGTTGCTATGTATGTCTCTTTCATGTGCCTATCAAAATACTGCATTAGTAACCTAATAAATACATAAGTCTACATAAGTCTAAATAATAAGTGGTTTATTATCTCTCATAGTCTCTGTTTGTCACACTCAGTATATACTCGGTGAATTAGTCATTATTTGGGGTCATGAGATTACAGTGCTTTGTTGGCTGGGGCTGTAGTTATCTGAAGGTTTAAGGGACCCTGGAGTACCCATTATCAAGGTGGCAGAGGCCTTGTTTCCTCTGTTTGGGACTACTGGAATAGACCTCATGGCAGAGCACTCATACTTGTTGAGCCTTTTTCTCTTTATAAAGATTGGATGGATGACTTCCAAGCTGTGACTTTTCATGTCACAGCAGAAACTGGAAGTGCTGATTTTGTCTGCTGAACTTCAGTTTGAAATTTTTATTCTATTTCTATTCTGTTTTAGATTTAAAAATCTTTCTTTAATTATATCACTTGCCACATAAATGGCAAATGGAACAGTGGGAATGGATGAAATTGCCTCATAACAGAATGGGAAAAGAATCTAGGGCTGGGAAACTCTAATATTTAAAAGGTAAAGAAGGCAACCCCCCTTGCCTGCTTGCCTGCATCCCTCACACACATCCTTAATAAATCCACTTCTTGCCTATCCAAAAAAGTAATAGATATAGAAGGAAGCACATTGTTTTTATAGCTTCTTGAATCTAGTATTAAATTTTCCATTTGTTATTTTTTAAAAGCAATAATAAAGATTAGGCATTTTTGTCTTTCAACAACTTTGACTATATTCTGTGACATGTGATCCAATAGAAGAAACACTTCATTTTGAAGTTGTATAGGTTTTTTGCTTTAAATTTCCATTATAAATTTATCTTTTATTGCTTTGCAATCTGTAAACTAACCAGCAACAGTAAGAGCTGGATATGGAACAACAGACTGGTTCCAAATAGGAAAAGGAGTATGTCAAGGCTGTGTATTGTCACCCTNTGAAATGGCTGGATGGCATCACCGACTCTATGGGCGTGAGTCTGAGTGAACTCCAGGAGTTGGTGATGGACAGGGAGGCCTGGTGTGCTGTGATTCATGAGGTCACAAAGAGGTGGACACGACTGAGCAACTGAACTGAATAGTTTTTATGGTATCTATTAATTTTAAACTGGTCTGTTATTTTTATATTTGCTTCTCTTTTCTGAACACTTGCCTTTATTTTTATGTACTTTATTGTTACTGTCTTTAAATTGAGTCAGTTCCAGTGCTAGTTCTATGTATATTTTTATATAGTTGAATGCATAGTAAATGTACAGTTTTTTTATACATTTTTAATTTTGCAGTGTAACAAAACAGTTTTCCTTGTCAAAAATCTTCTGACAATTTTAGTGAACGATGTTGGCGTTTTATAATTTTACCATACACTTTCTTTTATTGTGTATTAGGTTGATTTTTTTGTTTCTGCAATTGTTTCAAGTAATATTTCAATAAACTTCTCTGTATTTTGATTTAGAATAATTCCGAAGTGGAATTAATGAGTCAAAGTGGACAAACATTTATAATAAGGCTTTTGTTTATAGTTCCATTTTAAAAATAAATTTATTCTTTTCCCATCAGTGACTGAGATGGAATCCAAACAAATATGCTAGAGCTTATATATCCTAAGATATCATCTTCCTTAAAGTGCACATTCTGCACAGATAACATGCTGCAAATACTAAAGCTCCCCTTTATGAGTTGCTCTCAGAGCCTAACACACGACTTTTTAGTGATTTTCATGTGGTAATCTTAATTTTTGAGAAGACATTTGAATTTTAGAAATGGAAGTCTTTCAAATTCATATCTTATGACTCAGAAGGAAGAACAAACCCTCCAACAGAAGTTTTAGTATATACATACATGAATAAAACAGGATTTTGACCCAAGTATTTCTGACTTCCAAGCCCCTGTACTTAACTAAACTTACATCCAACAGACAAGTATTTGTTAAGTTTTATTGTTGAGTTTTTTTATTCTAACCATTTGCTAGGTGTCAAGATAGAGTAGGGACCGTAACAGATATGTTCTTTTGTTCTTATGCTGCCAAGACTTTATTTTATACTCAATGTTCTTCTTTCAGTTATACTCTTTTAAGCATTTAAGTAATGGTACTTTAAAAAAACTCTATCTTGTTAATTGATAGGTAGTGCTTATATACACCACCGTATGATAATATCATTTCTTTAAAAGCAGAAGACATTAAGTCCTTTTATCGCTTGACTGCTATGCATTTAGTGTTGGTTGGTTTGCTCTAATGAATGTCTGATTGTATACTGATAGTTCGACTCAAACTCATTTTATGTAGGGTGACATTATAATTTATCATCTAAGCTGACAAATATGATTGCCCTAACTTTACGTAGTGTGTTAGAGAAAGGGTTTTACGGGGCAGCAGACAGGTGCTTTGAGGATTTTTTAAATATGCTAAGAGGATAGGAAAATGAATCTGATTTTAGAGGATTTCAAGGTAAATTTCTGTTGTGAAAAGTATTTTCATCAAAATAAAAAGTGGAAGTTTGATAAATATTTCTTAGAATGTCTTTTATTCCAACATCTTTATTTTCAGTCAGATTTTGAAAATAAGCCATAGCTTAAAATATAGATTACTTGTTTTTAAATCCAGTACAATGGATAATTGCTTTAAGCATTATGGGAACAGCAGCAATTGGTCCTAGTCTTACAGAAAATAACTTAGTCATAAATTTTGGAACCTCCAAAAAAACGATAAGCATTGGGCATTTTCCAGCTCATTTATATTGGCATTTAGCATGTAGGGTCAAAAGCATCTGAATTTTAATAGCTTAGATACTTAGATCATTTCTTGAGCCCTACTTTGTTTTCCTCAAGCCAGCAAGAGTATATGAAGAAATAATCAATTTTAAACGACATCTGAAAAACATTTGATATCATCTCCTGTAATTCCCATAGTTTTATTTTTTAACTCAGAGTAACATGGACCATAGTAATTCTTTGGCTAAGAAAAATTAGTAATTAAGATATTTAATATTTTACTCTGAAAAATGTCCATAGCTATTTAAAGTATAAATAAAGATTAAGTAATGTGTATTTTGGAAAGATAAAACCCATCCCATTTACTCATTTGAAGTGTTTGGTGAGTTTCCTAGATAAAGTTGGTTCTAACAATTAAGTGACATTTAAATTAACATAGCAAAATGATGCCATAGGTGATGAGACAGGTTGCTGCTGCTGTAAGTCACTTCAGTCGTGTCTGACTCTGTGCGACCCCATAGACGGCAGCCCACCAGGCTCCCCCGTCCCTGGGCTTCTCCAGGCAAGAACACTGGAGCGCGTTGCCATTTCCTTCTCCAATGCATGAAAATCAAAAGTGGAAGTGAAGTCGCTCAGTCGTGTCCGACCCTCAGCGACCCCATGGACTGCAGCCTTCCAGACTCCTCCGTCCATAGGATTTTCCAGGCAAGAGTACTGGTGTGGGGTGCCATTGCCTTCTCTGACAGGTTAGAGTTAAGTAAATCATATGAACTCTAATTTAAACATAAATCTCATTTTGGATTTGCTTCCTATTAATAGTGAGTACTTTGTAGGCCATAGATTGGAGTCTCCTAAAGACACATTAGTGTGATTAGTATCAGAATCTTTGGAGATTCTTGTTTAAAATGCATCCAGTTTGAAACCATCATTCTAGTTGATCAAGTTTTAGCAAGCCTGACCATGAGAAAGAGAGAAAACCCAATTTACCAGTATCAGCAATGAGAAAGGGGATATTTCTACAGACCCTGAAGAAATTAAAAGGATAAAAATATATGCTCATAAATCCTATAACAGATTGAATTGACAAAATCCTCAAAAGACACAAATTATCAAAACTCACTCAGATAACCTGAATTGTTCTATAACTAAGAAAAGAAATTTAATTTATATGTTAAATGCCTTCCTGCAAAGAAAACTGGTTCCACTGACAAATCACACAAAACATTTAAGAAAGAAGTAAATGAATTCTATACAAACTGTTTTAGAAGATAGAAGAGGCAGAAACACTTCCCAGCTCTTTTTCAGAAGTCAGCCTGATGGCTCAGAAGGTAAAGAATCTGTCTGCGATGCAGGAGACCCAGTTTCTATCCCTGGGTCAGGAAGATCCCCTGGAGAAGAAAATGGCAATTCACTCCAGTATTCTTTCCTGGAGAATTCCGTGGACAGAGAAGCCTAGCAGGCTGCAGTCCATGGGGTCTCAAAGAATCTGACACGACCGAGCAACTTAACGCTTTCACTTTTCATTATTCTGATACCAACACTAGACAAAGACATTACAAGAAAAGAACACAACAGACCTAGAAACATCATGAACACAATGACAAAAATCCTCAACACTATATTATCAAATGTAGCAACATATAAAGGAGTAATAAATTACAATAAAGTGAATTTCATCCCAGAAATGGAAGACCAGTTCAACACAGAATAATCAATCAACATATTTCACAATATTAACAGGTTAAAGAAAACCACATGATACTTTAAATAGATACTTTAAACAGATTCAGAAAAAGTACTTGAAAAAATTCAACAACCATGCATGATAAAAGTTCATAATAAACTAGGAATGAAAGGAAATTTCCTTAGTCTGACATAAGGCATAAAAGAAAAAAAAAAACTACAGCTTGCATCACCACTGAACATCTATATGTAGAAATAAAGCACCTTGATCTATATCCCATATCTTATGCCAAATTTACCTTTAACTGTACCATAGATATAAATATAAGTGGTAAAACTATAAAAATTTTGGAAGAAAACATAAGAGAAAATCTTTGTGGTCTTAAGTTGGAGAAAGAATTCTTAGATACATCAAAACCATAATCTATGATAGAAAAATATTGACTAACTGAAATTCATAAAAACATTTTTATTCTCAAAATGAGACTGTTAATAAAGTGAAAATGCAAATCATAGATTTGGAGAAAATATTTGAAAAGTACTTGGATCCAGATATAAAATGAAAACTCAAAAATAAGAAAACTACCTAATTTTAAAATGGACAAAAGATTTGAAGAGACAGTTCAGCAAAGAAGGTATACCAATGGCAAATATGCACAACATCACTGGCCTTAGGAATATGCAAATTAAAACTGCAATGTGATACCACAACTTATAGACCAGAATGGTTGAAATCAAAGACTGACCATTCTGCATGCACAGGAAGGTATGTAGCAACTGGAACTCTTATCCTTTGCTGGTGAGAATACAATGTGGCATTTTGGAAAATGATCTTACAGTTATTTATAAATTTAAGCATACAATTAAAATGCAATTCTGCATTTCCACTCATAGGCATTTACTAAGCGGAAATAAGCACAGAATTAGGCAAAATGAGGAGACAGAGGGATATGTTCCTAACAAAGGAACAAGACAAAACCCTAGAAAAACTAAGTGAAATGGAGATAGGCAACCTAACTGATAAAGAGTTCAAGATAATATCATAAAGATGCTTAATGAACCTGGGAGAAGAATCCATGAGCACAGTGACAAGTTTAAACAAAGAGTTAGAAGATACAAAGGAAAACCCCCCCAAAAAGAATGTTGAAATTATATAAAACATCTCTTGACCACAATGCTATGAGACTGGAACTCAACTATGAGGGAAAAAACTGCCAAACACAAATATATGGAGACTAAACAATATGCTGCTAAACAATCAATGGGTCACTGAAGAAGACAAAGAGGAAATAAAAAATTATCTGGGGACAAATGAAAATGAGAACACAATGGCCCAAAATATATGGCACTTAGCAAAAGCAGTTCTAAGAGAGAAGTTTATGCTGATACAAGCTTACCTCAGAAAATAAGAAAAATCTCAAATACCACATTAACAAACTAAAGAATAAAAAATTATATTATCATCTCAATAGATGCAAAAATGTTTTTGACAAAATTCAACATTCATTTTATGATAAAATCTCTCAATAAGAGAGGAAACATACTTCACATATTAAAGACCTTATATGAGAGACTGACAACCAACATGATATTGAGTGGTGAAAAGCTGAAAGCATTTCATCCAGGATCAGGGAGAGGACAAGGATGCCCACTCTCACTCATTTTTATTCAATACAGTATTGGAAGTCCTAACCATAGCAATCATACAAGAAAAAGAAATGAAAGGAATCCAAGTTAGAAAGAAAGAGTAAAACTCACTGTTTGCAATGAAATGATGCTCTATATAAAAATTTTTAAAGATGACACCAAAAACCCATTAGAATAGTATATAAGTTTAGTAAAGTTGTAAGATACAAATTAATATACAGAACTCTGCTGCATTTCTATACACTAACAATGAGCTATCAGTAAAAGAAATTAAGAATACAATCATATTTACAGTTGCATCAAAAAGAATAAAATATGAATAAACCTAATCAAGGAGGTAAAAGACATACTAAAAAAAAACTGTAAGCCACTAATTAAAGAAATTGCAGGTAAAGAGATGTACTGTGTTAATGGATTGCAATAATTAATATAGTTAAAATGACCATACTACTCAAAGCAATCTACAAATTCAATGCAATCCTTATCAAAATACCCATGATATTTTTCACAGATACAGAACAAATATTTCTAATTTTTTTATGGAAAAGCAAAATACTGACCCCAAATAGTCAAAACAATCTTTAGGAAGGAGAACAGGGCTGGAGATATCACACACCTTGATTTCAAACCATACTACAAAGCTATGTAATTAAAATAGTAGGATACTGGCACAAAAACAGACATGCACAGATCAATGGAACAGAGTGGATTGATCAGAAATAAATCCACACTTACATGGTCAATTAATCTATGACAAATAAGACAAGAATATACAATGGGGAAAGCTGGACTACTCTGTCGGAACATATACAAAAATGAACTCAGAATGCATTAAAGACTTAAATGTTAAGATTTGAAACTATAGGACTCTTAGAAAAAGCAGTCAGTACAATAGCTGACATCAGTTTTAGCAGTATTTTGGGGGATATGTCTCCTCAAATGATAGAAGCAAAAGCAAAAATAAACAAATTGGACTACATCAAACTACAAAGTTTTGCACATTGAAAGTAATTGTCAACAAAATGAAAATGCACTTAATGAGAGAAGATATTTGCAAACATTATATCCAATAAGGGGTTAATACCCAGAATATACAAAAATTCATAAAACTTAAAAAAAAATCCACCAAACAACTGAATTAAAAATTGGACAGAGGATCTGAATAGACATTTTCCCAAAAACATACTGATGGCCAACAGACACATGAAAAGATGTTCAACATCACTAACCATCAGGGAAATGCAAATCAAAGCCGCAGTAAGATACCATCTCACACATGACAGAATGGCTATCACTGAAAGGACAAGAAATAGCAAGTGTTAGCAGGATATGAGGAAAAGGGAAACTTGTACACTGTTGATGGGAATGTATACTGGTGCAATTACTATGGAAAACAATATTGAGGTTCCTCAAAGAATTAGAACTGCCATATGATCCAACAATTTCACTTCTGGGTATCTACTTAAAGAAAACAATAACACCAATTCAATAAGATTTATGGAGTCCAATGTTCATGCATTATTTACAATAGTCAAGATGTGGATGCAGTCTAAATGTCTCAGTTCAGTTCAATCGCTCAGTCGTGTCTGACTCCTTGTGACCTCAAGGGCTGCGGCATGCCAGGCTTCCCTGTCCATCACCAACTCCTGGAGCTTACTCAAACTCATGTCCATTGAGTCGGTGATGCCATCCAGCCATCTCATCCTCTGTCGTCCCCTTCTCCTCCTGCCTTCAATGTTTCCCAGCATCAGGGTCTTTTCAAATGAGTCAGTTCTTCATATCAGGTGGCCAAAATATTGGAGTGTTAGCATCAGCATCAGTCCTTCCAACGCATATTCAGGACTGATTTCCTTTAAGATTGACTGGTTGGATCTCCTTGCAGTCCAAGGGACTCTCAAGAGTGTTCTCCAAGACCACAGTTCAAAAGCATCTAGATGTCTATTGATAGACAAATGGATAAAGAATATGTGGTGTATATATATTACATATGTATATGTACATACACACAGGGGAATGTTACTCAGCCATTTTTAAAAATGAAATTTTTTCCACTTGCAACAACATGGGTGGATCTAGAGGGTATGTATTAAGTGAAATAAATCAGATAAAGACAAATATCACATGATCTCACTTATATGTGGAATGTAGAAAACAAAACAAAAACAGACTCATAGATACACAGAAAAACCTCATGGTTGCCAGAAGGGAGGGAGGTTGGGCAGGGGGAGGGCAAAAATAAGTGAAGAGGAGTAAGAGGTACAAACCTGTAGTTATATAGTAAGTCAGAAAGATATAATATACAGTTTAAGGAGTATGATCAATAATATTGTAATAACTTTGGATGAGGACAGATGGTTACTAGGCTTATCATGGCGATCATTTCATAATTATGCAAATGTCAAAGCATTATGTAGTACACCTGAAACTAGCAATATTTTATATCAATAATATTTCAATTAATAAAAACTTTTGAAGTTTTAAATTATATGTTAAAAATTATTCTTTTAATTTACCGAGTGCTAAAATACAAGATGCTATTTGACATAAGTCCAAGTAGTCATCTGTTTTCTTTTTCTATTATAAAAATGGGTATGTTAAAATTAGAAAATTTTAAGAAGTCACGATTTGTGTATATAAAAGTACTTAAGTTTCAGAGTTGGACCATATTCAGCTGAAAATCTGTGGTGGTGACTTATGTAGAAAAAAGAAAAAAATAGACTATTTACAATATGATTTCATGTATATGATGCTCTCAGAAAGGTAAAACTATAGAGATAGAATACATATCAATGGTAGCCAGGCACTGAGGGTAGAGGGAATGATTGATTCCCAAAGTGCAGACCAGGAGATATGGGGGAGACTGATGGAACTGTTATATATTTTGTTTGTGGTAATGGCTGTACAGCTATGTGCATTTGTCAAAACTCATAGAACTGTATACCAAAAAGTTTTACCATTTGTAAACTGATATAAAAACCCATCTACAGCTCTGATTTTTTTCACTTTATCATCTTTCAGTCATTTCTGTGCATACTAGTTTTTTAAATTCCTCAATTAATTAAAACAGGAGTTTTGCAAGGTGCATCTCTACACTTATCAGTTTAAAAATTGCTTTGCAGTTATATAAACAAAAAGATAAACAAATGTTATTTGGGGGCCCAAGATTTAGCTACATGTGGTAATTCGTATGAAAAGTATAAAGTTTTAGCTATTATTTAAATGGCATGATTAACTATAAAGAAATACTCATCTATGGTCATAATTGTACTTTTCCCATGATGGTTCTAAAAGCATTGTGTGGTGTTTTCACTGGTTAGAGCAATAGATGCAGCAGGGAATTCAGAGAGGGATCCAACTGGTAACCTCTACTCTGAGGACACAAGGAAGTGAATAATCTGAGGGACTGATGGGAGAAAAGAAAATGTCTTGATATTCCCCAAAGTCCTATTGAGCAGGACTGATTGTCACACTCACTTTATCTTCCTGTGCAACACCTGATCACTTATGGTGATGTATATAGACAGCAGTATGATAAGAAATTTCTTTGGAGCATATAACATACTGTCAGTCCAACCAGTGATGACCGCTCTTAATTCGGTATCATTGCACACTGGAAGGTTGAAGTTGATAGGTTTTATTTCTCATTGCATTCTGTTGAAAAAGAGTGAAAAGAAGAAAGAGGAAGAGGAAGACAGGAAGCAGAGTGAGAGAAAAAAAAGTAGAATAAAGAAAAACATCAATGCCAAAGGGCTGGTGAAATCTACAGGGAGGTAGCAGAGTGTTATGGCAGAGCATAGATGTTGGGGTCAGACATATTTAGGCTCAAACCTCAGCCCGTCACTTATAGCTTACTTAGGAAAGTTACTTAATCTCTAAGTTTCCCTGATTTGAGCCTCAGTTTCCCTGATTTCAAAGCGGAAATTTAACAAAATATTAAAAATTATTGTGAGAATTAACAAGATCTTTTAAGGGGGCTGAATTTAATGTTCGGTACAATGCAGATACTTAAGTAATAATTGTTACTATTAATGTTATAATTATACCTTTGTAAATCACCATGGAATAACTAAATTGACTGTATTTTAAGTTGCTATTATTCTTTCGAACACTCACTTTGGGCACAGTGATATAATTTCTCAGATCTTAGTTTTCTCATCTATAAAATGAGTCTAAGAATAACAGTACTGATTTCATAGTATCATTGTGAGGACCAAATAAGTTATACTTTTAATGCTCTTAGAAGAGTGGTTTGCACATAGTAAGTGCATAATAAGTGTTAGATATCACTACTACTATGACTACTATTGTTACTATTGTTATTATTCTCAGCCAAAGATTAACATGTACTAATTGAGCACTGTTATGAGTCCAATTGTGTTCATAAAAGATTTGTGAGATATACTGAGTATTAAACCATGAAGTATTGAGTCTAAGATCTTAGCACTAAGAACTCAAAGTATTTGACTAATTAATGAAGGTATGCATTAGTAATCCAGAGAACAGTCAGTGAATTGGTGAGGAAGAATGAGGAAAAACAATATTCATATTCTGAGAGAAATGAATACATAAGAAGAACAAAAGGAGAGTCTATTAGGCTGGGATAAAAGCATTAAAGCATAAGTGGAGCAAAGTATAGATGGAGAGCAAATGTCCATTGGCATGGATACAGGAAACTGGAATATAGTAAAGTAATGCAATGAATTGCTATACAGCAGGGAAAATTAACTAATTATACCTATATACCAGTGTGGACAAATATTACAAACAGAATATGTAAAACAAGCAGTCACAAAATAAAAGCTATTATTATCTATTTATATAAAATTCTAAGACAGGCAAAACTAAAACACATTGTTACAGGATAACAAATGTAAATGATAAACTTACAACCGTGATTATTGCAAAAGTTGAAACAGTGATTACATCTGGAGAAAGGAAGAGAAGGTCTCATGACCTTCATTTCATAATGAGGGTGTGTATGAGAATGTGGGTATTTTCCTTACATTTAAAAATATATATACATGTATACTTTATATATTCTTTTTATGGATGATGTATTTCATAATAAAAAGTAAAATAGATTAAAAGTAAGAGTGAATGGAGTCCAGGAAGTTAGCCTGCTCAACTAGAGGATATTGTATGCTGTGGATATTGTATGCAGGAATTAAAACAAATAAGGTGATATTCAATCCATTTCTTTCTGAGTGCTAAATGGTATCCAGTTGGTTGCTTTACTCCCTCTGTAAGCTTAAAACTCTCACCTTCCTCAATATATAAAAACAAATAATGGAAGTCATCAAGGAGAGTCAAGGGGTCATGATGGAGGGTATTGAAACCTCAGAGAGGAATGTTACCTCTGACACCTAGCTAGCTGGGCTAGGGTATCAGACGCAAGGCAAGAGTTAGGCGTTGATAGCCAGCAGTTGTCTGTCGATATTCAGTGCTTCCTCATCACAATTGAGGCCCTTATTCCAGTTGACAAATGACACCCCACCGTAAGAGACGATGAAATTCATTCTGCTATCGAGGGTATGGTTAAAGCAGAATCTGGTCAGTCCTCAGTGGGAAAATGGAAGAGATCAAGCGAGGATAAACCAAAGGAATGTACTTCTACCAGGAAGATCAGAAAGAGATATAGGCTGATACATGTGCAAATTTATACACTTGGGTTTATCTCTTGTGTCCGAAATCTGCCCCAGACATTCCATTACTCATTGCTCTTTTTCTTTTAATTCTGCTGTCGAGGAAATAAGATGCAAGCTGAGCAGGTGGGAACTAAAATCAATAAGTTCAGCATTCTATTTGAATGCTTGTAGAATTTAGCCAGCAATGAAAAGGTTTATTCTGAGCTCCTTATTATTATTATTTTTAATATCCAGCAGCTAAGGGATAGATAGCTGGATATTTGAAAGTATTTCTGTGTTATTTGGGTTCAATTAAAATTGTTCTGTCTCTATCCCTCACTCTCAGAAATTATTCTGGGAACAAGGTAAATATCCAAGGGTAAATAAGAACACTAGAATACAGAAGAAGCTTGCCTTTTTGTGACCTTTATTTTATTGTTGTTATTGTATGTAAAGTAGTAGACACTTTACATAATTCCTCAACAACCTTGCAAAATTGTTCTTTTTCTCAATAAGAAAATGGAGATGCTGAGAGGTTAAATAATTTGACCAGAAAAGTATAGTGCACCTCGGATGCCAACTTGGTTCTGTCTGAAAACAACTCAGGTAATCACTAGTTTCTTAAAAAGCAGAGTGCTGCTGCTGCTAAGTCACTTCAGTTGTGTCCAACTCTGTGTGACCCCATAGATGGCAGCCCACCAGGCTCCCACATCCCTGGGATTCTCCAGGCAAGAACACTGGAGTGGGTTGCCATTTCCTTCTCCAATGCATGCACACATGCTAAGTTGCTTCAGTCGTGTCCGACTCTTTGTGACTCCATAAACGACAGCCCACCAGGCTCCTCCGTCCACAGGATTCTCTAGGCAACAATACTGGAGTGGGTTGCCATTTCCTTCTCCAAAAAGCAAAAAGCAGGAGGAGACTTGAAAAGGAATCTTATCAGAGCTGGTCACAGAGGTGGGAAGATCGTTCCCTGAAAGACTGGTGTATCTAGGGGAAGTCTTTCTGAACTAATGAAAGACTGGGAGGTAAGGGGACCGTGTGAATTGGAAAAGATGTAAGTCATCTCAAGTGGGCAGTGGCTCCTCATGCATTACGACAACCACTGTTGTAATGTGGGATTTAGGCCTAATTTTCTTACTTTTCAAGAGGCCAGAAATCCAGACTTTATGTTAAAAAGAAAATCTCCTGATTGAAAAAAAAAAAAAAGAAAAGGATTGTATTGTGTTTGAGTTTTTACAAAACACACTATAATGACCAGACAAAGTCTGCCATCAGTCTGGATTTGCCCTGTAGGCAACTAGTTTGCAACCGTGAAATTTATTCCAATGCTGCCAACTTGGGCTTGCAGATGGTTTTCTTCTTAGCCTCCAGAGAATTAACTAGCTGTCCTTTCCTCAGGGAAGGCCAGATTGGTTCTTCCAGTTGGACTTTGTCTCGTTCTCTATGGATCCCTATCCTGTCTCTCCTTCCACAGACCTTTTTTTTTTCTTTTTTTTTTTTAAATTAACATGTTTGATGTTTTTCTTTCCTGCTAGGCTGTAAGTTCATGAAGGAAGGAGACATTTCTGAGTTGGTCATTGTCACTGGGCTCCCCAGAATCAGGCTGGCTGATGGGGAGTTATGTGAAGAAAATCTACTGAAGAGTGTGCTTGGGAGCACCAGGTGGGTGAGGGAACAGGACTGGTCTGGGAGATATTAGGGTGAACGACTTAGTAGAGCTCCTACCTGGGAGACAGCTATCTATAGTATATAATTTGTGTGTTATTACTTTAAAATAAAGATATGAAAAAAATGGGTTTTATTTGAAATTATATTAAATTCTGTATTATTTACTTTTCTGTTATATAAATGCTATTTTTTTCCAACCAAAGCAATGAAACTAGTTAACAGTGGCAATTAGTAGTAATTAATAGTAGGACTAATGAATTATATGTGTGAGGAAGATTTAATAAGATTTTGATAATATTTCTTTCCTCTGATGTAACGATTTAACTATGTTTCTTAATGGTGTACTAAATAATTGCAGGCTATACTTGTGTTTTTAAGATTCATATTAATTAAACAGTTACTGCTCTTATCTGTTTAATCAAAAAAGTAACAATGAGATGTCCTATGACAGCAGGAGCATATTTGTACTCTTTCAGTTTGCTTTTTCTTTTTGTTAAAGATTTATTTATTTATTTATTTTTGGCTGTGCTGAGTCTCCGTTCCTGCACATGGGCTTTCTCTAGTTGCGGCAAGTGGGGCCACTCTCTGTCGCAGTGTGCAGGTGTCTCATTGTCGTGGCTTCTCTTGTTGTGGAGCAAGGGCTCCAGAACATGGGCTCAGCGGTTGTGCAGCGGCTTAGTTGCCACATGGCATGTGGAGCCTTCCCAGACCAAGGGTTGAACCCATGTCCACTTCATTGGCAGGCAGATTCTTTACCACTGGACCATGAAGGAAGCCCCTCAGTTTCCTTTTTCAATGACACTTCTCTGAATGCCTGAAGCCTTTGCCTTAGGACATACTTTTTTCCTTTTATGTAATGGTGAAAGTAAACGTAGTTAGTTGAATGTAAAATTCATTTTGACTTGCAGGTCTGCTCTTTTTGTCCTCCAGTTTTATTGAGATATAACTGATATATAGCGCTGTTTAAGGTGTACAGCATAGTGGTTCAGCTTACATATGTTGTAAAATGATTACCACAAGTTTAGTGAGCATCTGTTTTGTCATACAAATACAAAATTAAGGAAATAGAAATTTTTTTTTCTTGTGGTGAGAACTCATGAGAATTTACTGTCTTAAAACTTTCACTTACACAGAAGTGGTAATTATGTTTATCATGTGGTACATTATGTCTTTTGTAAGTAACTTATAAGTGCTTACTTATAACTGGAAGTTTGACCTTTTGACTGCCTTCATTGAATTCCTCCTTTCACAATCTCAATAACTAAAACAAAATCTGACCTCTTTTTCTATGAGTTTATTTGTTGGTTTGTCTGTTTCTGAAGTATAATTAATCTACAACACTGTGTTAGAGCCTGTTACGTACCACAGTGATTCTATATATTTCAAAATGATCCCCATGATAAGTTTAGTTACCAAAGACCGTACAAGCCCACTTATTTCTGATGTCAATCCAATCTGATATCGATCCAGATATCATCTCAACAATTTGGGCATTGAATATTTGGGATTTTACTTGGAAATAACAGCATGTTTTTAGATGTATAAGAGTTAATGTCAAGGTCTTCCAAAAAGTCCATTCATTTTATATCTACACACCAGCTTGTTATCAATCAGATCCTGTGCATGTACAAGTTAATCAGGTAGGTTACTGCTGCTGCTAAGTCACTTCAGTTGTGTCTGACTCTGTGCCACCCCATAGATGGCAGCCCACCAGGCTCCCCCATCCCTGGGATTCTCCAGGCAAGAATACTGGAGTGGGTTGCCATTTCCTTCTCCAGTGCATGAAAGTGAAAAATCAAAATGAAGTCGCTCAGTCATGTCCGACTCTTAGCGACCCCATGGACTGCAGCCTACCAGGCTCCTCCGCCCATAGGATTTTCCAGGCGAGAGTACTGGAGTGGGGTGCCATTGCCTTCTCCGAATCAGGTAGATTATCCTTATCTAAATCATTCATCATTTTTAAACATTCTTAAGCACATAGGATATCACCATATTAAATGCTCTTTCTCAGCATTGAAGGCAGAAGTAATTTGAACTTGTAAAATTGGAAAGTTGGATTTCAAATAGGGTAGTTTAGTAAAGAAATGAGAAAGTCCTATTTAACTTGGCTGCCATTTTCTGAGTTTTAAAGCCGTCTTATTTCTCAAAAAACAAAAAACGACTCATTTTTTTTCACTGTATGGAATTTGTTGAGATCTACACATAACATCAAACAATTCATGTGCAGTCAATCCACCCTTTTCCAGGTTCCTTATGGCCTCTTTAATGATCATTGAAGTTTCAGAGAAATAGTATATACATTTCTGTTTTACTGTAATCTTTTCTCCATTCTCCTTCTGGATGCATTTTCATATTAGAGAAGGACATTCCTCTTGTCTCACACTTTAAAAATATGATTTTACAGTAAGCTAAGGTCTTAACATCTTTTCTGTGCCAGTAACAATGGCCAGACCCATCCTGTGGTCACACATCTCAGGACACAGTCTCCTTCCATTTCTATAAAGCCAATAATCTTATCAAGTGCTTCTGTACATTTTACGGAAACTGAAAAGTGACCAATATTTTTATTATGAAAACCTCAATATTGTGGGCAAGCAATTAAATCTTTTTCCCCAAAAAACTGTTGTGTACAGGTGTGTAGAACATAGCAGGTAAGATCTTTTTATTTTCTTTAGTAAGAAGTTTCTAGATAAGAATTTTACAAAATTTAAATTTGAAAAATACATCTGTTGAATATAGAGATAGCTGGGCAAAATCTACTTCTGTTTGAACAAGATATTAACCATATTTTGTATTTTCTGTAGTTTGATTAAAATCTTTATAGAAATCAACAAGATGATTTAAAACTCCATTTGTTTTTCTAATCAAAATACCTATGAACCAGGGGGAAACTTTTCTTCTTGACATGATTAAATTTATCACTTATACTATACAAAGTATGGTCATTGGTAATATCTGATTTAATTCTAAGAGACCGATACATCTGTTATCAAAATTCTCCATTTTGGGGGGGGGCACAAATAATTTTTATTGGACCACAATATTTTAGTTGGGACCTCTGAATCAGAAGATATAGCTTTACCCAGCATCATGGAGCAATTAAGGAACTGATAGATAATGTGGTTTATATGGTATATCTAGATTAATTCATGGCCACTATTTTCAACTGGTATCTTTTGGATAAGATGGGAGAAAAAAACGTTGATTGCTTTAAAGTACTTGTGTGTTTCATTCCTAACTTATGAGATTTAATCTTCTTAGGTGATTTTACCTCTTTCTCCACCATGCCCAACCCCAGGTTCTTTTTTGCATATCACACCGATATGGTACCAACAGTAATCCCTCTTTTAGTTTGGTCATGTGTCCAGTATTTAATAAAGTGCTTCTAACAGTATGAAAGATCAAGCCTTGAGGTATATATTTTATGGGAGCTCAACACCTCATCTTCAACACTCTGTCTCTTATACACATCTTATGTAATGGTGAAAGTAAACGTAGTTAGTTGAATGTAAAATTCATTTTGACTTGCAGGTCTGCTCTTTTTGTCCTCCAGTTTTATTGAGATATAACTGATATATAGCGCTGTTTAAGGTGTACAGCATAGTGGTTCAGCTTACATATGTTGTAAAATGATTACCACAAGTTTAGTGAGCATCTGTTTTGTCATACAAATACAAAATTAAGGAAATAGAAATTTTTTTTTCTTGTGGTGAGAACTCATGAGAATTTACTGTCTTAAAACTTTCACTTACACAGAAGTGGTAATTATGTTTATCATGTGGTACATTATGTCTTTTGTAAGTAACTTATAAGTGCTTACTTATAACTGGAAGTTTGACCTTTTGACTGCCTTCATTGAATTCCTCCTTTCACAATCTCAATAACTAAAACAAAATCTGACCTCTTTTTCTATGAGTTTATTTGTTGGTTTGTCTGTTTCTGAAGTATAATTAATCTACAACACTGTGTTAGAGCCTGTTACGTACCACAGTGATTCTATATATTTCAAAATGATCCCCATGATAAGTTTAGTTACCAAAGACCGTACAAGCCCACTTATTTCTGATGTCAATCCAATCTGATATCGATCCAGATATCATCTCAACAATTTGGGCATTGAATATTTGGGATTTTACTTGGAAATAACAGCATGTTTTTAGATGTATAAGAGTTAATGTCAAGGTCTTCCAAAAAGTCCATTCATTTTATATCTACACACCAGCTTGTTATCAATCAGATCCTGTGCATGTACAAGTTAATCAGGTAGGTTACTGCTGCTGCTAAGTCACTTCAGTTGTGTCTGACTCTGTGCCACCCCATAGATGGCAGCCCACCAGGCTCCCCCATCCCTGGGATTCTCCAGGCAAGAATACTGGAGTGGGTTGCCATTTCCTTCTCCAGTGCATGAAAGTGAAAAATCAAAATGAAGTCGCTCAGTCATGTCCGACTCTTAGCGACCCCATGGACTGCAGCCTACCAGGCTCCTCCGCCCATAGGATTTTCCAGGCGAGAGTACTGGAGTGGGGTGCCATTGCCTTCTCCGAATCAGGTAGATTATCCTTATCTAAATCATTCATCATTTTTAAACATTCTTAAGCACATAGGATATCACCATATTAAATGCTCTTTCTCAGCATTGAAGGCAGAAGTAATTTGAACTTGTAAAATTGGAAAGTTGGATTTCAAATAGGGTAGTTTAGTAAAGAAATGAGAAAGTCCTATTTAACTTGGCTGCCATTTTCTGAGTTTTAAAGCCGTCTTATTTCTCAAAAAACAAAAAACGACTCATTTTTTTTCACTGTATGGAATTTGTTGAGATCTACACATAACATCAAACAATTCATGTGCAGTCAATCCACCCTTTTCCAGGTTCCTTATGGCCTCTTTAATGATCATTGAAGTTTCAGAGAAATAGTATATACATTTCTGTTTTACTGTAATCTTTTCTCCATTCTCCTTCTGGATGCATTTTCATATTAGAGAAGGACATTCCTCTTGTCTCACACTTTAAAAATATGATTTTACAGTAAGCTAAGGTCTTAACATCTTTTCTGTGCCAGTAACAATGGCCAGACCCATCCTGTGGTCACACATCTCAGGACACAGTCTCCTTCCATTTCTATAAAGCCAATAATCTTATCAAGTGCTTCTGTACATTTTACGGAAACTGAAAAGTGACCAATATTTTTATTATGAAAACCTCAATATTGTGGGCAAGCAATTAAATCTTTTTCCCCAAAAAACTGTTGTGTACAGGTGTGTAGAACATAGCAGGTAAGATCTTTTTATTTTCTTTAGTAAGAAGTTTCTAGATAAGAATTTTACAAAATTTAAATTTGAAAAATACATCTGTTGAATATAGAGATAGCTGGGCAAAATCTACTTCTGTTTGAACAAGATATTAACCATATTTTGTATTTTCTGTAGTTTGATTAAAATCTTTATAGAAATCAACAAGATGATTTAAAACTCCATTTGTTTTTCTAATCAAAATACCTATGAACCAGGGGGAAACTTTTCTTCTTGACATGATTAAATTTATCACTTATACTATACAAAGTATGGTCATTGGTAATATCTGATTTAATTCTAAGAGACCGATACATCTGTTATCAAAATTCTCCATTTTGGGGGGGGGCACAAATAATTTTTATTGGACCACAATATTTTAGTTGGGACCTCTGAATCAGAAGATATAGCTTTACCCAGCATCATGGAGCAATTAAGGAACTGATAGATAATGTGGTTTATATGGTATATCTAGATTAATTCATGGCCACTATTTTCAACTGGTATCTTTTGGATAAGATGGGAGAAAAAAACGTTGATTGCTTTAAAGTACTTGTGTGTTTCATTCCTAACTTATGAGATTTAATCTTCTTAGGTGATTTTACCTCTTTCTCCACCATGCCCAACCCCAGGTTCTTTTTTGCATATCACACCGATATGGTACCAACAGTAATCCCTCTTTTAGTTTGGTCATGTGTCCAGTATTTAATAAAGTGCTTCTAACAGTATGAAAGATCAAGCCTTGAGGTATATATTTTATGGGAGCTCAACACTTCATCTTCAACACTTTACTGGAGTTAATCCTAATTTTTAGAAAATTGTTTAATTTTCCTACATGCTACAGGCATAGGAAGCTGTACTAAAAGGAAGAGGCTCTGATAGGAAACCGCAGTGAGTCCTGATGTCACTTAGTTCAGCACAATGGAAATAAAAGCCACCTCCCTTCTGTTGTTCCATTTCCCCTTTTGGATGAGCAAGAGAGAATCATCTTTAGGGCATTATGTATTCATCGAGGGGCAGTGACCTTAATCCATAAAGCTCTATAGAGTTTATGCTTTGATTACCTTAAAGCCCGCCTCCCCTTACACAGTGTCCCAGACAATTGAAATTGCCCCACAATGTGCCTGCTAATGTTCACAATTTCAGTAGACCCAAGACTGAGCCATCTGGTAAATAGGGCTTGGCACAGAGATTCCCCTTAAAGTGATCTGACCATGCCATGTAGTTTGCCTAGAAATCTCTTCCTGAATTGCCATGAGGCTAGGCCAGTTTTTAGAACTCTCTTTGGATCATTGGAGAATAAAATAACTAAAATAATCTATAATTGTAGATTTACTACAACAATGTTTCTTGTTTCTAAATAATGGTATTTAGAGATTTCTTGTGATTAAAGGGGGATGAATGAAGGTTAAATTCAATATGGGGAAAAAATTTTTTTGGAGGACCTACAGTTTGGCAGGAAATTGGTATGTTTTCTTATTTGACTCTCACAACTCTATGACATAGATATTATTCTTATTTTACAAATGAGGAAACTGCTTAGAAATGTTAAGTAACATTTCCAAAAGTGATGGGGTTGTCATTCAAATTCAAGTGCGTGGGCTCCAGATTCCAGATCTTTACACTCTGTTACCCAAACAACAACTCTTTCTGAGCTCCTAATTTTTCACTCTGGCTTTAATTAATTTTTTCTTTATCCTCTTTACTTTTGTTATATTTTCCACCCGCCTGTTATATTTTCCTCATTCTCCTTTTGGTAGTCTCTTAATATCTTCTTTTAATGACTATATTTTTAGTTTCATTTCTCATCTCCTACATCTTAAGCATTGTCATCTTTCCTGGACCAATGTATTAATTTACTAACTGATCTCATATTTATTCTCTCTCCTCTGGATCTCTTCTTCATACATGATTATCTTAAAAGAAATAAGTAAATTATGCTACTGCTTCGTTCAAAATCCTGAGATGGGCTCACATCACAATTTAGAGTAAAATCCTCTCTTTTGATGGCCGAGACAGCTCTGTGGAATCTGGCCTCCACCTTCCTCTCTCCTGTGTCTCCTGCTGCTGCTCCCCAGGCTCCTCTAATTCCAGCCACACTGGTCCATCTACAGGATCTTGCATCCAGGTTCATTCCTGCTTTTGTCCCTGCTGCTCCTTTGCCTTCCTCTGACCTTTCTTGGCTCACTCTTACTTCATTTAGGTCTCTGATCAAACTTAGCCTTGAAAACTTGAGAGAGGTCTTGCTTGACAATTCTAAAATAACTACCAACTAGTATGGCAACTCACTCCAGTACGCTTGCCTGGCAAATCCCATGGAGAGAGGAGCCTGGTAGGCTACAGTCCATGAGGTCGCTATGAGTCGGACACGACTGAGCGACTTCACTTTCACTTTTCACTTTTCACTTTCATGCATTGGAGAAGAAAATGGCAACCCACTCCAGTGTTCTTGCCTGGAGAATCCCAGGGACGGGGGAGCCTGGTGGGCTGCTGTCTCTGGGGTCGCACAGAGTCAGACCCAACTGAAGCAACTTAGCAGCAGCAGTAGCAGTCCTACCTTGGGGTTTCCCTTGTGGCTCAGATGGTAAAGAATCTGCCTGCAATACAGGAGACTCAGGTTCAATCCCTGGGTCTGGAAGATTCTCTGGAGAAGGGAAAGGCAACCCACTTCAATATTCTTGCCTGAAGAGTTCCATGGACAGAAGAGCCTGGTGGGTACAGTCCATAGAGTTGCAAAGAGTTGGACACAACTGAGTGACTAATGCACACAGTCCTACATTAATGAATTACCCTAGAATTTATCATTCACTACCTGGAATTATATTAGTTGTGAACACAGTTATTCTCTTTGTCTTTCTCCTGTTGTGGGAATATAGGCTCCATGGTAACAGGAACCTTTTCTGTCTTGTTTATCACTGTATCCCAGAGCCTAGTAGAGTCCCTGCTTATACTCAGGGACTCAGGAAATATTTGTTGAGTGAATAAAGATAAACTTTCACGAGTGCCTCAGGAATTTTCAGGGTGATCTTAGCAAACTGCTTTTCTGAAGTCTAAATTATTTCTTCATTTCCCTTATTTATTTATTTTAAAATTAAACCTCACTTTAGCACTTGATCTCATACTGCTTTATGGCATATATTATATTATTACTTAAATAATGTCTATACAATATTATTATAGTTTGTTTCTCAATAGTAGCTTAAGGTACTACTCTTAGTATTATCCAGAGTAGCACAGTTATTAATACCACATAGTAGGAAATCATAAAAGCTTTGTTATTTGTTGACTAAATTAATGACATGTTATTAAGTCCCAAGACAATATTCTAATGCTTTTAAAACATTATTTATTTTATCCTTATAAAGATTTATATAAATATATTTCTTTTCTCCTTTATATCCTTTATTACTAAAAGTAGAAAATCTTATTCTCTTGCAAATAAAACCGTGGTTCAGAAAGGAGAAATGAAATGCTTCTTTAAGGTTGCACATCTAAGAAAAGATGAAGCGGGTCTTAAACATAGATATAGTGATACAGTGAAGTCGCTCAGTCGTGTCCAACTCTGCGACCCCATGGACTGTAGCTTACCAAGCTCCTCTGTCCATGAGATTTTCCAGGCAATAGTCCTGGAGTGGATTGCCATTTCCTTCTCCAGGGGATCTTCCCAACACAGGGATCGAAGCCGGGTCTCCCGCATTGTAGACAGACACTTTACCGTCTGAGCCACCAGGGAAAACAAATGATCCTTCCACTAGAGGCTATCAGTTCAGCCAGTTCAGTCACTCATTTGTGACCCCATGAATCACAGCACGACAGGCCTCCCTGTCCATCACCAACTCCTAGAGTTTACCCAAACTCATGTCCATTGAGTTGGTGATGCCATTCAGCCATCTCATCCTCTGTCGTCCCTTCTTCTCCTGCCCCCAGTCCCTCCCAGCATCAGGGTCTTTTCAAATGAGTCAGCTCTTCACATCAGGTGGCCAAAGTATTGGCGTTTCAGCTTCAATATCAGTCCTTCCAATGAACACCCAGGACTGATCTCCTTTAGGATGGACTGGTTGGATCTCCCTGCAGTCCAAGGGACTCTCAAGAGTCTTCTCCAACACCACAGTTCAAAAGCATCAATTCTTTGGCATTCAGCTTTCTTCACAGTCCAACTCTCACATCCATACATAACCACTGGAAAAACCATAACCTTGACTAGATGGACCTTTGTTAGCAAAGTAATGTCTCTACTTTTTAATATGCTATCTAGTTTGGTCATAACTTTCCTTCTAAGAAGTAAGCCTCTTTTAACTTCATGGCTGCAGTCACCATCTGCAGTGATTTTGGAGCCCCCAAAAATAAAGTCTGACACTGTTTCTACTGTTTCCCCATCTGTTTCCCATGAAGTGATGGGACCAGATGCCATGATCTTAGTTTTCTGAATGTTGAGCTTTAAGCCAACTTTTTCACTCTCCTCTTTCACTAGAGGCTATAGCTTTGCAGTAAATCTCTATTAATGTAATTTCATTCATATGGCATGATGACTCCCAAATCCTACTGAGCTGACTTGTCTATTGTGGGTAAAGAGGAAGAGGAGAGTGTGTTGCTCTTGATTACCAACTTTATGCCATATACTCATGTGTTGTAGGAAGAAAGACTAGAAAGGCAACTGAGTCTACTCAAAAGAAAGGCATTTAAAAACGTAAACCAAATGGGCACAAAGGGTAAAGTACAATCTTGACCCAATTTTCCATATTATAATACTGAGCCCCAAGACACACTGTGTTGCTTCCCCTTTTCCCTCCTATGACCATTAGTCCTAACCAGGCCTGAGACATGCAAGAAAGTGTAGCTCTACTTAAAACTGAGGCGCTTAAAGTATAGCCTAAGGGAAAAAGTTTCAGTCACTAGCGGACCATATTTCAGTTCTCTATAGCTGTCCAAAGCTATATCCTTGGCATTTTTGCAAGCATGACATTGTGCACGATGCCTAGCAAAGCCCAAAATTCCTGCCTGAAAAGCACGCGAGAGGGAAGCAGCACACTTTTGGGGTTTGGCGATTTGAGAAGCTTGACATTTCATGTCATGATCTTTACATTTACTGCACTTTCTCATTCAAGCTGCATTTCATGAATATTATCATGAATCAGTGGCAAGGTTTCAAACACAAGAACCACACCGCGGCATCCTATATGACAAAGCAGAGTCCAGGGTCCTTGTTGCTAGAGATTCTCATTTAGTTGGCCTTGAGTGAACCTGAGAACCTGTCTTAAACAAGTACTTCCAGGTGATTCTGATAACACATTATCTGCAGAGATATATCCATGTAGGAAAACCTTTCTTCACTCAGATATTTTAACTCTGGAATTGTATTTTATGTCTCTGAATAATTTATTGTGCTCCACATGAACATGAAGGACAAGTGAATATTGTTAAGTATATTAATATTAGAGACTGAAATCCAAAATGATAATCAGCCAAGAGATTGTTCTTATAATGATTTATTCAAGTCTTTTTTTTTTTTTTTTGGTCTTGTAGGGCTTTTAATGCATAGTCAATCTTTTAAATTAGACATTGGCCAAGTGTTAGCTCACAATCTATATTACTAAGTACTAAAAGCTGGCCCAGAATTCTGGCAAGAAGGATGAACTGTGAACAGTGAGGCCTGACAACCAAAATGATGTGAAGTGCTTAGATCACCTTGTGGGGAAATCTTGGCACTAATACTAACCCTTATTTCCCAGAAGATTCCTCTAAGTGTCACACAGTGAGGAAACCATTAGCAGGCACACTGTGAGAGGATTTTGATTGCTTTGATACGTACATGCTGCATCTTCTGGGTATTTTTGTACTGCTTTCCTTACATTAACTTCTCTAAATAGTTATTGAAAACTTATATTAGACTCTATAAAGTTAAATAGTCACATTCCCTGCTCTATTTACCCCATAAGGTATGGATAGAAGCAGGCCTGGACGTTATTAATTGTGATAGACTATGAAAAGCACTACACAAAGGGTGTGAACAAAGTGCTCAGAGTTTGGAGGCTGTGAAGAAGGCGGAGCTAGACCATCAAGTGTAAGTGGACTTTCAGTTGGAAGAGAATGGAACAAAACCCTTTCTAAAGAGAAGGGCTGCTTTAGGATAGAAAATAGCAACTAATATTTATGGAGAATTTATTATTTGCTAGACACTGTTATGCGTACTTGTGTTTTATCTCATTTAATTCTCAAAAAACTATGCAATGGGCGCTGTTAGTATCTTCCATGTGTAAATAAGGAGACCCGTCTGTGCATTAGGTTTGCAATATTCTTGGGTAGCGTGATTGGTTAGGCAGTGGCAAATGGCATGGTCATTTGCTTGAGTCAACAGAGGAGGACTCAAGATCGGCCAGGCCAGGTGATGAAGTAGTGCCTTGGTTAGATGCTTTCATTACACAGAGGATTTTGGTTTTACTTGTTTAAATTAGTGTTTCTAATTACAAAGGTGATGTCTACATATGACTTTCAAATTTACAAAGAGCACACAATAAAAAGAATCTTGGGGACCTTGATCTTCAGTTCCACTGCCTTTCTCCTGGGAAGCAACCCTAATCACCAGCGACCTGTGTATCTTTGTGGACATAGTGTCTGTAATGTCTCTTGTCTTTACCCTTTGTCGCCCGCTCTGGTACCTGCCATACAGACCTTGCTTTGTGTCTTGAGATTGTTCTGTGTCGGCACTTTTGGCACGTTGGGCTCTATCTCACTCTTTTCCACAGCTCCCTGTTTCCCAGTTATGTGGTCGAACCGTGGTTTATTTAACCAGTCCACTAATGATAGACATTAAATGTGTTGGCAGTCAATACACAGTGCTGATTTGACTGTTCTTGTCTTTGAAAACATTCACGTTTTATTTACAGGAGATGCTCCTCAAGGTGAAATTTCCGTGTCCCAGGAATAACTGTAAACAGGGGAGTGGCATGAACAAGTTGGCCTTTTAGAGCAGTCCATCTGGTCCTTGTGTGGTGGATACAGTGGCGGGAGGAGCAACTAGAAGCGAGGAGGTTGCGAGGCTTGTGTTTCTTCAGGAGTGAGACAGTGAGAGCTGCGGAAAGCACTGGCAAGGAGTCCTGGGAGTGGAGGACAGATTGGAGGAACAGTTTCTGGAGACAGTCATTGAGAGAGTTTGCACCTACCATCTGACTTTTCCTTTCCTTTATACCTTTCCGTTTTCCACTGAGTTCTTTTCAGCAGATATCCAGAACCCATGATCAGAAAGTATTTGTGCCAACATCACCTCCTTTATCTTTGGGGGTAAAGTATTTTGAAGTTAGTAACCACAGATAATTTAAGGAGCCAACAAGCAGTGGGAGGAAACTGTTCTCAAAAATGAATTCCCAAAGGGACCGTCCAGTTACCTTCGTGGGCAGTGCATGCTCCCAACTCTGCCAAAGGATTGCAGATGGAGCTGTGTATCTGTGTGTCTTTTATTGCCATCTTTCCTTTCAGCTCAGTTCAGTTCAGTCGCTCAGTCGTGTCTGACTGTTTGTGACCCCATGGACTACAGCATGCCAGGTTTCCGTGTCCATCTTTCCTTAAAATTTTTTTTTTTTTTTCCTACACATAAAAGCAAACTTGTTATCTTTTTCATTTGAGGGTAACTACCATACCCTCATTAAGCCCCATGATTTCTTCATTTGTTGTCTAGTCATAATCTTAATTACCCCCGCTTAAAAAAGCTTAACCTACTTAAAGGAGAAATAACAAACTAATCCTAGTTTGACAACACATGTACCTTGCATCTGGCATTGGAAGCAACAGGGTTTACCCAGCATCTATCACTGTGCAGCTTCCAAGGGGAAAATGCAAAGAAGCAAAGGCTCTCTTTTCTCTCTGTCTCTTGCACAGAGTCAGCTTTGGAAATGGACTCACTCACTCCAAGCCTGAGCACCAGAGAACTCCACAGCCCTTGTGCCCTAAGGCTATCCAGCTTTATGTAACAGAGAAATGGAGCAGAACTCCTGGTGTGGTTGCAAATCAATTAGAATTTGAGAAACATAAAACTGAAAGCCAGAGAGGGCTGGCTGCCAGTCACACAGTGTGCCTTTCTGCCAGGGCATTCCTGCGCCCGATGGTTTGGTGTGGCTCACACCGTTTTGGCTAGGAAGGAACCCAGCACCCTCACAGGCCCATGCTGCTCATCTGGCAGGCAGGTTTTGATGATGGACATTGCCAGACAGTAGTTGTTCATGGGGTAGGGGGTAGTGGAATCTGCAGCTCATGGTCTTCTAGGCAAATGGCATTCATAGTGAGCTCTGGGCTTCCTAACGCTTCCATTTTAATTACTATTGTTCGGTTTCCCTGGAGAAAGAAGAAAGGAAAAGGAAAGTTGTAACTGGGATTTTTCAGGTGGTGGGGCTCATTTATTTGCGTTTAGTGGTGAACCTGACTTTATTCAGCACATTTCTCGCTCTCTCTATTTATTTTTGGCTGTTCGTTGCTGTGCGTGGGCTTCTCATTGCAGTGGTCTTTCTTGTTGCAGAGCAGGGCTCTAGGGCAGGAGGGCTCAGTAGTTGTGGTGCATGGGCTTAGTTGCTCTGAGGCATGTGGAATCTTCGAGGACCAGGGATCGAACCTGTGTTCCCTATACTGGCAGGTGGATTCTTAACTACTGTACCACCAGGGAAGTGCAGCACATTTCTTTTTATTCCTGAAGACACTGAAGTTCAGAGTAGGTGCAGAAACAGAAACAATAGAGATGAGAAGGAGGGAACACGGGGTAAGTTTTCAGTTCACTTCCTGCTTACATGCCTGGAACATTTCTCTAAGGCAGAACTTCTCAAAATTTCAGCATTCCAAAATATCGATCCTTTCAGCTCATAGGTGGCAGAACAAGGCCTTAAGAGGGACTTCCGCAGCTTTCTCTATGTATCTCAAGTCATTTTCAAATATAGTCCTTTTGTGCACATGTGACATATTTAGAGGCACTAAGGAAAGCTGTCTTGGAACCTAACAGTCCTAAATTCTTGGAAAGAAACACAAGATGGCTATTTGACCTCATCAAACTTCTGGTTTGCTGGGCTGTGTGGATGTGTATGTGTGTTTACATATATATGCATTATGTATATATGTGTGTCTGTACATATATCTATATCAATAGAGAGAATTGGAGAGCTAACCATGATATATCTGTACCTATAGAGAGAATTAGAGAGTTAATCAATCAAGTTAATCAAGAATTAGAGGGTTAATCGAGCATGTGTTCCAACAGCATATGCTTTGGAGTCCAGAAGATTTGGTTTAAAATTTCACTTCACCATGTTCTCGTTGTGTGTGAACTTGAGCAGGTTACTAAACCCTCTTGAACCTTGGTTTCCTGGGAAATAAATACCTACCTTTCAGGGTCATGATCTTGAGCAAGTCAAATTCTTTGCTCTTCGTTTTCCTCATGTGTAAAATGGGATAATGATAGTGTCTATCTCAAACTTCTGTTGTAAGGATTAATATGTTAACTCATGTCTTAGTATATGAGTTAATATGTGTATAAATTGGTTAGAACATTGCCTGGTATGTGATTCACTGTGAAGTTGTGAGTCTTCATTATCACCAACCATCATCAAGTAAAATGATGGCTCTCATAGACAGGATAGCTATCATCGTCATTATTGGAGTTAGCTTTGGGGAAGAAAATGGTTTTTGTTCCCACCACAGAAAACCAAAATGTGTGGAGCTCTGACAATGTGGAAAACACTGCTGAGAGCATAGGAGGTAAGGCTCTTTTCTGAGTGAGTGTAACGCAGACATAGTCTTTGCAGCCTAGAAGATGAGCTCAACGCTGGCCTCTTATCTCGTCAAAGGTCTCTCCTCTTTACTCATTCCTTCCCAGCTTCCCTCTGTCCTATTCCCATCTTTGTTAAAGCACTTATCCATTAATCCTGCCAAAAAGAAAAATGGGAATATTTGTGTTCTTTGGAATCCCTGCCTGTTCTTGCCAAATCAAAAACCCGGCTGCCAAGAAAGCCTTGCCTGGGGGCTCCCTGGCTTCCCCTTGGTGTTCCCATTCTGCTGATCTCCACATTGGCAGCTGAAGGAAGCAGTGCTCATGGGAAGGAGTGTGAAGAGTCTGCAAAAGCTGAGCTGAGCTAAAGTATTAGAAACAGAAGAATAATCAACAAATTGAGCTTTCAGACAGGAAAATAGACAACGGAGAACTAGTCCAGGTGGGCACCTCACAAGGCCAGGAGTCTTGGGTCACATATATTGTGAAGGGGTGTGGCATTGCAAAATGAGCCCCATGTGTGGACTTCTTGTTGCTCCCTGCCATTCCATCTTAATCTACCCCATCTCTAGGAATCTGAGCGGAGAGCAGCCCCTAGGAGAGGGAGAAAGCAGATATCGTCTCCCTGGTTCATTCCGCCCACCCCTGCCTTTTCCCTTGTGCATGCTGGATTGTCAGGGAGCTGGAAGAAGCAGGACATGAGTCAGAACTGGAATACTCCAACTAGAGTTCAGTCCAAAGCTCCAAGGATGAAAGTCCTGCCCAGGGGTTAGGACAGCCACATGGGAATCACATGGACCTGAGTTCAAATCATAGCTCTTCTCTGCAACCGAATGAGCATGCTCAAGTTATTCATTTCTCTAAGCCTTGGGACCTGCATCTGAGAGACAGAATTAAAAGCAGTTGCACATATTACATTGTGACTGAACAAGTTAAACTATGGAAAGAATCGCCACAGTGGGCTTCACAGGTGCTTAAGAAATGCTAGCTATCATTATTATCATTAACATTAAAGTCACATATTAACTGCTCTTCAATGAGTCTGTCCACTGCCACCCTTGAGACAAAATCTTTTTCCTTTTTTTGCTCACATCTGCTGACACCTTCCTGTTTCCCTTCTTGACTCCATTTCCCCTTTGAATACTGCAACTGACGTTGCTTTAATCTGGTTTTACTTGCATGTATGTGTTCAGTCTTTGAGATAGTCCCAGGACTCTGAGCTTTCCTTGAGCCACCCTGATCGGGAGTCAAGGGCGGAGAGGGCTCTGATCCCACCGAAATCTTTCCCTGCCACATCCAATCTGACTGAGGAGTCTTACAAACTGCAGATGCATTCATGCGGCACTTGCTTGGGGCAGGAGAAGGGAAACGATCCGTCCCGGTGGAATGATCTCTGGGAGGGAAGGTGGAATGGAGACTGGGTTACACAAAAGGGAAATATCTTGCTGTCAGTAGGTTCTTACTGGCAGTTATTTTGGTTTCTGGGTTTCAAGCTGCTGTGCAAAGTCAGCTACTGACAGTTTGGGTCGCTGCTTGTTGATGCAAGAAGATCATAAGCCAATCCGAGGTTCCCCCAATCCTCCTCCTTGGGATTGTTTCAAGGAAAAATAAAGAGAAAAAGTGCCATTGGTATCTTGTCTCTCTGAAGCTTTGATAGACTCTCCAGTTATCATTCTGAAAAGCACTCTGATCCAGTATTTCACAAGAGAACCTAAAGAAGCATGTAAAAATAATCTTCTGTGTACTCCCAGGGGGGATGGCATGCTACAGATGGAAATGTTGGCTCAAAGGAACTAAGCTTCAGAATGAACAGGGCCTGTTGTATGGTTGTAGACGTGGGGTATCCCCACATGTCAGAATGGGGGGAAGGTGGTTCACCCCCTTAACTGGCATGCAAAGAGGGCATCAAGATACTTGCAGAGTGACTCTTCAGTCCCAGGGTTCTAAGCCTTACAGATCTAGCTGGTGACTTTGGTAGAGAATTTGGTCGGCTTTGAAAAGCAGCAGAGGAAGAGTTTTCACTCAGTGTGAGGACTCAGTATTTGAAGGCTTATGAAACGAATACCTGGGTGATACTGTGTGTTTGAGGCACTTTCCTTTCTTTGTTTCTGAACCCATTTTCAAGCAATGCTATCTGAGATGTATTGAAATGGCTCAGAATATAATTATTTCTGTCTTCTTGGCCTGACCTGAGGGATTTGTTCTTTTCCATCTCCTATGTCTAATGAATTCTTGTCACTAAGTTCAATTTCTGGAATAATCTAGTTGACAGTCATCTATAAAGTTTAGTGTGTCCCAGACATATCTAGTTAAAGAATCATAGCTTAATTCATATTTTCTGTGTTGCACAGCAGAGCTGAGATCTGTATGCCCACACTACTGCTGCCGCTAAGTAGCTTAAGTCGTGTCGGACTCTGTGCGACCCCAGAGATGGCAGCCCACCAGGCTCCCCGTCCCTGGGATTCTCCAGGCAAGAAGACTAGAGTGGGTTGCCATTTCCTTCTCCAATGCATGAAAGTGAAAAGTGAAAGTGAAGTTGCTCAGTCGTGTCTGACTCCCAGCGGGTAAAACAGTGCAGTACAATGAAATCAGGTATTCTATCCTTTTAAAGACAATTTCTTGTCCAACTTAGGCACCTTAACTTTAGTGAGCTAAGGACCATCTACTTTTTTCTTGTCCCTCCCCTAACAAGGGGGACCAATTCATCCATCCATTCTCTCAACAAATATTTATTGAATATCTGCTGTGTGATAGAAACTCTTCCGGATACTGGGGATGGAGTAGTGACTAAAACCAAGTTAATGCTCTCATGATATTATACTTTATTAGAAGATGAAAGACCAATAACCAATGACTATGTTATTAATGCTTGTGGAGATAAGTGCTACGATGAAAAACAAAGCAGGCTACCTAGCAGAAAACGTGTTTGGAGAACAAACTACTTGACTAGAGAGAAAATAAAGCTTTAACACTTTAGATAGTGTTCATTCTGTACAGTTTACCCACTTGAAAGCCTCAGGACTCTCAAATGATGTCAGTGACACTCAGCAAAAAAATATACATCTTTGTGCAGACATAGAGATATGTGTACTTGCTATAAAGAAGGAACCATGTAGCAAGGTCAGGTTTCACTGCCCCATGAACACCAGCACTTACCTCGGAGATGAACTGGGCATAAATAGGCCTGTGGTTCTGAACTTGACACATTCACTTTATTTCTTCTTCTTTTTTTGGCTTTAATTCTGCATTTTAAAAATCTTTAACTTTATGCACATTATCTACAGCAGCTCTCTAGAATTATTTCATCTTGCATCACTGAAACTCCACATCCATCAACAGCAATTCCCTGTTTCCTCCTCCCAACAGTCCCTGGCAACCAACCACCATTCTACTTTCTGTTCCTATGAGTTTATATTGGATACTTCACAGAAGTAAAATTATACATTTGTCCTTTTGTGACTGGCTTATTTCATTTAGCATAATGTTCTCAAATTTCATCCATGTTGTAGTATATGGCAGGATTTCCTTTTCTAAGGCTGAATAACATTCAGCAAATTCGCATACACACACAAATATATTTTATTTTCATTGTACATATAATATACATATTTTTATTGTGTATATATCTATATAACATATATATACACCACATTTTCTTTATCCATTCATTCATCAGTGGACATTTAGGTTACTTCTACATTCTCATGATGGATCCAAATTTGGATTTGTGGATTGTGCTGCAGTGAGCATCAGTAACCATGCCGAAGATATCTCTTCGGCATCTTTTTGCAACTTTTTTGGGGACCAGTTTCGCCATTCTTGAACCACTATCTGATGTGTTGCCCCTGAATAAAATGCATGGATCACTTTCCTCCAGCCCACATGCATCAAGTACCAGCTATCTCCCAGGCTCTGGAATCATAGAGGAGAAGAGTAACCCAAGCTGACACTTCTGTGATGCTGTGCGCCCTTTTAAGAACCTTGGGAGGCAGGTAATATTATTGTCACTCAGAGAAAATGCAGAGGCACATAGTTAACTAGCAGAAAGAGAAATGGGTTTAGTCTCAGGTAGTTTGGCCCCAGACACTGAAAAATCTCCTTTGCCTTTCAAGTGTTCAGAGTATGGCAGAACTGGGCTGGCAGACAAGGAAATGACTATATTCAACCATGCAGGAACTGCAGTTGCGTAGATGCTCAAACAATTTGCTTTGGATATAAGGAGCAAAAAGCACTGAACTCTTTGAAGTTGGACAGGATTTTTCTAGGGGCAGAGAGGTTTAGGTTAAATCCTGACAGGTGAGCAGGAGGAACAAATCAACACAGGCACACTTAAGGCCCCTTCCAGGTAAAATAAAATCTAGGTGTGTTTTTTCACATCTGTTTTGTGCATATACCTGTATTCATTCCCTGCTGTTCAATTTGTGTGCTAGACTTGACTGTAAGTATTCTACATATTATCTTCTTAATCCCAAACCCTTGTCACTGAAGGGCAAGTATAATAATCTTCATTTCACAGGTGAGGAAACAAGTTCAGAGAGGTGACTGCATGATGCCCAAGAATATCCAGCCAAAGTCAAGTTCAGTGTGTTGGACTCAAGCTGGTTCTCCTGACACTGCACAATGAAAAGGGAGGACAGATGAGGGGGAAGTCAAGCTCTTCACCCCGGGAGACCCCTGAGGGTGCAATTGCCCAAGCAAAGGTGTGGTGTGAGCTGGTCCAACTCTGTCCACTGACTGATAAACCTGCCTGGAGTACACAGCAGAAAAGGAAAGGCTGAGAGCTTGCAAGATAGCAAGCTCTTTCTTTGGAGAAGGAAGGCCGGCCGTCCCCTCCCCCAACCTGGCACTTGGGCCGGTGNGCGGGTAAAACAGTGCAGTACAATGAAATCAGGTATTCTATCCTTTTAAAGACAATTTCTTGTCCAACTTAGGCACCTTAACTTTAGTGAGCTAAGGACCATCTACTTTTTTCTTGTCCCTCCCCTAACAAGGGGGACCAATTCATCCATCCATTCTCTCAACAAATATTTATTGAATATCTGCTGTGTGATAGAAACTCTTCCGGATACTGGGGATGGAGTAGTGACTAAAACCAAGTTAATGCTCTCATGATATTATACTTTATTAGAAGATGAAAGACCAATAACCAATGACTATGTTATTAATGCTTGTGGAGATAAGTGCTACGATGAAAAACAAAGCAGGCTACCTAGCAGAAAACGTGTTTGGAGAACAAACTACTTGACTAGAGAGAAAATAAAGCTTTAACACTTTAGATAGTGTTCATTCTGTACAGTTTACCCACTTGAAAGCCTCAGGACTCTCAAATGATGTCAGTGACACTCAGCAAAAAAATATACATCTTTGTGCAGACATAGAGATATGTGTACTTGCTATAAAGAAGGAACCATGTAGCAAGGTCAGGTTTCACTGCCCCATGAACACCAGCACTTACCTCGGAGATGAACTGGGCATAAATAGGCCTGTGGTTCTGAACTTGACACATTCACTTTATTTCTTCTTCTTTTTTTGGCTTTAATTCTGCATTTTAAAAATCTTTAACTTTATGCACATTATCTACAGCAGCTCTCTAGAATTATTTCATCTTGCATCACTGAAACTCCACATCCATCAACAGCAATTCCCTGTTTCCTCCTCCCAACAGTCCCTGGCAACCAACCACCATTCTACTTTCTGTTCCTATGAGTTTATATTGGATACTTCACAGAAGTAAAATTATACATTTGTCCTTTTGTGACTGGCTTATTTCATTTAGCATAATGTTCTCAAATTTCATCCATGTTGTAGTATATGGCAGGATTTCCTTTTCTAAGGCTGAATAACATTCAGCAAATTCGCATACACACACAAATATATTTTATTTTCATTGTACATATAATATACATATTTTTATTGTGTATATATCTATATAACATATATATACACCACATTTTCTTTATCCATTCATTCATCAGTGGACATTTAGGTTACTTCTACATTCTCATGATGGATCCAAATTTGGATTTGTGGATTGTGCTGCAGTGAGCATCAGTAACCATGCCGAAGATATCTCTTCGGCATCTTTTTGCAACTTTTTTGGGGACCAGTTTCGCCATTCTTGAACCACTATCTGATGTGTTGCCCCTGAATAAAATGCATGGATCACTTTCCTCCAGCCCACATGCATCAAGTACCAGCTATCTCCCAGGCTCTGGAATCATAGAGGAGAAGAGTAACCCAAGCTGACACTTCTGTGATGCTGTGCGCCCTTTTAAGAACCTTGGGAGGCAGGTAATATTATTGTCACTCAGAGAAAATGCAGAGGCACATAGTTAACTAGCAGAAAGAGAAATGGGTTTAGTCTCAGGTAGTTTGGCCCCAGACACTGAAAAATCTCCTTTGCCTTTCAAGTGTTCAGAGTATGGCAGAACTGGGCTGGCAGACAAGGAAATGACTATATTCAACCATGCAGGAACTGCAGTTGCGTAGATGCTCAAACAATTTGCTTTGGATATAAGGAGCAAAAAGCACTGAACTCTTTGAAGTTGGACAGGATTTTTCTAGGGGCAGAGAGGTTTAGGTTAAATCCTGACAGGTGAGCAGGAGGAACAAATCAACACAGGCACACTTAAGGCCCCTTCCAGGTAAAATAAAATCTAGGTGTGTTTTTTCACATCTGTTTTGTGCATATACCTGTATTCATTCCCTGCTGTTCAATTTGTGTGCTAGACTTGACTGTAAGTATTCTACATATTATCTTCTTAATCCCAAACCCTTGTCACTGAAGGGCAAGTATAATAATCTTCATTTCACAGGTGAGGAAACAAGTTCAGAGAGGTGACTGCATGATGCCCAAGAATATCCAGCCAAAGTCAAGTTCAGTGTGTTGGACTCAAGCTGGTTCTCCTGACACTGCACAATGAAAAGGGAGGACAGATGAGGGGGAAGTCAAGCTCTTCACCCCGGGAGACCCCTGAGGGTGCAATTGCCCAAGCAAAGGTGTGGTGTGAGCTGGTCCAACTCTGTCCACTGACTGATAAACCTGCCTGGAGTACACAGCAGAAAAGGAAAGGCTGAGAGCTTGCAAGATAGCAAGCTCTTTCTTTGGAGAAGGAAGGCCGGCCGTCCCCTCCCCCAACCTGGCACTTGGGCCGGTGGTTGGAGCGGGTGTTCGGTTGCTTCGCAGCCTCTGTTCTCCCGGGTCTAAGGTTGCAGCGCAAGGCTCCGTTCACCTGACACTACTGAAAAGTGGGGCGAGAGAAACAGTGGCTTATCAGGAGGGCGCGGAGGCCTCTGTGTCCTGCTGCGTTCCGCCGTGCACTTGGCATTCTGAAAGCACTGTAGACGGACTGCCAAAATGCCAGTTTTTTTTTTTTTTTAAATCCAAGGTAGGGTCAGATTTTCTCTCCATCCACCCCCCTCTTCCAAGGTGGTAATCGCATCACAGGGAAACCTGAGCTCATGTTTTTTTTTTTTTTTCCCAACTTGTTCCTATTTGCCTGGAAAATACATTTGCTGGAGAAGAGTACGGGAGGAACTGCCTCCTGATTTACTGCTCTTTTTGTGAAGTTTTCTCTTCTGAGAATCCTATTGTGTCAGAACTGGGGTGGGATTTAGGTCTTGTTCCGAAGGGAATGAGTCTTGGTAATGAGATTAATAAAGGGTATATTCTGGTCTTTCAAGCGCTGTGATGTGGCAACTTACTAAGGAGAACAGAGAAGGGATGGTTTGTTAAATTGCTTTCCTGTTCCTGTAGAACTTTAAATACTGCCCGATGCCCTGATGGGCAAACCCAGGTTGGAGGCTATCTCACAGGTCCTCCCTGGAACTCCTAGCTGCTGCTGCTGCTGCTAAGTCGCTTCAGTTGTGTCCTACTCTGTGCGATCCCAGAAATGGCAGCCCACCAGGCTCCCCCGTCCCTGGGATTCTCCAGGCAAGAACACTGGAGTGGGTTGCCATTTCCTTCTCCAATGCGTGAAAGTGAAAAGTGAAAAGGAAGTCGCTCAGTCGTGTCCGACTCCTAGCGACCCCATCGACTGCAGCCCACCAGACTCCTCCATCCATGGGATTTTCCAGGCAAGAGTACTGGAGTGGGGCGCTATTGCCTTCTCCGGAACTCTGTAGGAATGAGTGTGTTTTGCCTTCAGTTCAAGCATCCTTAGTGATACAGGTTCTCTGTGAATGTGTGTTAAATCAGTGAGTTGGGATTTAGAACAGAGTGGGTCATGGTGGAAATGGGGGCAAGAGTCGCAGAGAGAGAGGAAGAGAATGGTGGTCCACAGTGGCGAGACAGAGCTGTGTTCTAACCTNCTGTAGGAATGAGTGTGTTTTGCCTTCAGTTCAAGCATCCTTAGTGATACAGGTTCTCTGTGAATGTGTGTTAAATCAGTGAGTTGGGATTTAGAACAGAGTGGGTCATGGTGGAAATGGGGGCAAGAGTCGCAGAGAGAGAGGAAGAGAATGGTGGTCCACAGTGGCGAGACAGAGCTGTGTTCTAACCTCCTGTGCTTTCTCTTCCATCAGAATGCGTCACAGTCCTGGCATAAGAAACCCAAACATGCTCAATGTGTTCACATAGAAGAGAACTTTGCTCTGTGAAAAAAATAGGTGGGGAGTATTTTTTAATATAATTTATATCTGTTTTTACTTTGGGTTCGAAGAGCAACTCACACCCAATGACATTTTCTCTTTTGTGAAACAATTATGTAGTTTCAAAGAAACTCGGGATGGGTTTCTTTTTGTAATTATCCCAAAGGGTTTGAAGGCAAAGGGTTTCGTTTCTTTTTATCAGTCCTCAGGTCCAGAAACCATATTTTGGTAGACATGGAAGGAAGGATGTTTTTGATACATATACAGGAAGATAAAACAAGGATTATCTTGATTTTAATTACGAAAATAATCCAGTTGCTTTGTATGTGATTTTTAAAAACCACTTTATTGACACATAATTTACAGTCCATAAAATTCACTATCACTATGTAAACAATTTAGTGAATTTTAGTTTACTTACAGAGTCGCTACTATCACCATAGTCTGAGTTTTTAACATCTTCATTCCCCTAAATAGAAACTGCCCAGCAGTGCTCTTCATTCCTTTCAGCCCCCAGCCCTAGGCTACCACTCTCCCATCGATTTGTCTCTCTGGTTTTGTCACCTTCGGACTTTTCATAAAAGTGGAATTACCTGGTATGTGGTCCTTCATGTGACTTCTTTTACTTTGCATAAGGTTTTCAAGGTTCATCTGAACCATGTTGTGGCTGGTATCAGTACTTCATTCCTTTTTATGGCTGAATAATGTTATGTTGTATGGCTGTACCACATTAATTAATTTGTTTTTACTTTTAAAAATGATTTATTAAAAAATTTTAATTTATATCGGAATGTAGTTGATTTACAATATTGTATTCGTCTCAAGTGTACAGCAAAGTGACTTAGTTATAACAGATGCAGGTTTCTGGGCTTCCCACGTAGCTTAATGGTAAAAGAATCTGCATGCCAGTGCAGGAGACACAGGAGACATAGGTTCGATCCCTGGGTCAGAAAGATCCATTGGAGGAGGAAATGGCAACCAGTATTTTTGCCTGGGAAATCGGATAGAAAAGCTTGGCTGGCTATAGTCTATGGGGTTGCAAAAAGTCAGACACGACTAAGCATGCTTGTACATGCAGGGATCTATTCTTTTTCGGATTCTTTTCCCATATAGGTTATTACAGAGTACTGAGTACAGTTCCCTGTGCTATGCATAGGTCCTGGTTGATTATCTGAAAATAATCCAACTTCTTTTAAATGACAAAATACAAAGTTATAAGCAGTTGGGATCATAATTTCTGAATGTGTGAGGTAATTATGTACATTCTTAGTGGAGTTGGACTTAACTTCTGAATTCTAATTTACTTGTGGTAGAGGGTTATTTTGCAACCTTTTACTAAGTTGGGGATGAGAATAAGTTGAAACACAGTTGTACCTAAACAGTTCCATGGGGGGAGGGGGGAAGATTAAAATGCTGCCAATTCACTGTGTGACATCACTTAAATGTGGAATCTACAAAATATGACAAACTAGTGAATATAACAAAAAGAAACAGATTCACAGGCGCAAAGAACAATCTAATGGTTGCCAGGGGGGAGGGACTATAAGGGCAGGGGATTAAGAGATACAAACTATTATGCATAAATAAGCTACAAGGATACATTGTACAGCACAGGGAATGTAACCAGTATTTTATAATAAGAGGAGTATGACCTTTTAAAATTGTGAATCACTATATTCTACACTTGTAACTTCTATAATATTGTATATCAACAATAACATCAAAAAAATAGAGAAGAATCTGAAAAAGACAAAATCAATGGTGAGGCCTTGCTCCACATTGCTTATAATGACTCTTGAGGTTAAAGAAGATGGGTTCTACTTGAATAGGTTGAGGCCTAGAGGAGCATAAATTGAATTCAGAATCCTAGTGACTTCACTGGAGAGCAACATATGCTTAGAAGATTTCCTGGTGAGACCNCAAAAGTCCGTCTAGATAAGCCTATGGTTTTTCCAGTGGTCATGTATGATGTGAGAGTTGGAGTACAAAGGAAGCTGAGCGCCGAAGAATTGATGCTTTTGAACTGTGGTGTTGGAGAAGACTCTTGAGAGTCCCTTGGACTGCAAGGAGATCCAACCAGTCCATCCGATGTGAAGAGCTGACTCATTTGAAAAGACCCAGATGCTGGGCAGGAGGAGAGGGGGACAGATGAGATGGCTGCATCACCGACTCAATGGGCATGGGTTTGGTGGACTCTGGGAGTTGGTGATAGACAGCGAGGCCTGGCGTGCTGAGGTTCATGGAGTCACAGAGTCGGACATGACTGAGTGACTGAACTGAGCTGAACTGAAATAATTACCGAGTTGGCTGAATGAAATTAAATGGAAATGGAAATCTGAGACTGAATTGGGTTAAGTGCTGATGAATCAGCAGCAGATAAGACAAAGTTCCTACTCCTGTGGTGCTTCTGTTCTCACACAACAGTGTCGGCTGTCATCACAATCATTCCACAGGAAATATATATTTTTATTGAGAAACTATTTTTCCAGAGTAACTTGTACCAAGTCAGTTTCGTTCCTTGTTGATTCCTATAGCATACAGTTAAACATTTCTAATATTTCCATTTTCGTTCTTATTTAATTGACTTATTTTATTATTTTTACTGAGACCTTTTTTTCCTGTGAGAACTTTGCAGTGAAATTTGATTCCTTGGTTAGTTTTTTTGCCCATATAGAGTATACCAATTATGACTTAGTCTATTTGTAATTTTTGGACTTCCTTTTGATTCCTGTTTTTTAATAAGTCTAACTGTCCCAGGTCAAATTGAAGACCTCACAATGTGGCTGTTGCCAATCTTACTTTATGGTGATTGGTTCTACCATTTGTTATAAACGAGATGAGAGATCACTAGTTTGTGTTTATGTCCCTGCTAACTCTTGACATACTGCAGGATGACTCTACTGTCTGGAATTAGTCTCCCGCATTGTAAACACATTTCCTCTGATCACTTTGCATATTCTGTTCTCTCTGTCAGCAGAACAGAGTGTCACCATGTCCTGTTTCATCTCTAACTTTATCTCCTCCAGTGACACTTGAGGCATTGTGAGTTTCAGCCAAATGGACTTCCCACTGAATGTTGCTTTAACTTCCTTGTTCTTTCCAGCTTAAGAGGTTTTGCTTATGTAAATTTTACCAAACTCTTTAGGTCTGTGAAGGATGTTTCCGAAACTGCCGATCAAAGGTAAATGTTTTTTACTTCTTTGAAGGCACAGATATTATGTTATTAGGCTATGTTACCTTATATATTAGGATATGTATAATACATATACACCATGACATATAACGACCTTGTCTTATTTTCCATAGTTATCTTGAAATTCCTTGAAGGCAATGTTTGTGCCTTATTTATAGCTATGTTATCTAGGATTACTTAGAAAACCAAACTGAATCCCTCTTTGAACCCCTATCACAGTAGGCTGGAGGGATAATCAGTCTCATTCTTGTCGCTTCCCCTCTCATTGTAAGTCCACACTGCTACTATTGTGAGCTTAATCCACGCTGGAGTGGTCCTTTCATTTATTGTAGCTGTGTGCCATCTGTACCATATGGGGGGTGGGAAACTTAGGCATGGAGTTTCTGGGCCTAGGTTCCTTGGTCACTCAAACAGACAAATCTCTGAGGCCTTGTCAGCCCCAGGAATACTCCCCTGAGATGGTCCTGTGTCCTCATCCTTTTTTTTTTTTCTGTGGAATACACATTTCTCTGTTCTACCCATTTAATATAAGCTCTTCAGTAAATTTTTCCCAAAGGACTTCCCTGGTGGCTCAGTGGTAAAGAATCCACTTGCCAATTCAGGAGATGCAGCTTCGCTCCCTGGCTAGTAGGGTCCACTGGAGAAGGAAATACAACCCACTCCAGTATTCTCGCCTGGGAGATCCCGTGGACAGAGGAGCTTGGAGGGCTACAGTCCATGGGGTTGCAGGAATCTGACATTACCTAGCTAGCGACTAAACAACAACAAGTTTTTTCCAAAAGACAAAAAAAAAAAAAAAGCCATCTTCTTTAAGTGGCTTCTGCCTTCTTAGCAAAATTCTCTGCATCACAGAATTACTAAGAGCTGATTACTTGCTTGTAATGGAAGGGGAAGGGAAAAACATAAAGAATAAAAATATNAAAAAAAAAAAAAAAGCCATCTTCTTTAAGTGGCTTCTGCCTTCTTAGCAAAATTCTCTGCATCACAGAATTACTAAGAGCTGATTACTTGCTTGTAATGGAAGGGGAAGGGAAAAACATAAAGAATAAAAATATATTAATATTTTAGGGAAAAATCCTTCCACACTAAAAAGCTGAAAGACTGGCTCAGAGATGTGAACCTGAATAAAAATAAAGGACTAATCTGAATCAGGGTCTTAGTCAGTTGTTCAACAAACTTGACTCAGGAGACCAGTCAAATCTCAGCCATAGGAAACAGGCTATGAGAGAAAATAAGTATTGGCAGGTGAGCTGCTGGGGATTTGGTTACGAGAAAGAGTTAGAAATGTCAACAAGAAGAGAAGAAGCATCAGAAAGGTTTAGCAAAGAGAGGAGGGCACTGAGACTCAGGGTTAGGACACTGGCCTTAAGGAGGACCCACGGGAGCCAGGCAGAACCCTAGCTCTGGAGAGGTGGGCATTGGGTCAGGCAGTCTCAACAGGGTGTTCAATAAGGAAAAACAAAACTAGAACCCAATCACCAGAAAGGGATTCAAAGGTTAACCATGTCCAGAAACAAGGCTGACTTCATGCTGGGTTGCTGAGTCATTGAGCTAGGTGATCATGGTTCCAGAATTTACCCTCTAAAAGGAGAGAGGAGGATAGAGGGTGGGCTAAGTTTCAGCCTGCTGTAGAAATATGAGTTGCCCAAGGGATGGAGAAAGAGGCATGGGAAAGGAATGGAGAGTGAGGCAGGCAGGCCATTAAACCAGGGTTGATGCACAGCGTTTGAAAAAGACACCGGCATAAAAATTAGTCTTCACACACTTCTCCACACATGGATGCTGTCAACACGTCTAAACATGTTGCCCAAAATAAAAATGGCCTGCTTTTAAAAGATTACCACTTACATTTCCTTCTCAAGAATCTCCCATTGCCACAATTCCAAGGTGGAGAATGTCTCATATGTTGAAAAATATAGTGACAATATTGTTCTGATAATGACTGTTTAGTGAAGACTCCAGAACGAATAGCACATTTTCTGGGAGGATCAGAGAACACGTCTTGAGTGATTGCCAGTTTGTGAACCATTAGTCAGCAAACACTTGTGTCAAGGTAACTCCAAGACCTTCAGCTGGGCAACCACTGTATAACTGATGGAGTGAAGGCAGTTGAATGTTACTCAGTGCCTTCATAAGCAAATATGTCCAATCTATTTCCACTTTAATCCGCACCACATTCTGCAACCACAAAAAGTTTTCTCAAACTACATTTTTTCTCTTGCCTCAAAACTTTCCATAGATCCTTAATACACGTGCATACTAAGTTACTTCAGTCATGTCCGACTCTGTGCGACCCCATGGCCTGTAGCTCACCAGGCTCCTCTGTCCATGGGACTCTCCAGACAAGAAAACAGGAGTGGGTTGCTGTGCCCTCCTCCAAGGGATCTTCCCAAGCCAGGGATCAAACCCATGTCTCCTGCGGCTCCTGCATTGCAGGTAGATTCTTTACTGCTGAGTCACCAGGGGATGCCCAGTCCTTCATATGTTCCATGTCAGTTCCAAAGCCTTCACAAAGATCTCCACAACTTGAATTCCCTCCATCTATTCAGTGTTCTCTCTGTTCCCAGGCATAGTCTTTCCTTAATCTCTTCTCTGAATATGTCAGGCTAATCAGGCAAATCTGCCCTCCACTTCTGATCATGCTGTTCCTGCCACTGGAGTAAACATCTGTCTTCTTTGGGATAACCATGTCCTCACATCTTTCAAGATCAAGCACTTGTTTCACTTGCTCCCTGAAGCCATTTCCAAGAATTTTCTCTGTTCTTTCAGTTCTCAAAATTGCAGAAACAAATAATCATCTACTTACATCAACCCTACTTTTCCTTTTCTTTTATAGAATCCCAGTTTTGTTCTGTGGTGAAGGGAGTGGCAGCCTACTCCAGTATTCTTGCCTGGAAAATCCCATGGCCAGATAAGCATGGGGGCTACAGTCTATAGCATCACAAACCGTCAGACATGACTGAATGACAGCACACAAGCAGCTTTGTTCTGGACAGCTCTTTTGTGGCAAGAAGTGATAATATTCTGGCTAGTGAGACAGAAATGAATTTCCAGGAATTGCTTTCCCAATGTAGACGTGGTGTCACCTTTTCCTCCTGGTGCTTCTTTCATGTTTTTCTCCAGCTTTATTGGGAAAAAACTGACATATAACATTTTGTAAGTAAGGTATACATATAAGTGATTCTACCATAATGTTACTTATATCTTTTACCTCATATAGTTACCTTTTGTGTGTCTTTTTGTGTGGTAAGAACAATTAAGATCTACTCTCTTAGCAATTTTCAAGTATACAATTATATAACATAGTCAACTACAATCATCATGCTGAATATAATTTCCATAACCGATTCATTTTATATTTGGAAATTTATTCCTTTGCCCAGCATCTCTTTTCCTCAACCTTCCAGGCCCTGGAACCACCAATCAACTCTCAGTGACTCTAAGTTCAGCTTCTTTAGATGCCATACATGTGATACCAGTATACGCCCTTCTCTGACTTATTTGGCTTAGCATAATGCCCTCAGGTTTTATCTATGTTGTTGCAAATGGCAAGACATCCTTCCTTCTCATGGCTGAATAATATTCCATTGTTTATACACACCACATTTTCTTCATGCATTCACGTGAGGGTTGTTTGTATCTCTTGGATACTGTGAATAAGACTGCAATGTGCATGGGAGTGCACTGTCTCTTCCAGATGGTGATTTCATCTCCTTTCACTTATATTTATAGCCAATCTTACTTTTATACTTAGGAATAGGACTGCAGTATCAAATGATAGTTCTGGTTTTAATTGTTTTCCCTAGCGGCCATACCAATTTACAGTTCCATCAATAGTGCACCAGACTTCCCTTTTCCCTTTTCCCTTGTCAGCACTTCTCATTTCTTGTCTTTTGTGACTAACCATTCTGACAGGTATGAGGTTTCTCATTTACGACAAATATCATCATGATTTGCATTATCCTGATGATTAGTGATGTTGAGCACCTTTCTATGACCATTTTTATGTCTTTCTTGGGAAAATGTCTATTCAGGTTCTTTGCCCACTTTTTAATCAAATTGTGTTTTTGTTTTTGAGTTGTATGTGTTTCCCTCTCTGTTTTAAATATTAACCACTTAACTATTTGGCTTGTGATATTTTCTCTCATTCTATATGTTGCCTTTTCATTTTGTTGATTGTTTCTTTTGCTGTGCAGAAATTTTTTAGTTGAGTATAGTCCTACTTGTTTATTTTTGCTTTTGTTGCTTGTGTTTTGGGTGTCATATAAAAAGAATCATTACCAAGACTGATGTCAAAGAGGTTTTCCCTATGTTTTATTCTAGGAGTTTTGTGGCTTCACATCTTCCATTTAGGCCTTTAATCTATTTAGAGTTAATTTCTGTGGTTGGTATTAGATAGGGGTCCACTTTCATTATTTTGTATGTGACTATCCAGTTTTCCTAGCACCATTTACTGAAGAGACTATTCTCTGAAAATATTCTTGGCTCCTTTGTCAAATACTAGTTCTCTGTATATGCATAGGGTTATTTGGGGGCTCTTCATTCTGTTTCATTGACTTATGTGTCTGTTTTTATGCCAATACCATACTGTTTTGGTTACTATAGCTTTGTAGCACAGTATAGTTTGAAATCAGGAAGTACAATGCTCACAGCTTTGCTCTTTTTTCTCAAGATTGTTTAGACTATTGAATGTCTTTTGTGGTTTCACACAAATTATAGGAAAATGACATTGAATTTTGATAGAGGGTACATTGAATCTACAGATGGTTTGGGGTAGCATGGACATTTTAACAATATTAATGCTTTTAATCCATAAGCAAAAAATCTTTGTGTCTTTTTCAACTTCTTTCATCAGTGTTTTATAGTTTTCAGTATATAAATCTTTTATCTCCTTGGTTAACTTTATTTTTAAGTATTTTATTGATTTTGATGCTATTGTAAATGGGGTTTTCAAAAAATTTCTTTTTCAGATAGTTCAGTGTCAGTGTATAGAAACATGATTGATTTTTCTATCCAGCAGCTTTACTGAATTTATTTGTCAGTTCTAACAGTTTTTCAGCTTTATTGAAATATAATTGACAAATAATAAGATATTTACAGTGTACCTTGTAGTGACTCAATATGTGTATGTATTGTGAAAAGATTCCTCCAGTCTAGTTAAACACATCATCACCTCACATATTATTAACTAAAACACTTAAATTCTACTCTCTTAGCAAATTTCAATTATATAATACAGTTTTATCAACTAGAGTTGTCATGCTATACAGTATATGTGTGTGTGTACTTAGTCATTCAGTTGTGTCTTACTCTTGGCTATCCCATACCCCGCCAGGCCCCTCTGTTCATGAGATTCTCCAGGCAAGAACACTGGAATGGGTAGCTGTTCCCTATTCCAAGGGATCTTCCTGACCCAGGAATTGAATCTCCTGCGTTGCAGATGGACTCTTTACTGTCTGAGTCTTATAAGGGGAAACCCTTATTCTTCTTATAATTAAAAGTTTGTAGTCTTTTGCCAATCCTTCCCTATTTTCCTTATGTCCAAGCCCCTGGGACCAGTTTTCTACTCTCTCCAACAGAACAGTTTTTTTTTTTTGGAGAGGGGTAAAGTCTTCAGGCTTTTCCATATCATCTGCAAACAGAGATGATATGATCTTATCTTATTTTTCTCTCAGGTTTGGATGTTTTCTATTTATTTTTCTTACCTACTTGCTCTGGCTGAAACTTCAGTACCATGTTGAATAGCAGTGATGAGAGAGGGCACCCTTGTCTTGTTTCTGATCTTAAGGAAAAAGCCTTCATCCTTTCATCTGTTGAGTACGGTGTTAGCTGTGTTTGTCATAAATGACCTTTATTACACTCCTTTTATACCTAAATGTTGAGAATTCTTATCATGAAAGAATGTTGAATTTTATCAAAAGCTTTTTCTGTATCTACTGATAAATTGTATGATCTTTTCCTGTTTCATCTTCTCTCTAGAACTTGAACTACAAGTTGCAAGTGTAGCAGTCATCTCATGGTTACAAAATAACCAAATTAATTTAAAAAAAATGCTAAAGATGGCCCAGCATAAAGAGGGGAGTAGACTGGGATGTTGGTAATATCATGGAGCTATTGCCCTAGCAGCTCTACGCTGCCTGTCTATAGCCATATGTTTTTCTTGTGAGACAATGTAATCCCCCGTTTGGATAATTCAGAATAGCTTGGTGGATGATATGTATAACTTATTGGAACACCTATCTAATATCCTCATGTACTTAGAGTCATTGTCATAACATAAATCAATTACTTATTCCCTTTATCTCTTTATCTTTTCTAATTTTCTCTCTTCAATTAGATAATTATTTTCTTGTGGATGGGTATGATTTTATATTATTTATCAGTAGTTTATCACTATTCTTAGATACTATTAGCGGCATCTAGTAAATAAGTGCAAATAACATGCAATGTTGATTGTATAAATCAGCCAATAACTATATAATAATATAAACTATGCATCCAGCATGATAGAGATCATGCAAGCTGGGGGAGTTTGCATTTTGAAGTAGTTTTATTGTGATACTAGAAGTCAGTTTTTGCATATGGGTTTCTAATGTGCCTGCTTATAAATGGTCATTAAGAGTCTTTCACATATTAGATTATTACATTTCAGTAGTTAATTTCATTATATTTCATTATTAAAGGAATGCTTATAATTTCAGCAAGCAGTGTTAAAAATAGAATAATTAGATGACAGAGTCAGGCAACCTTATATAACCTTTAAACTATATCTTAATGCAGTACTTATTACATGATGAATGATATAATACTATGAGAATATTCTTGTGTTTCCATGCAAATTAGAAATTCTTAAATTTCCAGTGCTAAATGGATAGAAATATTCTTTCATTAGCTGTGTAAGAAGCCATCCCTGCAATTCAAGAAGTCAAGAAACTGAAAGACCTAGGTGTTGATGAATTATCTAAAGTTAAATAGATAATGATTAGAAGAGAAGAGTGGGTTGGGAGATGGGAGGGAGGCTTAAGAGAGAGGGGATATATGTATCCATATAGCTGACTTACTTTATTGTACAGCAGAAACCAACACAATATTATAAAGCAATTGTGAAAGTTTTGGTCACTCAGTCGTGTGCGACTCTGTGACCCCAAGGACTGTAGCCCAGTAAGCTCCTCTGTCCATGGAATTCTCCAGGCAAGAATAGTGGAGTGGGTTGCCATTTCCTTTTCCAGAGGATCTTCCCAACCCAGGGATTGAATCCAGTTCTCCCTCATTGCAGGCAGACTCTTTATCAACTGAGACTCCAAAAATAAAATTTTTAGAAAGATGATAGGAATAAGTGATGGAGAGAAAAACAGTGAGCAAGTACTAAAGTGATGATGAATAAAGAAGATTGATCAAGAAGTAAATGACAGCACAAAGGAAAGTCAGTAAGGGATATTTTCAAATGATGATGTGTTGCTATCACGTATTATTAAAATAATTGGCCCTGGAATGGTTCAGGGGACTATTCCATTTAGAGTCTCTGTTACCACACAGATGAACAGAGTTTGGGAGCAGAATGGGTACACTAGGCAGGAAGCTGATTCTCCCATCCCTGTGAGCTCTTACAGGAAGGAGACCAGACAGGGGTTCATCACGTGTCTGAACTTGACTCCAAGTAGTGCAAGTCAGTGGACAACATTAGAGTGGCGGAGTGATGTAAAACCTTGAATGGAAGGGTTTTGGATCTGAAAAAAGAGTGTGAGTTGAGGACTGGCTCAGAATCATAGAGAAAGAGCCAGGCTCCGCTCTTGCTCTGACTTTTTTTTCCTGTTGATTGTATCCACACTAAAAATCAAGGCCTAATATTTACTCCTCATCGTCCTCCTGTGCTTGCACTAGAGATGTCCAGCTCCTATCTATTCGATGATTAGAGTTCTAGAATATGAACTTGGGAAGTAGATGAGTGGGAACTATTCCACACCAGACCCTCTTCAACCTTCTGGTTGACTCTAGAATCTATGCTTTTCAGTGTAGATCTGAGAACCTGAGAAAGTGGTGTGTGACTGACTTCTTTGCACAATTTGATAGAGTAATGAAACTTACTGGGTGTAAAGCATGCAGCAGACACGTAACTACTTCAGAATATGCACTAATTAATGCATATGGTATCTGTAGTGGGTGGGAATAGGTAGGCAGCTGGGCCAGGGGAGATTATGAGGAGGCTGAACAGCATTAGTTCATTGATAGTTGATGTTAATAACAACCAGTGACAGTTTGTCTCTTTGTACTATGAAAAGGATATATGTCAGTTCTTCCATCCTCAATCTTAGTGATGCCAGTTTACTCCTGCTATAAGTTCCAAGAGAATAACCAATATTATCTTATGAATGTAATTATCACTAAATCCTACTTATTACCAGAGAAACTGATTCATTGGCATTATAGCTCATGTCTTTGCCAGGACCATGGCTGAAAGCAGACTGTAGTCTTATTAAGAATTGGTCACATATAACTGTATCTGAAATTTTCAATTGCCCTCTGGCTCTTTTCTTCTTTGGCTAAAAGATCAGGTGTCAGCTAAGTGACCTATATTTGTAAAATCTCACCTGACTAGGTAAGAAATGATCTACTCGGTGTCTGCTTTAAAGAAACAATGGTTTAGTAGGAGGAGCAAAGGTCCAGGGGCAGAAGAACTTCATTTGGCTCTGGCTTTGCCACTGACTAGTGTGTGATTTTAGTGGCCCAGATGGTAAAGAATCTGACTGCAATGTGGGAGACCTGGGTTTGATCCCTGGGTTGGGAAGATCCCTTGGAGGAGGGCATGGCAAACCACTCCAATATTCTTGCCTGGAGAATCACCATGGACCGAGGAGCCTGGTGGGCTACAGTCCACGGGGTTGCAAAGAGTTGGACATGACTGAGCGACTAAGCACATTCAGTTTTCCCAAATCTGTTTCCTCATCTGGAAATGTGGTAACATTAATGAGTAATAGTAAGAATTAAATTATTAAATTAGCAAAAATTCTCTAGCATAGTACCTGAAACATAAAAATGCTCAGTAAACACCAGTTATTCCAGGGGATGTCAATAACTTGTCTTGACTTGTTGATTTTCATCTGTGTAGAGACCCCCAAAATCCAGCTATAAATTACACAGAAAAAAAAAAATCCCCAAACATCAGAAAACCCTTCTATTCTAATGCCATTCCTCAGTTCTGGGTATTTGGATATCTGGGTTTTTTTTTTTTTTCCTAGTATTTATTTTTTCACCTGCAAACTGTTGCAAAACATGATCAGCTTTATTATGCAGACAAGTATCCCTCTACATTTTTAAAGAATTTAGGCATGTATAAACAGAAGAGCTCTTCAGAAAGGAAAAATTCAAGAATGACTAAAACCTTCCAATTTTGACTTTGTTTACCTTTCCAGTAGCAGTGGTTATATATATTATATTTTAGGGTGAGATGTCTCTAAGGGCAAATGATGTGCTTTTTAAAGAGAGATTAAGCTTTACTGCATTATTTTCTAGTGGCTGAAACTCTTGCCAGGTGTTTTGCTATATTCTATCTTTTTTAAATTATTATATTCTATCTTTATATGTGAAATGAATATTAGAGTAAAGGGATTGGGGGTGTAAAAATAAGAAGTCAGGAGGACAAAAGCGAGAGCAATAAGAAATACCCTTTCTCTCTTAAATTATATTTCCCCATTTGCATATGTAGGGTATCTAGGAGGGTGGTTGGTAACTGATTTCTTGGTATGGACAATTTGGTAGAGTTATGGAGTTTAATGAGTGTGAAGCAGCCAGCAAACACACCCAACTCCTTCAGCATATGCAGTAATTAGTATATATGAGAGAAGAGTGGATGAAGTGGGGTGAGCTCCGTGTGGAGGATTGGGGGAAGACAAAGTGGCACTGTATTTTAGAACTGATTAAAAAAAAAAATACTGTGATAGTTTTTCTCTTTGCATTCAACAAATTCCTATTCAGTTCAGTTCAGTTCAGTCGCTCAGTCATGTCCGAGTCTTTGCAACCCCATGAATCGCAGCATGCCAGGCCTCCCTGTCCATCACCAACTCCTGGAGTTCACTCAGACTCACGCCCATAGAGTCAGCGATGCCATCCAGCCATCTCATCATTAGTCGTCCCCTTCTCCTCCTGCCCCCAACCACTCCCAGCATCAGAATCTTTTGCAATGAGTCAGCTCTTCGCATGAGGTGGCCGAAGTACTGGAGTTTCAGCTTTAGCATCATTCCTTCTAAAGAAATCCCAGGGCTGATCTCCTTCAGAATGGACTGGTTGGATCTCCTTGTAGTCCAAGGGACTCTCAAGAGTCTTCTCCAACACCACAGTTCAAAAGCTTCTTATAGGATGTTAATAGCCGTATTACTTTAGTTTATATGTCAGCCTCCCTAGGTAGTTTGTAAGCTCCTTGAAGGCAGGTACTATATCTTATTTCTCTATACCGCCACCCCTTAACATAGGTATTTCATAAATGCTTGATGGGTAAATGAATAAATAAATGAAAGATCACAAAGTTAAATAGACTGAAGTTATTGAGGTGAATGTGTCCTGCTGTCCTGAAAAGCTGAGACTGGAACTTCAGTGAATTATTTTAAGAGGCTAACTCTGTCCATTTACTTGTCTGGAGAAATACTGTCACTCACTATCACAAACGAGGCCAGCAGACTTAATTTGGTAAGTTATATATGTATGCATGTATGTATATTTAAAATTTAAGTTTGTTAGCTATAGGTAGAAGTTGGGATATAACAGCATAAAAATTTGGATTTGTGTGGTTTTTTTATTGGCAGTACGGAGTGCATCAAGACTGTATATTGTCAACCTGCTTATTTAACTTATATGCAGAGTACATCAGGAGAAATGCTGGGCTGGATGGAGCACTAGCTGGAATCAAGATTGCTGGGAGAAATATCAATAACCTCAGATATGCAGATGACACCACCCTTATGGCTGAAAGTGAAGAGGAACTAAAGAACCTCTTAGAAATAAAGAAAGATAGCACTAAGTCGTATCTGACTATTGTGATCCCATGAACTGTAGCCTGCCAGACTCCTCTGTCCATGGGATTCTCCACACAACAATACTGGAGTGGGTTGCCATTTTCTTCTCCAGGGGAACTTCCCAACCCAGGAATTGAACCGAGGTCTTCCACATAGTAGGCAGATGCTTTACCAACCAAGTTTGATGAAGGTGAAAGAGGAGAGTAAAAAGCTGGCTTAAAACTCAACACTCAGAAAACAAAGATCAGGGCATCCAGTCCCATTACTTCATGCCAAACAGATGGGAAAACAATGGACAGGAGTGGTATTGGTGATTTAATTGATAAGTCATATCCAACTCCTGTGACCTCGTGGGCTGTAGCCCACTGGCTCCTCTGTCCTTGGGATTCTCCAGGCAAGAATACTGGAGTGGGTTGCCATTCCTTCTCCTGGGGATCTTCCCAGCCTAGGAATTGAACCCAGGTCTCCTGCATTGTAGGCAGATTCTTTACCAGTTGAGCCACAAGGGAAGCCCTTAATGGAAACAATGACAGACTTTATTTTCTTGAGCCCCCAAATCACTGCAAATGGTGACTGCAGCCACAAAATTAAAAGATGGTTGCTCCTTGGAAGAAAAGCTATGACAAACCTAGACAGCATATTAAAAAGCAGAGACGTTACTCCACCCATGAAGGTCCTAAAGTCAAGGCTATGGTTTTTCCAGTAGTCATGTATGGATGTGAGAGTTGGAGCATAAAGAAAGCTGAACACTGAAGAATTGATGCTTTTGAACTGTGGTGTTGGAAAAGACTCTTGAGAGTCCCTTGTGCTGAAAGGACTGGGACATTGTCAATCCTAATTGGGAAATCAATCCTGAATATTCACTGGAAGGACTGATGCTGAAGCTGAAACTCCAATACTTTGTCCACCTGATGCAAAGAGCCGACTCATTAGAAAAGACCCTGATGCTGGGAAAGATTGAAGGCAGGAGGAGAAGGGGACAGCAGAAGATGAGATGGTTGGATGGCATCACCAACGCAATGGACATGAGTTTGATCAAGCTCTGGGAGTTGATGAAGGACGGGGAAGCCTGGCGTGCTCTAGTCCATGGAGTCCCAAAGAGTTGGACATGACTGAGTGACTGAACAACAAGAAAAAAATTTAATTTGTGTGGTTTTCTCGATTGGCTGTATACTGATAAACTATTTCTCTTGGAAAAAGGAAAGACTTGGCTTTGATAAGTCAAATGCTTATGTGAAAAATTTGGACAACTAAGTAGTGACTCTGGATAGGACATGGAACCTATAATTCACCATTGTCCCTGTCCACTCACTTTATTCATTTATGTTACCTATTTGATCCAGAATAACTGGTTGAATTTGTGACTTTGGCAATGTGTGATTGCCTGGTTAAAGGCAGGGGGCATCCAAGGAAGAAGGAGTTACCTCATTGACTTCCAAAAATACCGTGAGAAGTGTGATTGGACCTGATGAGGAGGTGTCTGGTCAGGGTTGGAAGGAATGAACACCGGCAGAGGAGTTGCATTTGGAGGCAAAGCTGATACAGCTATTTGTATACTGATAAATGGAGGGGAAAGAAATGAAAGACTCCAAATTCCATTTCACTAGGCTGCATAAAGACCTTTCATGATCAACAGGACCAGCCTGTCAGCAGGTAGGGGTTGCAATTAAAGAACTGGGTTTCTGAAGGGGGTGGAGCAGAGGTGGGCTGAGATTGTGCTCAGCCTAAAGCACTACATAAAACTCTCTGGTTCTTAGAAGTCAGCCAATTCAATTTACTTACATTTGGCTTCCCCTTTCAAAAACCCATACATTGAATGACACAACCTGTTATATTAGATTTACTAATATTTTACAGTGATGCAGCAAAGAGCAGGCCAAGTGCCTTAAACACATGAGATTTATGGCCAGTGATTAATCTTGTAAGAGTAATGTCTTGCCACCAAAAGGGGGGAAAGAATAGATTCTTTCCCAAACAAGAAAGGAAATCTAACCCCTTTGTTTGATGGATGAGTATTTCTTAAAAAAAAAAAAAAAAAAACCAACAAATAGGAAACATTTAGAATCTAAAAAATCTTTCTGAACACCCAACCATCAACATCTTCCAAAACCAACTTGGTGTACAGTTGGCAGACTGAATTTGCCCTCTCACCTTAAGAATATTAGCAAATTGCAATGGGTCCTCTCCAGAAGAAATATAATATTCTCGTGCTAGGACTTTCCAGCAGGAATACAGCTTCTACAGTTGGCAGGCTCTAACTGACACTCACAAATAGGTCCAGTTTGAAAGATGAGGATTCAGAGGCAGTGAACAGCATATTTTTCTTATTATTTTTTATGCATAGCTAGCTTTTCAGAAAAAAATTTTTTAAAGTCCCTGAAACTGAAACTCAAAAGGCTTATAAAAGCCATTCCTTTAGTTTTTTTTTTTTTTTCTAATTGTTACTTTCTTTTTTCCTGTGACTGGAAAGAAACTGGGGTGGGGGGATAAATTTTATTATGTTTTATATTTAAAGGAAAGGAACTTTGATTTTTTTTTTTTAAAGAGGAGGACTGTGTAAGCAGGTTGGCTAAATCTATACATACTCACGTATATACTGTATTCCTGGTGGTACTCTTGCTCATTATTATCACATTTTTAAATGAAAAACTCACCTTTTCTGAAGTGGTATGACACAGTTCATTACCCTTTTTTGAGCTTTCTATAAAAATTCAGAGTAGTCTTGCTTCACTGGTTTTTCACGAAAGAAAACATTTCCTTTGCAGCTTGGAATTTAAAAATGCAACTATTGGAGTTGTTTTCCTTTTCCTTCCTCTAAAACCAAGAAACATATTTTTCTTTCTGCACTGAGACGATTACTGAACTATCAGATGACCAGTGGGTCCTGAAACCAAGATATTTATAGTCTGTAAATATTTTTATGGTGGTAGTGGTGAAGAAAGAGGTGGTCTTCTCTATACACACAGACTGCCTTATAATTTTTTTTTCTAACATTTATAAGTAACCTATTTTTCCTGCAATGAGCAAAGAAACCCAGGAAAATATGTGATTATTCTCTTTTATTGCATTCTCAGACATTGTAGATCTGTGAATTTTACAGATTATGGATTGATTTTTGTGGTTCTCTTTCATGTACAATATCGATATTGAGAAATAAAAAAGGCTTATAAACGTATACACATTTATATTTCAAACATTGCCTTTTTTTTCTGAATCAGTTTTGTCTCAGAACATATGTACCTCTGGAAAAAAAGTAACTCAGGCATTTGCTTTATAAAAAAAAAACAAAACAAGGAACTTTAGTTTGCACATCAAAGACAACGATGTATAAGTCAGCTCTGCTTTGGTAACAAACTGTCCCTCGATCCCAGTTAATTAGAACAACAGAGGTATCTGAAGATCAGCTATGGCTCTGCTGCCCCTGTCCTCTTACTGTAGGAATTAGGATAAGGGAGCAGCTCTTATTTGAAACATAATTTTCTTCCTTTTCTTTTTAAACATTTTATTTTGGATTGTGGTCCATCTAGTCAAGGCTATGGTTTTTCCAGTAGTCATGTATGGATATGAGAGTTGGACTGTGAAGAAGGCTGAGCGCCAAAGAATTGATGCTTTTGAACTGTGGTGTTGGAGAAGACTCTTGAGAGTCCCTTGGACTGCAAGGAGATCCAAACAGTCCATTCTGAAGGAGATCAACCCTGGGATTTCTTTGAAATGAATGATGCTGAAGCTGAAACTCCAATACTCTGGCCATCTCATGCGAAGAGTTGACTCATTGGAAAAGACTCTGATGCTGGGAGGGATTGGGGGCAGGAGGAGAAGGGGACAACAGAGGATGAGATGGCTGGATGGCATCACTGACTTGATGCACGTGAGTCTGAGTGAACTCTGGGAGTTGGTGATAGACAGGGAGGCCTGGCGTGCTGCAGTTCATGGGGTCGCAAAGAGTCGGACACAACTGAGCGACTGAACTTACTTGAACTATAGCTGATTAACAATGTTGTGATAGTTTCAGGTGGACAGCAAAAGGATTCAGCCATACATTCACGTGTATTCATTCTCCCCCATGAAATTCTCCCAGGTGGCGCTGGTGGTTTAAGAACCCGCCTGCTAATTTAGGAGGCAAAAGAGACACAGGTCCGTTCCCTGGGTCGGGAAGATCCCCTGGCGTGGGCATGACAACCCACTCCAATATTGATCCCTGGAGAATTCCATGGATAGAGGAGCCTGGCAGGCTACAGTCCATGGCCGTAGAGTCAGACACGACTGAAGCAACTCAGCACGCATGAAATGTCGTTTTCACATCTAAAGAAAAAGAACAAGACAAACCATGGCTCTTCTGCTTGGACGTAGCATGGGTCATACATGATGTTGACCAAATCAAATTCTATGGCCAAGACGAATATCAGTGGGCCAGGGAGGTGTGTTTCTCCCACAAGAAGTCACTGCAGACTCCACGGCAATGGGTGAGATAATTATCCTAAAGGAAAGGGGAAGCAAATCAGTGAAAACCACAGTATCATCTAACAGGATAATCCAGAGGAATTTACATAAACTCATCATCAGTCAGGCCAGGGTGCTTCCACTTTCCATGCTACTTTCACGATTTAAATGAGGGCTTCCCTTTCATGAAGACTGCACCCACAGTTCCTTCTTCTTGTCATTTAATGTGCACTCGGGATATTAAGAAATAAATTTTATTATTTGTGAAAGCAGAGAAAACTGAGAAAGGTCAAGATTCTAAAAGAAAGCATCATAATGTAGCTCACAACTGGAGATGCCCAGAAGTACTGCTTAATGTTTCTAATTTCTTGTATCTTCTCTTATTCTTTTTCTCTTTATTCTGTGTCTTCCAACCTCTCCTCTTCTCCTTTCTCCAAAGTGCAGGTTTAGTTGCTAAATCGTGTCTGACTCTTGTGACCCTACGGACTGTGTAGCCCGCCAGGCTCCTCTGTCCGTGGAATCATTCTCCAGGGGATCTTCCTGATCCAGGGATTGAACGTGGATCTTCTTCACTGCAGGCAAACTCTTTTCCAACTGAGCCACCAAGGAAGACCTCCAAAATATACCTCCAAAATATATGAATTTCATTCATTCTGTCTCTATTTTCCCCCCTTAATTTCTCTTCTTTATTATTTCCTTCCCTTTTTTCATTTAAACTCATTCTTTCAATTATTATTACTTCCTAAATCTATCTAAGATACTGAGATAAAATATAGTTCCTACCTCAAGTTTTATTTATTTTTGGTTGCACTGAGTCTTTGTTACTGCCCACCAGCTTTCTCTAGTTGTGGCAAGTGGGGGCTACTCTTTATTGCAGTGGCTTTTCTTGTTGCCGAACACAAGCTCTAGGGGTGCAGGCTTCAAGGGTTATAGCACTGGGGCTCAGTAATTGCAGCTCACAGGCTCTAGGGCAGCTGGCTAAGAAGTTGTGGCTCAGGGACTTAGCCGCTCTGCAGCATGTTGAATCTTCCTGGACCAGGGGTGGAACTTGTGTCCCCTGCACTGGCAGGAGGATTCTTATCCACTGCGCCACCTGGGAAGTCCTCCCTACTTCAATTTATGAAATAAGAAGTTTCTTCTAAGGCTGTCCAAGGTACTTTCTTTCTTTGAAATTCTATGTGATTGTTTCCTCCATAGGTATGCAGATTTATAGAAGAGATGACGACATACAAAGTTTGCTATAATACCAAGTAAAATGTTTTGAGTGCTTGGATCAGGTAATTGATAAAATGCTATGAAAATCAGTAGAAAGAGATTATTTTTAGGATGAGTTGGCAATAGATAAGTCTCATTACCTGAATTTTAAAATCATATTCTCTTTTAAAATTTCCATTCCAAGACCAACTCTACCTCTTTCAGGTATTTTATCCTTGGTGACCAGTCCAGGGCTCTGAATACTGTTCTTATATACCAGGACTCTAATTTGCAAGTTATAGAAGCACAACTCTAACTGACTTAAGCATAAAAAGGGAATGTACTACCTGGTATAGGAAATGCAGATGTTTCTGGCCTACTAGAATCTATATGTTTAAAGGATATAATCAGAAATCTATTTCTCTTTCTTCACTTCTCTTTTCTTGGTGTTGGCTCTGTCTACAGGCAGACTGTCTCCTCAAGGTCCTAAGACAGCCCTCTGACTTCCAGCCTACCAGGTTAGCAACCTCAGCAGTTCCAGCTACCCTAGGAGTTCCGGCAAAAGTCCTATGTTCATTGCTCTTTCTTGGAAAACAGTCCCACTCCTGAATCAATTACAGTCACCAGGTGAAGAGAGTGGTTCAGTTGGTCAGTCTGGGGTCTCACTGCCACTCTTGGAGCCTGAAAGAGGGTGAGTCTTCCTTGTGGTATATATGTTTCCTTATTAAGGAAAGTAAGATTGCTACTTGAGGGGAAGGGAGTGGAAAATAGACAAGCAAAAACAACAGACATCTGCTACATAGTGGGGACGTAGCACGTTGATGAAAGTGATGGTATTGTTATTGATTTTCTTCATTAGATTAGTATGTATGCAAACACAATTTTCCAAGTTTTCTCCCCAAAACTTTGTTGTCCTTAGCCTTGTCTCCGTACCTCATTCACAGTCAATCCTATTCCCTGCAGATATTATCAAGCTTGTTTTTAGTATTTCTTTAAATACACTAAAGCATAATTGCTTTATAGTTTGCTTGATTGTACCAATATTTAAAATCTTTGTGGGTCTGTTGTCCATTGTTTCTTGCCCACAGTGACTTTTTTGTGTGTGTACACTTGGTTCTCTTGTATTTTGTTTTTCTATTTGAAAAATTATTCATAGAAATAATGTGAATTCAGGATGAATGTATTTTATTTTATTCCCTGGGCAGGTTATTTACTTTATGTAGTTTTGCGGTTGTGCTGGGTCTTCATTGTGTGCGAACTTTCTCTACTTGCGGCAAGCAGAAGCTCCTCTTTGTAGGATAGGTTTCTCGTTGCAGTGGCTTCTGATGTTGCAGAGCACAGGCTCTAGGTGCACGAGCTTCAGCAGTTGCGGCACGTGGGCTCAGTAGTTGTGGCTCATAGGGCTTGGTTGCTCCGTGGCATGTGGGATCATCCCGGACCAGGGACTGAACTCATGTTCCCTGCAAGGCCAGGCAGATTCTTTTCCACGGCCACCAGGGAGGTCCCCTGGATAGGTTTTTAATTTGCTTCTGCCAGCACCCACGGACACTATCAGTCCAGGATCATCTTAATGCAAATTAAATTCTGAGGGTCTGTAGATTGCTCAGGTCATGTAAATCCAAGATGCAAGAAGTGGTGGGGGCTGGTTTGCTACCGAGTCACCCTGACTCCAAGGGTGTAGCTGGAGTACCAACTTATTGAGAGGAGGGTCTCCTATTTAATTTCTCAACTAATATGTACCTTGCTTTGAACTTCTATTTCCCTTCCTACAAGACACACTCACCATCCTGAGAAAACAAAAATTCACATTTTCATGTTGGGCAAATATTTGAAAGTGGCTTTTGTGTTCACTTACCATCCTGGGTTCTTGTTTGGCTTGTTATTTCTTAGTATCTTCTTAGTTCTTTGTTCCTATTAGAAAGATGTTTATTATAGCTGGCATTTTTAGTTGATTTCAACAGGAGAGTTGTTCAAATAACCCAGCCTGCCATTCCCAGGAAATGGAAGTCTTCTCTCTGAAAACTCTGGTTAATGTTTCCATATTCCTGGTTTTTTCTTTCTGAAGTCTGCTCTCCTGGTTTTTCTGCTCCTGATATTTCCTTATAGATAAGCCTTACTGCAATGGGATAGAAAAACCTGTTTCTTGACATGACATCATGGATCAGCTTTTCATTATTTTTGGTTCATATACTTTCTCTGTCGTGAGATTGATGGTTCAAGTTGTTTCCAGTTTCTCCAAAAAACTGTCATCTTGGTCCATTTGGACTCTGGTGTATTTATAGGATATCTACCTTTCTCCAGTCTTAAATCATTTCTAACATCTGAAAGCATGATAAAAATTAGAGTGTGACACAGGCACGGGGCACCAAATATGCAAATAATGTCGCATATTTAGAATTGTATAACATACATGTTTAGACCTGTATTTCCTCTACTTCCTGTTCTGCTTGGGGATCATTTACTGGCCTTTTTACTTGTTTTTGTTCTTGTAACCCCCTTGGTTTAGTTGCTAAGTCATGTCCGACTTGTGCGACCGCATGGACTGTAGCCTGCCAGGTTCCCCTGTCCATGGGATTTTCCAGGTAAGAATACTGGAGTGGGTTGCTATTTCCTTCTCCAGGGGATTTTTCTGACCCAAGAATCGAACCCAGGTCTCCTGCATTGCAGGCAGATTCTTTACCAACTGAATTACAAGGAAAACTTATGTAATCCCCTCAGCTTTGAGTTTTTCCCCCAAAATCTTCTCCTTGGCTCTTTTATTGGCTCTCTTCCTCTAGACACCTTCAATTTAGTACATTTTTCAAGGTTCTATCATGAATCTTTTTGCTTCTTACCTAAGTAATCTCTTGTAGTCCTAACACTTCAGTTGTATTCTATATGTAACCAATAATCAAATTTTATACCTAGCTCTGGCCTCTGTTTGGTGCTTCAGTTCTGTATCATCACAATTACTGTCTATCTCTGCCAGGATGTTATCTTGTTCTAAAATTCTATATTTCCAAAATTTTATTATTTGTCTCCTCCAGTCTCTTTTGGAGGATTATAGTTTTTGGTAATAGCATTAATATTCACCCAGTCTTTCCAAATAGGAACTTCAGCATCATCTTTACCTATCTCTCCCCATTCCCACATTTAATTGATCAAATTTTTCATTTTTGTTTCCACTAACATTGCACTGGTTTACCTTTATACATATGTAGGTATGTAGTCAATACCCATTATCCACAGATTCTGGTTTTGCAAATTTGCCTATTCATTAAAATTTATTTGTAGCCTGAAAATAAATATTTCTGGTGCTTTCATAGTCACTCATGGACATGCACAGAGTGCCAAAAATTTGAGTCATATGACATTTATATTCCCAGCTGAGGTTGAATGAGGTAGCATTCTGCGTTCTTCTTTCAGCTCTCATACTGTAAACAAGTAACTTTTTGTGATCTGTTTAGGGCCAGATTTCTCACATTTTGGATTGTTGTTGGTAATTTCAGTTATAAAGGTCCCCAAGTGTAGTGTTGAAGTGTTGTCTAGTGTCCCCCAGCTGTGATGTGCCTTTCAGGAAAAAAATATGTCAAATAAACTTCATTCAGATGTGAATTTATAGTGCTGTTGCTGTGATTAGGATGTTAGTGAATTAATAATATATATAACATATATTAAATATATATTAAATAAGAAACATACATAAAACAAGGCTATGTATTGATGGGTTGATGGAAAGAGACCAGAGGCTTACAGGAATCTTACCCAGTATTTGCTGACTCATTGACGGCTTTGTAGAACACAACTACCATGAATAATGAGAATCAACTGTGTGCATGTGCATATATATATATAATTATATAAACATATATAATATAGTCATAGTAATTAACTTCTGAACTGGTTTCCGTTCAGTGCATTTTCAGTGCACAAAGTAATTGTCTTCCTAAGGTAGAACTGTGGCTTAGTGGTAAAGAATCTGCCTGCCAATGCAGGAGATGCAACAGACATGGGTTCAATTTTTTGGAGTGCAGAATCCAGCTTAATATTCTCCACAGGCCAAATCTGGGAAAACTGAGATGGAAAATAAGTGTAATAACACAGTATAACACAGTGAGCAAAATAAGAATCTGTGGGTCCGTATGCTTTCCATCTACTGATCAGGGAGAAGAGAAAACTTTTCCCTACAGTAGAGTAACAACTAATAAATGTGGAAGAAATAATGTAGTTAGAAAAATCACCATTTCACAGCCATCAGAGTAAAGGCTTATTAATTATCAGTTAATAGCCATTAATGTATGACAAAATTAGGGTGAAAGTTTGATGAGAAAAAGGGTATTTCTGTAATCTCAAAGTGTTTCCTGTAAGTTCAGTTCAGTCCAGTTTAGTGGCTCAGTCGTGTCCGACTCTTTGCAACCCCATGGACCTCAGCATGCCAGGCCTTCCTGTCTATCACCACCTCCCATAGTTTACCCAAACTCATGTCCATTGAGTTGGTGATACCATCCAACCATCTCAGCCTCTGTCGTCCCCTTCTTCCACCTTCCAGCTTTCCCAGCATCAGGGTCTTTTCAAATGAATCAGTTCTTCACATCAGGTGGCCAAAGATTTGGAGTTCAGCATCAGCATCAGTCCTTCCAATGAATATTCAGGACTGATTTCCTTTAGGATGGACTGGTTGGATCTCCTTGCAGTCCAAAGGACTCTGAAGAGTCTTCTCCAACACCACAGTTCAAAAGCATCCATTCTTCGGTGCTCAGCTTCCTTTATAGTCCAATTCTCACATCCATACATGACTACTGGAAAAACTATAGCTGTGACTAGATGGACCTTTGTTGGCAAAGCAATGTCTCTGCTTTTTAACATACTATCTATGTTTGTCATAGCTTTTCTTCCAAGGAGCAAGTGTCTTTTAATTTCATGGCTGCAGTCACCATCTGTAGTGATTACAGAGACCAAAAGTCTCTCACCGTTTCCATTGTTTCCCTATTTTCCATGAAGTGATGGGACCAGATGCCATGATCTCAGTTTTCTGAATGTTGAGCCTCAAGCCAACTTTTTAATTCTCCTCTTTCACCTTCATCAAGAGGCTCTTTAGTTCCTCTTCACTTTCTGCCAAAAGGGTGGTGTCATCTGCATATCTGAGGTTATTGATATTTCTCCCGGCAATCTTGATTCCAGTTTGTGCTTCATCCAGGCTGGCATTTTGCATGATGTATTCTGCATATAAGTTAAATAAGCAGGGTGACAATATACAGCCTTGACATACTCCTTTCCCGATTTGGAACCAGTTTGTTGTTCCATGTCCAGTTCTAACTGTTGCTTCTTGACCTGCAAACAGATGTCTTAGGAGGCCAAATAGAATATGTTCTTCAAAAATATCAAGGCCATCAATGACAAAGAAAAACTGAGAAAGAGTTCCAGACTAAAGGGGACAATGATGCATGACAAGTAAATATAGTGTGTGATCCTGGATTCAAGCCCATGCTGGAGAATCAGTAGCTATAAAGGGCACATTGGATAACTGAGAAAATCTGAATACAGAGTATGAATTAAGTAACAATATGTTATCAATGTTAAACTTCTTAATTTTGATAATGTTGAGGTTATATAAATGGATGTTCTTATTCTCAGGGAGTATACATTGGGGTATTTAGGACTAACAGCCCATGTTTAAAACTTACACATCAGTGGTTCAGAAAAATATGTATAGCGGTAGAGGTAAAGTGAAAAGTGAATGATAAAGTCAGTGCAGCAAAATTTAAATTATTAATCATGTTTGGGAAAGAGTATGTATAAAGTTTTTGAATTTGCATCAAGATAAATGTACAAAAATAAACACTTTTTATTTATTAAGACAATCCCCGTGTATTTAGTTTTTATTGTTTAACTCTCTTCCCACTTAAGGTATAGTCTCCATAAGGATTTCGTCTTCCTTTCTCATGGCTGTATTCTCAGCACCCATAACTGTGTCAATATATAGGATTTCAATTATTATTTGTTGAGTGAATAAAGGAAAAACATACAAAGGCAAGTAATAATAGAATGGATTTCCATGCCTTTCATTTTTCTCTCTCCCGAAGTCTTACGAAATCTTAAGTAAAATAACTTTTTTATAATGGGAGAAAAACACAGAGAAAGGAAGAATTAAAGGCAAGACAATAACTGCCTCCCCTCAACCCTCCATCTTTGCAGAATATTGGAAAACTTTTCTCTGAGAAATCTGACCAACCCTAGTGAAAATATTTAAATAAATTGTATTTTGATTCCTTCCAATAAATTCCTCGTTCAGGTTACTTANAGTAAAATAACTTTTTTATAATGGGAGAAAAACACAGAGAAAGGAAGAATTAAAGGCAAGACAATAACTGCCTCCCCTCAACCCTCCATCTTTGCAGAATATTGGAAAACTTTTCTCTGAGAAATCTGACCAACCCTAGTGAAAATATTTAAATAAATTGTATTTTGATTCCTTCCAATAAATTCCTCGTTCAGGTTACTTATGTTCTGTTTTTACCACACAGGAAAGTTCAAGTTGGCAAGCATCACTGAAGTGGTAAGACTTTTTTTTTAAAGATCGGCTTGTTAATCTCTCACTTTTAAATATAAACAAATAGCCAAGAATTATAAAATATCAAGAAAAGTCTCTAAAATGAAAGACAAAAACCAAAACAAACCAAAACTTGAAATAAATAAGGCTATATTCATTCTGAAGGTGATCAGCCCTGGGTGTTCTTTGGAAGGAATGATGCTAAAGTTGAAACTCCAGTACTTTGGCCACCTCATGAGAAGAGTTGACTTATTGGAAAAGACTCTGATGCTGACAGGGATTGGGGGCAGGAGGAGAAGGGGACGACCGAGGATGAGATGGCTGGATGGCATCACTGACTCGATGGACGTGAGTCTGAGTGAACTCTGGGAGTCGGTGATGGACAGGGAGGCCTGGCGTGCTGCGATTCATGGGGTTGCAAAAAGTCAGACACAACTGAGCGACTGAACAGTAAAGTCAACTTTAAAATGAAAGAGAGCTCCTGAAATTAAAAAAAGTGAGAAGAGCAATGAAAACTAACTAGAAGACAAGAAGGATGAAGTTGAGGGAATATTCCAGAAAGTAGAGAAAAAATGCAAAGACATGAAAAGTAGGAGAAAAAATATGGGAAAATTAGAGGGCCACTCTAGGATATTTGAACAGTAGGTATTCTCAAAAAAAAAGGAGGAAAGAAAAATGTATGTATGGGCTCGAGAGGACTCATACACCAAATAATTAAAGAACATTTATAGAACTGAAAAACATACATCCTCAGGGTTAAAAGGGCCATCAAACTTCTAACAAAATCAATTAAAAAATATCCATAACAAAGTAGTATCAGTGAAATTTCAGCCCTTCAATCTTCTGGGAGTGGGCTATAGACAGGAGGATGAGAAAGAATCAGTAATTAGAAAGTTTTGACCTTCTCAAAGCATTATGGCAAAGTAAAAAGCAACAGAGTCATGTTTTCAAACTACTAAAGAAAAATGATTTTAACATGAAATTTTATACCTTATCCAAATAGTTGTGAGAGTAAAATGAGGACACTTTGGACATAGGAAATTCTCAAAAAATGTTTACCCTTACACAAAATTTTTCAGGAAACTCCTGGAGAATATCCTCCACCTCAATGAAAATTAACTTGGAAAGAGGAAGACATGGGTCACAGGAAACAAAAAAAAAAGAAACCACTAGAGGTGAGAGAAAAGAATTCCCAGGAACTTAGTGAAGGGACATAATGACAATCGTGTATTAGGCACAAAGGGGAACCAGTTGAGCAAAAGTACTCCAGAGCCTTCAAGAGGAACTTGAAGAAAATGAGACTGATGTTCTACGTGGGAGGAAGGAACATATTAAGAGGTGATTGAGATAAATGTTTGGGTTCAATTTCTGGTAAGCTACGGAAAACTCTGCAGAGGAGACAACAAGGTAATGGCAGTTGTAGAGAAAAGAGTTGCCCAGGAAAGTAACAGTAGACTGTCCAGTTCACACATGACTGAGCTCTGAAAAACATAGTCAGACACAGTAACACAGCCATTCCATACTGATCTGGCCGTATTTGAAGGACGAGGGTGAGGCAGGCAGAGGTCGGTGCTTAGGGGAGAAGTGGGAAGAAAAGGGAATAAGTTATCTTATTTAATAGTGGAAAAGTCAGCAAATAATACTTACGTCAGCCATGGTACAGGTAGGAGAGTAAAGTCACTGGGTGTTACAGATAGAAGTATTCGAAGAATGAGACTTAAAGTGATTGGGAGAGGACCTGAAGAAGGGAAGTTCTGGAAGGGGGATTGGAGGGTTGGAGGGGCAGAGGAGTCACTAATATGTCTGGGAAGCCAAGTGTACCCCACCACCAGAGTGTGATGGCAAAGGAGGAATTTGTGGGTGGCCTCTGGAAATACACTGCCTCTGCAGCTGGCCATCTAGTGGTAGGACTAGGCGTTCTGGGTAAGCAGGGTCAGAATTCAGAAGAAAAGCAGGATGCGGAGTAGAGTGAGTTTCAAGCTCGCACCCACTGCATACCTAGGCTTTTGTCCATCACTGGATCTTGCTGAAAAAAGACCTCTGGGAAGTCGTGACCACTGTTTCATTTCTGTCCCCCAAATCTCATGCAAATTCCTCTCTTGTTGTTGAATCATGAAATCAATTTTTGTGACCCCGTGGACTGCAGCCTGCCAGGCTCCTCTGTCCATGGGATTTCACAGGCAAGAACACTGGAACTGGTTGTCATTTCCTTCTCCAGGGGCTCTTCCTGACCCAGGAATCGAACTAGAGTCTCCTGCATTGACTGGCAGAATCTTTATGACTGAGTTACCCTTGAAGCTCAAATTCCTCTTTAAGCCAGCTGCAATTCAGTATCATTGCATAGCAGAGGATTTGAGAAGTACAGTTCCCAACTTACCGCAAGTGATAGCATAAACTACAACAATCCAGCTGTTGACAACCTGGCATTCACTACACATGTCTTTTAACCACATTTAACTTACAAATAAAGATAAACACAAATTTATGTTTCCACAGTACTGGGCACAGCTATCCACACAAAAACATATAGACCTGCTTCCCAAAAGGAAACTCAAAGTCTCAGGTGTCCCTTTATTCATCTTAGGGTGACAGTCATTCTTTTAGCTGAGTCATGCTCACAATTCTGTACTCTGTAGCTTAAACATTGAGATATAAGGTTAGCTGCAACTTATACATTTTATATTAAATAGTAGAGGAATGAAATTGAAAGTTGCTCTGTCGTATCTGACTCTTTGTGACCCTATGGACTGTCCATGGAATTCTCCAGGCCAGAATACTGGAGTGGGTAGCCTTTCCCTTCTCCAGGGGATCTTCCCAATCCAGGGATTGAACCCAGGTCTCCCGCATTGCAGGCGGATTCTTTACCAGCTGTAAACAGGAATAGGAGATGACAAAATATTGATATTTGATATTTATATCAAATCAAGAAAGAAGTACTTATTGCTGCAGTATGTGTTTCTGCAGCTAGTTATGTGATTGTAGTTGGTATTTATAACTTACTTTTTCCTAGGACTAAGATAGGCAGGACAGACTACTAAAGTGTTATATACCAGAAAAACCTTAGTTCTGACTTATAGAAGTATAATCTGAGTCACCACAATAGTCACAGCCTCTTCTTTTATTTAAAATAATTTTATTTTTTTTGGCTGTGCTGAGTCTTCATTGCTCTGAGAACTTCTCTGGTTGCAGTGCACATGGGCCTCTCATTGCGGTGGCTTCTCTTGTTGCAAAGTTTGGGCTCTAGGGCTTCGGCTCCTGGACTCTAGAGCACAGAATCAGTAGTTGTGGTCCAGGGGTTAGCTGCTGTGAGGCATGTGGGATCTTCCCGGATCAGAGATAGAATCCATGTTTTCTGCATTGGCAGGCGGATTCTTTACCACTGAGCCACCAGGGAAGCCCCAGCCTCTTATCCAACCAAGACTTGAGCCAGTTCAGAACCATAAAATGAGAACTCCTTGAAGGATTCATGTTGATGTATGGCAAAACCAATACAATATTGTAAAGTGAAAAAAAGAAAAAAGAATAATAATAAAATGAAATTTTAAAAAAAAAGGGAAGGTTTTGAGGAAGGACTCTCACCATGTCTTTTTCCTGATCTTTCCCCACAGGACCTGGAGCCATTTACTCAGACAACTATGTTTTAGGGAAGGAGAAGTAACTAGACTTTGGTTAATTTCTTGACCAAAATGTCAAGAGAAGTGGCTTATGAAGACTGGGTAATTAACAGAGTTTGGGTTTGGGTTCACCTCTCAATGGGCCTAGTGGATCCCATGATTCATGCCATGGTTATTTCCTCAGTTCTAGAGTGAACAATTGGAATAGACATAGTTGGCAACTAGACCCCCTATGTTGAACTAGAACCCCTATGGTCTTTAACTTATATATATATAATAATTTATACATATATATTTATATATATTATATATATATATAAATTATCATATGTATAAGGTATGTATTATTAAGTTTTCTCTATTGTTCCAAAGTTAAAGCAGCTTATAAAGATGCATAACAATACTGAAAAATACAACATTAAAAATAGATGCAAAAGACACAGCAAAGGGAAAATAAGAGTAGAAATATAAAATGGACCAAGAAATGAGACTAGTACACAAAGTGTCTGACCATCTTGTACACTTGCTGATGGTAAACCACACATTTGCTCCTGAACACTAACAGAGCTCACTATAACCATAAGTTAAAGACAGGCCAAATGCTTAGGAGAGGCAAAGCTATTTGTGATGTGGGTACTTGAAAAAAGTTCTAGGAATCCTATTTCCTGCTCTTTGGGATTACTTGTTCTATTGTTCATCTCAATTAGCATAACTAATTGAATGTCCACAAACAGCAAAAAGAGACATTCTCTTCTATTAACGAAAACTATCTCATCCTTAAAATAGCTGAGAATCTTTATCTCTTGTTATTAACCAAGTGTAGTAACACTTCCTTCCAGCAACTGCATTCATACAAAAAAGAATGGAAATGACACTATTTTAGTTCAAAAGAGTTCAGAGTGCACAAGATTAAATAAAGGGAATAATTTTAAAACTTCAGGTCAAATCTTGTGTTTTTTTCTTTATGAGCCGGTCTGAGTTAGATTTCCTTTGAAGAGAGCCTCCTGGATCTCTTCCATGAGGATGGAGAACAAAATGAGAAATGAGCCTTATCACATCGGTCTACAGAAGAGTTCTCAAGTGGCAGGACATAGTATTAATATTTGGAGGAGTCAAATATTTACACATTTTTCAAATGTTAAATAAGTGATTATGATGTGGCTTTTAAAAACAACAAATTAGCCTGGATAAGAACTGGTCAGTGACCTGGTTAAAGATCTTTTGTATTAATTAATTTAATTATCTCATACAAAATATAATAAATGAACATAGGCTATCACATGTAACTAGCAAAATGGACATTCGGCTTATATTTAATAGAAAAAAATATACTATCAATGTTGAAACTGAAACTGAAGTCGCTCAGTCATGTCCGACTCTTTGCGATCCCATGGACTGTATGTAGCCTACCAGGCTCCTCAGTCCATGGAATTTTCCAGGCAAGAGTACTGGAGTGGGCTGCCATTTCCTTCTCCAATACAATGGCAAAACTATCATAATTTGTTCCAAAGTTAATAACGGATAAATTCTAGAGTGGAAGAGTAAGTACAACACCAACTAATTTCAACAATCAATAAGAAGACTGTGGGAAACTTTAACTCTGAGAATAATATCTGATAACAGAGAAGATAAGAAGACTCGAAATCAATTAGATGATGAAAATGAGAGTCAGAGCCAAAATCAACCAAATCTGTGAACATAAATACTTAGCAAAAATTTAGAAAATGTAAACTCTATTCTAATGTAGCCACATCATACAGTTATGAAACCACTAACATCTTACAGTTTTTAACATTGAAAGAAGTGTCTTAGAAAACTCCCAAATAAAATCTAAAAAGAATGGCATAAAGAACTTTTTACAACTGTAACACGAAGAAATGATAAAGATAAGACTGACAAATTTTACATAAAATTATTTTTTAAATTTAAGTAAAGAGACAAATGATAAACCTAGAGAAAGCATTTGCAACCCAAATAGCAAAAGATAATATATTTATACATATTTATAGTATATTGTACAAAATAAAATTAAGTGAGCAAGAGCAGAAAAACAGGTAAATGATATCTTTGGAAAGTTGATGAAAAAGGAAATATAAATTGCCTAAGCATCTTAAAGGTGCATAATTTCATTTAAAAGAAATAAAAATTAAAACCATTGATATATCATATTTTGCCTAGGAGTGCTAAAGATCAAAACACGTTGGCTGGATTATAGGGAGATGGGCACTTTCATACACTGTAATTGGATAGAATCTCTGTGGCAGGCATTCCCTCACACTCGGTTGACCTTCTCTATCACCAGTGAGTGGGATGATGTCAACCTCCTCAGTATGCTTCTCTGTAAACATACACCAGACACATGTCTGTTTATAAAGGGAGTTTAATGAAACCACCATCTAAACTCAGTTTAAAGAAAAAGTCCATTGAGTCTCTACGATGGAGAAACTCTGAGCACTGAGCCTCATCAACAACACTTTCACAGTTTAGAAATGAAAGGATGCAGAAATATGGGATTAAAGTTAATGATAGTTTAGGATCTGCTAGGGGTGTATTTTTTAGTAGCAAAAACATTCCTGGGTTCTTGAAATAAGGAAAAATATTCAGTGAGTGGCAAAAAAGGGAAAAAAAATTCTGCTTTATCAACAAACTAGTCCAAAGAGATTAAGTGTGAGATCCTAAGTACCCTAAGAACAAAGTGTGAAAAATTTCTGAAGTTCCTTGGTGTCCTTTAGAGACAGACTAGGAGAGAGCACAAGGAGAAAGGAATTAGGAATCTTCTTTGCTTCCAGGGTCCGTTCTTGTCTTAACTGCATTAACCAATATTCAGCAAAAGTGATACTATTAAAATTCTTTTTTATGTGTGAAATGGATTTAGGAGCTCCCTAAGCTGAAAAGCATCTCTGGTTTTAAAAATGCCTACAGTGGAATCCAAATGATTAAAATTTTGGAAAGTAACCTTTGAAGACAGAAGATTGAAAGTGGTCTGTAAATTTAAGGATGACAGTAGCTAATTCTCATCTTTCTACAATGAAAACTCATCAATGACGAATTTGTCCTCACGCTGTTGGACTCACTTCTTGACAGAAATAGAAAATTGACTGTAAATCAGAACATGGTAGGGGTGAAAGAGATCTTGTTCTAATTTCCTAAAAGTACCGACAAGGAAAAAGATCCAGAGATGTGTCTAAAACGACCCATGTGGAGCTAGACCTACTTGGTCTTGTATTTATTTTTGTCTTTAAATATTTTAAAAGACACTGATGATCTCTAATCTTGAATGGATCCCAAGGCTATAAAGGCAGAGAGTTTATTTAGAGAGGAGTTTGTTGTGTCATGGACTGAATTCCTTTGCAAGTGCAATGAATTTGGTGTGTGTATTTGTGAGTCTGTGGGAGAAATGGTATTTATGATGCTTAGAGGGTAGTCACTGCAATATCATGCCAAATACTGGGCCACTCCTTAAACTAAAATGTTTCCAATCACTTCCAAATTCTGTGACAAAAAACAAAGGTTCTGAAAGCTAAGAAACAAATCTGCTCTAGCCATTATGTGCTTAACTCTGTTTGTGCCCTGTGGGCCAATCTCAAGAGCTAAATTTTCTTATCTGGGAAATGGGACCAGGGACTTCAACTCAGATTGACTTGAATGTTCTCAGACATACATAAAATGAATAACACTAAAATTCTTAGCCACATAAATGCTGCTATGTAAATAGTAATGTCTATAAAAATAGTTATGGATAGGTATTAATGGGACAATTAATAATTGTGCTATTTTAATAGCCTTATTGTTTCTATATGATTGTTTCAAATCTCCAAACTTCTGAACATCTTAAACTGAAGGCATAGAGAAATTTAAATGGTATAAAATGCTAGCATAATAATATGGTACTTGTGGTCATATTTGCAAACATTCCTAAACCCCTGGTTAGCAGTATAAATTCTTATCTTTTGCCTAGGCAGTAAATTCATTCCTACAGTAATGACTTCAGAACCTAAGATTTCACCAGAATGAAAGCTAATAGCATCAAGAGTATGTAGCACTTCGTTAAACAGAGTATTCCCTAAACTCAAGGCACCTAAAAGTTCAATTCAGGAGACTGCGAGGGTGGGGGAGGGAGGAGGATTATGAATAAGAAGTGTTTCAGTAAGAACTGAACTTCTCTTTGAAGAAGCAAGGCCCTAATTTCTAGAAGACTGCAAGCAAGGGATCAAAGGTTTTTGGAAGTTTTTCTGGAGGAGACTCTAGTCAAGAAAGAAAACTTCTAAGGATAAGCAAAGGATTGGAACACCCCTTTCCCTCCCTAAACCGAGGACGTGTTTTAGATTCAGCTGTGCTAAGACACCTTCCTATAAAAACAAAGCCAAGACGTAAATGTAAAAGTATCAGAGCTGTGGCATCTTTCGGGATGCGGCTCAAGTTTACACTCCGCTTTAGAAACAGCAGTCCCGGCTCAGAGCTCGGAAAGCAAGGTCTAGGAGAAGCCAAAAGTCAGGTCATCCCGCAGGAAGGTAGGCGGTGAGGTTGGAACCGGTCCTGGAGCACCAGAGCAGACGCCCTGGGGGTGAAGACAGCTGGGCTTGCAGGGCCGGCACAGTCTGGGGGTACGCCTCCATCTCAGCCATTCTTCAGTTTAGCTAACTACTCCAGGAAAGCGCAGAGGGGACTCGCCTGGGGGTAGGCTCTCTGGAGGCTGTCAGCGCTCTTTAGGACCTCAGGGAAACCCGAGAGATTCTGGCTTTAGGACCCAGGAACGCCAAGGCAGCCCTGACTTAGTTGCCTTGGACCACAGCACCACCTACTTATAGAAGCATCCCGAGCCTGGGCCCGGCTGCATCTCCATCGGAAAGTGCGCTCGCCATCCCTTCGCCCTCCCAGGAGCGTTCTGTCTCCCACAGCTTGAAAGGGAGAAACCTTAGCTGAAAAGTGGCTGTGGAGAGAGCTCTGGAAACCGCACAATTGGATACGGATCCAGAGAGTGAGAGCGGGCGTGCCCCTCGCCTGAGGATCGCACTCACCGGCGGGGACGCAGCATCCCAGAGGCTGCGGTCCCGCCCGCCCAGCCGCGCTCCTGCTAGGCGCGGTCAGTCCGGAGGAACCTCCGCGCGCTTCGAACCCACCGCGGCCGCCCGCACCCCAGAGCTGCCACGCGCTCCCTGTGGGTCTCGGCAAACTTTTCCCCAGTCCACGTGCTAGCGAGGTGTCTCGCTTCCCGATCCCGGGATGGAGCGCCACGCCTAGGCACGCCGCGCAGCCTGAGACGTGAGTGCTCACGGTAGGCGACCCGCGCCCGCCACCGTGGCCACAGCGCCTGGGTACCCCAACTGCTGGGCCAAAGGACCTAAGAGCACGCCTTTAACCCTGCACCCTCGGGGACCGTGGAGCCCTTTTCTTTTCCCGAAGCGCCCGCGCAACGTCCCTTCTCCGGGGTCGGAGCCTGTAGGTCCGCAGAGGTTGCTAATTCACTGATTGTAATCACCTTGCTCTCCAAGTTGCCTGCAGCTGTGCGCTCCGGGTTAAGCCGCTCCGCGGCTCGCGCCAGGCAGTGAGTTCGCTTTCCCCCTCCCTTCCCTTCTTAAATTGGGACGCGTGAAGAGGCAGCTGCCTCCCTGGGCCTCTCTCCACCCGGCTTTTCCTCCTCGTCTCTCAGGTTCAAGGCGGAGAGATGCCGAACTGACCCGCGCGGCCCCCCTGGCTAGTGGAGGCTCCCCCGCTCGGCGTCTTCCCCAGCAGCGCGGTCTGCGCCGGCTCCTCGGATGAGCCCTCCAGTTCCCCTACTTTGAGAGGCGTCTCTCCCCCGCCCGACCGCCCAGATGCAGTTTCGTCTCTTCTCCTTTGCCCTCATCATCCTGAACTGTATGGATTACAGCCACTGCCAAGGCAATCGATGGAGACGCAGTAAGAGAGGTGGGTTCTACTCTGCCGGAGCCGCGTGGGGTCGGGGGCGCCGGCGGCGGCACTCGCACCCGGGCTCAGGTGGGCAGGGCCGTGCCCTCCACCCGGCCTTTGGGCTCCTCACTTTCCAGGCCCCGGGGCGCTGCCCAGAGCTCGGTCTTTTCTGTCCTTCGGAGGCGCGGCGAGCCGGGTGAGCCGGGCTTCGTGCGGGCGCTCCGGGCTGAGAGGTGCGGTCCGCACCCACATTAGCTGTCGAGCTTCTACTTATGAACTCTTCGCTTTAGGTCTCTCTCTCTATTTTTTAATCTGGCATCCTTTTTTTTTTCTTGTTTTTTTTTTTTTTGGTCTTTTTCTCTTTTTAGTCTTCTCAACTATCTCCCCTGCTCTCATTTTTCTCTATCTTCGCCACCCACGTGCGCCCCAAACCCTGTTCCCAGATGGTTTTCGACACGGCCTACCTACAAATGTGTGTGTGTGTGTCTGTGCTGTGTCTGTGTCTACGCGCGCGTGTGGGCCAGAAAGCGTGAGCGAGAGGGCTGGGGAGGGGTACCAAGTCGCTGTGGAGGATCTGCATTTCCAGGAAAAAAGCAATACTGTCTTCCTCTGGACCTTAAGACGAGGTGCAAGGACTCGCTGAACTTGATACACTGAGCAGCAACTCTTGCGCAGGTTGTTCTGGGGGGAACGCTCGCTGGCAGAATGATATTTTGGGGACAGGCCCGAGTTTGCCCTCTGCGTTTACTTCCCTCACAGGCAGCTATTTCTGAGGTTCCTGGCCTCGGTGACACTCACTTGTGGCTTCTTAGCCACCGTTCCCTCTCCATCACCTGTGTGCGCTGCCGGAAGGCCAGTGGAAGCCTCCAGAACGGCTTCAGAGAGCTAGCTTCCCCGAAGATTTACTGCGCCCGTGTTTGAGTCCTGCTACGGCCGCAGCTAATCTAACTATATTTTAGGGGAAGTTCTGCTAAACACAATTAAGTCTCCTGAAGGATTTAAACACAAACCACAACACTCCCACCGCCAACACACACGCTCACCTTGCACTACTGCCTTGCAGAAGGTGGACAGCAGCTCCCCAGAGCTTATCCAGCTTGGTCTAGCAATTTGGACTCTTGCGCAGTTAGAATTTGTCCTGAGGTTGACAGATTTGGATTTTTCTGGAATGTGAACGTCTCGCTCGACCTGTGATGTGGGTTGTTTCTGACTCGTATTATGGAATCTCCAGTCCTGCATCCAGATTTTGGAGAGAGCGTTTTTGCGCCCCCCCCCCCTTTTTTTTTTCAAAGCTTTTTAGGACGTCGTTAAGCTGTTCTCACCTACCCGCAGGGCTGAAGGTTGGCCGGCCTGAGGGCAGAGCCCCGGACAGCTAGTCGTGTGTGATTTCCGCAGCCTCCGCTCTGCTCTGCAATTGACACCATGGAGCTGTGCTTAAAAAGGACACCCCTTTCTCCAACCCCCATTTCTCTTACTCTTGGTCTCTCATTTCTAACATTTCGAAAATGCTTATCTTCATAAGTTTTTCTGAATAAATACGTTAGGGAGGAATTTCTTCGCAGAGGCTGTGAAAGTTGAATCTTGTTATGTCTTGCGAAAGTCCCTTTCCATCTCCTTCACCTCCCTTTTCCTTTCTCCACCCCAGTATTTTCTTTCCAGGTATCACTTGGTAAAGCTGGCAGGTTTTGATTACACTGTGGTCAAAGTGTTTGGAGAGGTTCCCCCCACCCTCCTCATAAATAGAGGTTACAGTCTATTTGATTGAAAAGACTAACGTTCAACATACAGAAAGAGCTAAAACCCCTGGCCAGATTCTTGTTAATTAAATGACTTGTTAATTCAGCGATGTCTTTCTGATCCACACTGCTTGTTGCATTGCGGTTGAATGGGGAGGAATTGAGCTTGTTGCTTTAGTAGAACTTAACACATAGATGCTCTTTGGTGGAGCATGGCTTTACAGCACCCCTGCGGCCAGAAGCGATACTGCATGCTTTTATTTGCAGTGCCATCTCCAAAGTTCTGCCTATGCCTCCTTAAGTATCTGATGCAAAACCCATTTGTTTCCAAAGCTGCTTTAGCAAAATCTCATGGCAATTACAGCTACATCCCCAAGTGCTGACCTTTAGAAACCCAGTTCTAAAGTGTGCAACTTTTGCCACTGTAGTAACTTTTGCCAGACAAACCTCTCAATTTAATAAAATTCAAATGCTTTCAAACTACATACAAACTATAAGGTTGTAAAGGAAAAAAAAAAAAAATCAAAGTGTGTGTGTGTTTCCCTTAACAGATGTCCCTTCCCAAACCTCAAGCTGCTGGCTAAAATAACTTCGGTCCTTAAAAGTGACCACACTATCTGTGCCAACAAAAGGCATACTGTGTTTTTAATTAAAAGTGGAACTACTTAAAGGGCTGGCTAGACAGTGTAGGGTGATAGTAGCTTTTCTGCTTTGCAAGGAAGCTTAAGGATTGCATTGTGAGAGTACTGAAATGAATAGAGATCTAACTCAGGTTGTGTGAATTGTCCCTCTTCACAGGCTTAAGCTGGTTTTAATTGATCTCATGTCTGCTGATTGATCATACACCAATTGTTGCGCATACCAAACAATTGGCTTTCCCAAAGGAGATTGATTTAAATTAGTTCCTTGGTGAATGCTTGAGTACTAGCCAAATCATGTCAGCAGTGACAGTTGACATGCTGGAGCCTATTGTGGTACCAACATTTCCCCTTTTCCCTTTGTTTTGGATGGTGGCAGTTAAGTATTACTTTCTAGGAAGAAAAGTGATTAGTACCATAAAAAAAAGGTGCTGTGGCTTAGAAGATCAGTTATTTTCTTGACTTTGTGCTGTGATGTCGGCAGCAGTGATATCTGGATTGCTTAGGCTAATGCCTAGGATCTGATTCTTTTCCTTTTTTTCATATTCCATCTGCAAATAATCAAACCTTCACTGTGGAGCATTCTCAGAACTCCTTTGGCATTATGTTTAGTCTGCTCTATGATCTCAGATGCTCTATAATATCATTTTCTTAATGAAATAAAATTCTTGGCAGAGATCAGATAATTTAGTCAGTTAAAATCAATTGCATCCAGTCTAGAATAGAGAGCAAATATATCATTTAACTCTATGCTTTATTTCAAACTATGGCCAGAGGATTAGAGACTAGAATATCAGATAAAACTTGAGACCATCATAAACAACACTAGCTACCTATGAGTCTTTTGTCTGCTTATTTAGAAAACAAAACCAGACAATAGAAATGCATTTGATAGTGACTGCTGGGGCCTGGCAGCAATATATTTGAAAGTAAAGCACAAACACAAGAGTGTGAATGGATTTCTTATAGAGGGGAGACATATGCTAATGTTTTGAAAAGCTGATTGACAACCCATGTTTTGTCTACATGGTAACAGTCGTAACTCATTGGCCCTCTCACTCTCCAGTCCCTTCTGAAAATATAGTCATTATTAGCTACTGTTAACCCCTATAGCCTGAATCTGTCTTGGGCCCTCTTACGATTTATTTGCGTGGTAAACAGGGTTATTCAATTTGTTTTATTTGGGGGGTTGGTTTTAAGTCACATTTCAGGCTGAATTACTGAAAAGTGGATAGCTATCATGACTTTATTATGGTATTCCTAGGATTTCTTGAGTTTAGAATGTAGTGATTTCATTTTATATATCTTTTGTCCTAGTGATTTTTTACTGGTCACAAATTTACCAGGGATTTGTGAAAACTTCTTCCATGAAACTCTTAAAAGCAGCAAGGCTCCCAGACATGTAATTGTGTTTCTGGTGGTCTGATGGTAGGGGGCGCGATATGACAAGTGTTTCCTGCTATAGCCTTTTCCCTACTGAAGCTTCAGCTTCTCCCTCCATAACTGTGCATTTTCCTATGATTAGACTTGGCTTCTTCCATGAAACAAATGTTTATCACAAATAGTGTGGTATGTTTCTGGCAACTTTGGTTTAAAGAAAAAAAAGACTCATGTTTTCTCTTAAAACTGGTAGCGCTGAATTTCTATTTTTAAAAATTGAATGAAAAGATGTGGAGATATTTACAAGTTTCATAAGTACTTTTAATGATAGCTCATTTCTCACAATATTCTTTGAAAATGAAAATGGCACATGGAACATATTAACCTACTCTTAAAGGCTTCAAAATACATTTTGTATGCTTGCTTTTTTAAGTTCCAGAGTGTTTCAGAAAAGCTGGTGTGATGTTTAACTTTGTAGCATAAATACATTCTTTCTTTTCTTCTGTTAATGGGATTTTCTTTCAACATAATTCTGAGTTTTTCTGGCTAGTATCTTACCAATGCACAGAGGTTAGAAAGTTGCCATGTCCCAACCAACATCTTACTCTGCTCCTGAAATTTGGAAGTGATTAAGAATAGGTGACATTTCGTCAGGCCTCCACTTAATTCTGGTTTTGTTAACTGTTTATAAATTCAGCTTGGGCAGAATCCAATGTTTGCAGAATCACAGGTTAGAAATGACACTTCTAATTTCTTAATGGCCACCTCTTGATTTACTCAGAGACTAACTGGCCAGTTTATAGATTGTCCTGGCCACCACTTTTTATTCCTTTTCTCCCAACTGACTGCTGTTTGAATCTTTTTTTTTTTTTTTTCTGGAAATAAGCACTCTTACACCTCCCAAATTCAGGAAATCGATGACAGACAAGTCACTCGACATAATATTTCAGAACCACACTGCTAAAAGGAGGTAGTAAGTTCAAAATACTCTTTTTTTCAAAATGTTGTGATGTTCCGTCTCTTCCCCTTCCGTTATCTGCCACAGTCAAGGATTGACCATTAGATAGAGTGTTGCCTATCATATTGGTGAGTTTTCGCATTTTGAACTGGAGTGCGTATGGAAAGCACTAATTTGTATAATCATATGTGATGGGGAAGGCATATCTATTACATGCTTATACGTGTGTGTATATGTAGGTGTGTATGGAGGGGGACAGTATGACCATGGATGGTTGGCTTTTTGTAACTAAAAAGGACTTTTGCTCATCTTTCCTGTTTTCCATCATGTTCTCAGGAGCAGGACAGGGGTCAGAGGAAAGCTGTAGGTGAGGGCTGAGGACTAGGAGAGGGAATGGGTAAGACCACAGTGTTCTAATACTCTCCAAGGCCCATCCCTCCCTTGGCTTTCTCGCCTTTAGGACCTTTCTGTATGAGTAGCCCTCTTTTCAAGCATGCTGCTGTCCCTCTTGTCCTGAAGTTTCCTCCTGTCTCATATTTCCTTCCAGTCTTTGACTTCATCTTGCCTTATGATCCTCTTTCGTTCACTCTTCAATCTGTCACAACTTGGCTTCTACCTGATTTATGGGAAGGATTTTCTTAGGGGTCATCCATGCTCAATGCTCACCTCCACACCAACCCCGCCTTTGTCATTCCAGACCCCTCCCGTCACTACGATGATCACTCCTTTCCAAGGTTTTTATTTCTCTTAGTGATACAGCGCTCTAGTTTTGTCTCCCATATTCTGTGCATTTTCCTTCTTTGGTGGTCTCATTCACAGTCGGAGTATGCTAGTATTTCCTTACTTTTCTTCTTTCCCTTGGAGGATTTTATCCATCCCTGTATGCTCAACTGCTTTTTCCATGTAGAGTCCTTTAGCTCTATCCCCCATTTTTCTGAGCTTCAGGTTATATTACTTTCTGATTTCCCAGCTATTGCTATATGGATAGATACTGCACACACCCTCATATGTGGATAGATATTCCATTCCATGCACACTAAACTTGACAACGCATTCCCTCTTCGTTCAGTTCAGTTCAGTCTCTCAGTCGCAGCACACCAGGCCTCCCTGTCCATCACCAGCCCCCGGAGTTCACTCAGACTCGCGTCCGTCGAATCAGCGATGCCATCCAGCCCTCTCATGCTCTCTCCCAGATATGTTCCTCCGCTTGTGTTCCTTTCTCCTGTTCACAGGTTTCTGTGTGTCAAGGCTGGAAGCCTCACTGCAGTCTTTGGCTTTTTCATTGTCTCTGTTATTGGTTTATTCAGTCTTAGTAGGAGGCATCAGAAATGTTGCTTGTATCTACCCCATACTTTCCATCCCAAAGGTATTTCCTAGTTCAGATCCTCACTCCCTCCTCATCTCTCATCATCCACTTCCTCCTCACTCCATCCTTTACAATGCTGCCACACTGAATTTTTCTCAGTGTGATCCACAGATCTGAGCATGTTACTCCTTTGCTGCTGCTGCTAAGTCACATCAGTCGTGTCCAACTCTGTGCGATCCCATAGACGGCAGCCCACCAGGCTCCCGTCCCTGGGATTCTCCAGGCGAGAATAATGGAGTGGGTTGCCATTTCCTTCTCCAGTGCATGAAAGTGAAAAGTGAAAGTGAAGTCGCTCAGTCATGTCCGACTCTTCGCGACCCCTTGCACTGTAGCCTACCAGGCTCCTCCATCTTTGCTAATAAACCTCAAACCTCCCAGGTCTCCATATTGACTTAAGAATAAGTCCCAGCTTCTTTCACTTTACATTCAAGAGCACTCCACCATCTGATCACAGCCTTTTTCTAATCTTCCACAGCCATGAAGGTACTGTACACTCAAGCTATACTAAATTATTTCATTTTCAACCATACCATTGTGTTTTCATGCTTTTGTGTTGTTGAGCATGCGGTGGTGCCCAGCTAAATAAAATGTCACTGCCTCTGTGAAGCCTTCCTGGAATTTTACTGAAAGCTTGCTTAGCTTTTCATGCTACTCCTAAAGGACTCTCATTTTACCTTTATTCTGGTTACTTTCCATGTGTGTCATCTTTTCTATATATTGAGCTCCTCTAGGGCAGAACTTTGGCACATTCATCTTCAGTTCAGTTCAGTTGCTCAGTTGTGTCCACTCTTTGTGACCCCATAAATTGCACCACGCTAGGCCTCCCTGTCCATCACTAACTCCCGGGGTTCACCCAAACTCTTGTCCATTGAGTCAGTGATGCCATCCAGCCATCTCATCCTCTGTCGTCCCCTTTTCCTCCTGCCCCCAATCCCTCCCAGCATCAGAGTGATGAGGTGATTTTGAAGCCCCCAAAAATAAAGTCTGTCACTGTTTCCACTGTTTCCCCATCTATTTCCCATAAAGTGATGGGACCAGATGCCATGATCTTAGTTTTCTGAATGTTGAGCTTTAAGCCAACTTTTTCACTCTCCTCTTTCATCAAGAGGCTTTTTAGTTCCTCTTCACTTTCTGCCATAAGGGTGGTGTCATCTGCTCAAACCAGGCCAAACAGTGCTTCCTCCACAAGTTGTGCCTGAACAAAAAAGTCATTGAGATTTTGTTGTTTGCTCTTAATGCTAATAACTTAATGAGAAATGTTTTTCTTTTCTTTTTTGGGGGGTCAGCTTTCAACTTTTTATTTTGTATTGGGTATAGCTGATTAACAGTGTTGTGATAGTTTTAGGTGAACAATGAAGGGACTTAGCCACACATACACAAATGTCCATTCTGCCCCAGCTCCCCACCACCCAGGCTGCCATGTGACATTGAGCAGAGTTACCTGCGCTTTACAGTAGGTCCTTGTTGGTTATCCCTTTAAAGTATAGCAGTGTGTACATGTCCATCCCAGACTCCCTAACTGTCCCTTCCCCCAAGAAACTGTACCTTTGTTCTCTAAGTCTGTGAATCTCTTTGTTTTATAAGTTCATGTGTGTCATTTCTTCTTATATTCTACATATAAGGGGTTTCATGCAATGTGTCTCCTCCTGTCTGACTTTTTCACTCAGTATGACAATTTCTAGGTCCATCCATGTTGCTGCAAATGGCATTAGAAATATATTTTTTCTTTTAAATTCAAAGTTCTTCGCACATAGTTGAAGTCTGAATGAATAATTAGATAATAGATATAATTTCATTATTTACTATTCTTCTTTAGAGTTTAAAGATAAGAAGTGTTGACATATGGAAGCATCCCCAGCCTGGCCTTATTCTGAAGCCTCCGATGGTCCTCAGCATTTCACAGAATACACAAGTGCCCTTGTGTGTTCTCCTATACCTGTTTACTATATGGATAATAGAGGATGAGTTGGGGCAGGGGAGGGGAAACTGGGAGTAACCTGTATCTAAAGATACTTCTTGAAAAACAAAAAATAAAAACAAATAAATTATAAATAAAAATACTTCTAAAGAAAGGGCCCAAAAGGGTTTTCATTTCCAAACTCTTTGTATGAATAATTATTTAGACCAAAAAGAAAGTAGTTTTTATCTTCTTAAAAGGCAGTCATAATAATAACAACATAAATTAGTGCAGGCAGACATTCAATCTTATATTTATGACTTCAGAGTAATATAGCTATGTAGGCATACCTATGAGAGACAGGTGTGTGTGTGTGGCAGATTTCAGTGTAGATATGAATACTATTACATAGTTTCTGTCCAGTGCCTACCAGGAGAACAGACATTTTGCTGCCGTTTGAAGGAAGTGGGACTGGCTTGACTAATGAAGAAGCTGAGGCGCTTACTGAAATGTGTTCCTTAAAAAAACAATAGTTAAGTGGAAGAGAGCTAGAACTAGAACCCAGCCCTCATGAACTCACTGACTTTTCCTGAACAAAGTACACTTTCAACAGAAGCATTCATTTTAAAAGAAGAAATCACCTTCGAAGTCATTCAGATGTTTTTTAGACCCAGAGTTTCACTGAGCCTTGGAACTTGCTGCAACTCAATAATGCTAACATAACTGGTGTTAAGGAATTTGAAACTGAGGTTTAGGACTGTAAAAGGCCCTGATGCTGGGAAAGATTGAAAGCAGGAGGAGAAGGGGACAACAGAGCATGAGACTGCTGGATGGCATCACCTATTCAATGGATGTGAGTTTGAGCAAGCTCTGGAAGATAGTGAAGGACAGGGAGGCCTGGAGGGCTGCAGTCCATGAGGTCACTAAGAGTCGGACACTACTGAGTGACTTCACTTTCACTTTTCAGTTGCATGCATTGGAGAAGGAAATGGCAACCCACTCCAGTGTTCTTGCCTGGAGAATCCCAGGGACGGGAGAGCCTGGTGGGCTGCTGTCTATGGGGTCGCACAGAGTCAAACACGACTGAAGCAACTTAGCAGCAGCAGCAGCAGTAGCCAGAACAATTATGTGCGTGTCTCTGAGGGTGTGATTGTGCATTTGTATATAAATATATGTTGTAGGTGTGTGTGTGTATGTGTGTATATATAATATATACATAATTTTATATATACACATTTATATCATGAAACCATCATATGATCAGAATAGCCAATCAAAGAGGAAAGCTAGTAAGTATTAGTTTTACTCTTAAAATGTCAAGAAACTATAATTCTAGGTAGTTCTTCATCTTATCTAGTCATTTTGGGGAAAGCCTTTACAATTTACTTAAAACCATTTGATTTTTTCATCACCTGCTGAAAGATACTAAAAGCACTTATAAAACAACTGGCTCTGCACATTTCTTTTGAGCAAAGCTTCTTAACTTGGGGTCCAGAGATGGGGCCAGGGATTTTGTGAGTCTCCAAATATTTTCTTTCTTTTTTTTTTTTGAGTGTAAAGAGAGATTCTAGAGCTTTCACTGCAGTCTTAAAGTGGCCATGGTTATCTTTCCTTAAAGCAGTTAAGAAGCATTGGTTAAAGAAATAGAAGGTAGACTGTATTAATGAGCATGATGCCAGTTGGCTGCTTCAAATTCACATAGAAATTCGTTTCCTAAAAGTTTATTTTCAGTGTGTGGGTTTCCAGCCATTTGCCATGTGTGTACTTCATAATAGGAGGACACGTTGGAAACACTACCTCAAGACTTATTTCAGTAAGTGATTACTTGGCTAATAATCCCTTTCTCAAAAGCAATAGTTGTTATATTGTCTCCATTCCCTAAAAAGTTTATAAAATTACAAAATAAACAAAATAAGGGGCTCTGTTAAAACTTCTTGTATGGTCTAATTTTTATCTCGTTAACTAAACAGTAATATAAAGTTTTAGAAATCAGTGTTGCAATTTTCCAGCTGACGATGTGCAGTGCTGGCNAACTTCTTGTATGGTCTAATTTTTATCTCGTTAACTAAACAGTAATATAAAGTTTTAGAAATCAGTGTTGCAATTTTCCAGCTGACGATGTGCAGTGCTGGCGTTGATGGGATTTGTATGTATCACGCTGCCAGTTCACAGACCGGTCAGAACCAGGCAGAGCACTCTTGACTTCTGACCAAGCAAGCTTTTACTAGGTTGTTGCTGCTAGGTCACCACACTTAGAATTTTCCTACTCTGATGGCCTTAGTCTCTTACCTGTCGNTTGATGGGATTTGTATGTATCACGCTGCCAGTTCACAGACCGGTCAGAACCAGGCAGAGCACTCTTGACTTCTGACCAAGCAAGCTTTTACTAGGTTGTTGCTGCTAGGTCACCACACTTAGAATTTTCCTACTCTGATGGCCTTAGTCTCTTACCTGTCGGTGGATTAAGCGATCCAACCAGCCACCAGCTTTTAAAACAGACCGATAGAGGGCGCACTTTGCATTCTTTTCCTCGTGCTTTGTTCTAGGAAGTTCTGTAGGTTTTGTGCTTGCCTTACTCTCTCTGTCCAGTAGATTCAAGGGGCAAACCTGTTCTACAATTTCCAGTAAGACTGATACTGTGAATAACTTGACTTCCTCATGGAGAGGACGGGGAAAGGAGTCATAAAGTGAGCTTTCAGTTTTACTGAAATGTCTGGTTTTGGTCCCTAGACTCCTTATGACAAGACCTTCTCACCAAAGGGCAAACTTAACCAAGCTCACAGTTTTAATAACTGTGAGGCAGATATNAAATTCGTTTCCTAAAAGTTTATTTTCAGTGTGTGGGTTTCCAGCCATTTGCCATGTGTGTACTTCATAATGGGAGGACACGTTGGAAACACTACCTCAAGACTTATTTCAGTAAGTGATTACTTGGCTAATAATCCCTTTCTCAAAAGCAATAGTTGTTATATTGTCTCCATTCCCTAAAAAGTTTATAAAAGTACAAAATAAACAAAATAAGGGGCTCTGTTAAAACTTCTTGTATGGTCTAATTTTTATCTCGTTAACTAAACAGTAATATAAAGTTTTAGAAATCAGTGTTGCAATTTTCCAGCTGACGATGTGCAGTGCTGGCATTGATGGGATTTGTATGTATCACGCTGCCAGTTCACAGACCGGTCAAAACCAAGCAGAGCACTCTTGACTTCTGACCAAGCAAGCTTTTACTAGGTTGTTGCTGCTGGGTCACCACACTTAGAATTTTCCTACTCTGATGGCCTTAGTCTCTTACCTGTCAGTGGATTAAGCGATCCAACCAGCCACCAGCTTTTAAAACAGACCGATAGAGGGCGCACTTTGCATTCTTTTCCTCGTGCTTTGTTCTAGGAAGTTCTGTAGGTTTTGTGCTTGCCTTACTCTCTCTGTCAAGTAGATTCAAGGGCCAAACCTGTTCTACAATTTCCAGTAAGACTGAGACTGTGAATAACTTGACTTCCTCATGGAGAGGACGGGGAAAGGAATCATAAAGTGAGCTTTCAGTTTTACTGAAATGTCTGGTTTTGGTCCCTAGACTCCTTGACAAGACCTTCTCACCAAAGGGCAAACTTAACCAAGCTCACAGTTTTAATAACTGTGAGGCAGATATTAAGCCTAGAGATTGTGTTAACCTGGAAGTGCATTACAGCTTCTGTAGCTACTTTGGAAGACATTAAGTTTTTCTTTTTATAAAAAGAAGGTTTACCATANAAAAAAAAAAAAAGCACCTCTTTTTTGGCTTCTGCTAACAGAAATGAAATGCAAGCCTTCTGAAAACCTGAATTCTATTAGACATCTCCTGATAATGTTCTCTGTTAACAGCTTTCAGGGAAGGTAGTGAGTGAACATACAGTAGCGTCAGCCTAGTGTAATCTGATACTCATTGGGTAGAAAAACAGTACTTTGGGCTGCTTAAACACTTGCTGGAAGGCTTAGGGAGGGGAGGAAGGAAAGTATTTGAGGAGATCAACTGGATATTGTAGAAAAGAAGTAATGTCACCTGAGAAGGATTAAAGTTTCCTCAAAGGTTGACCTGAATGGCTGCATGCCACTTAGAATGGGCGCCCCGCGCCCATCAGCGGCTGTTTTAGCTGTGCAGTCTTTAACTTGAAGGTGTGTGAAGGAAGGATCTAGAGATTGTCTTCAGCACTTAAGTGGCAATAAAAGTTGTAGGAAAACAATTCCTCCTACTTATTAGCTGCAGCTAGTTCTTGCTAATTAGAGAAATCTTTCCTTTATCCATTTAAAAACCTAGCTCGTTGCTATTAAGTTACCATTGGTATCATTTTTGTATTACCTGTTGAAAAATAGTATAATATCTACATTTCCTAATTTTATTTAGCGAAATTGAAGATTTACTCCCACAAATGTCTATTGGGAAGAGTACATAAGAGCATGCTAAAAAGTTTTTTGAATATAAATATAAACACATTTAGAGTGTGGCTCGAAAAACAACTTGGTAGGTATGTGGTTTTCTTAGAAGTAGAGTGCCTTCACAGTGTTAAGAGAGCAGAAAGTGTTATGAGCTGAAGAAACTGGTTATATTGCAAGTCAGGGAAACAGAACTGGCAAGGTGCCTCACTTCAATCTGTGTAAAGTAGGAAAAAATGAGCTATATTCACTAATTAGGGCTAGTAGTTCATGTCCCATTTTCTTCATTTAGATTTGAGATTTATTTTGGTACAAAATCCCCATCTTGTTGAGATATTTAGGTGTTTTGTCTTGGAAGCAACTGGTAAAGACTTTATACTATGTTCATGTAAGTCATTCATTTAAAAACCTCTAACTGTAGAGTTTATTATGGATATAATTCCAACATTAATTTATTGATGGAAATATGGAAAATAGAGAATAAAACATAAGAAAACAACGCTACCAGTCATCTTTCCACTTAGCAGTAATCACTGTTAACATTTTGATTTTTCTCCTTTAAGATATTTCCTCACCTGGTACATAAAGAAAAGGTTATCAAATTTAATACATCAAGTACACAGTCATAATTATTTTAAGGATATGTTTATTTCATAAGTCATTGTTCATCATGACATTTTATTTATTTTTAAATTAATTAATTTTAATTGGAGGGTAATTACTTTACAATATTATGGTGGTTTTGCTGTCATTGACATGAATCAGCCACAGGTGTACATGTGTCCCCATGCTGAACCCACCTCCCGCCTCCCTCCCCACACCATCTCTCTGGGTTGTTCCAGAGAACGGGCTGTGGTTCATGCACTGAACTTGCACTGGTCATCTATTTTACATATGGTAATATACATGGTTCAATACTATTCCATCATGACATTTTAAAATACATTTTCTTATAATCAGCTAAACAACTTAAGTTTTCTGTGTTAGTAACGCTACTGTGAACATCTTTGTACATCTTTTTCCACATCTTTTTTCCTTAGGAGTCATTCACAGAATGAGATATAACAATTCTTGAACCATGACATTTATTGAGCACCTACTGTGTGCCGGTCACAGATCTTCGTGCTACATGTTATATTATTTAATCCTCAAATGACCTTGTGAAGTAGGCTCTATTTTTCTCTCCATTTTACAAAGGAAGAGTTGGAGGAACAGGGGAGTAAATAATTTGCCCAAAGATAGCACTCACTAAGAGAGCTGGCATCAGTCTAAGGATTTTGACTTAGCCATGCCCTTAAGCACAAGATGGAAAGGTGAAGCTTGTGATCTTATTGCTAGTTGTTCTCCAGGATATGATACTGATTCTTATTCTGTAGACGGAAGATGGTGTGCTTCCTGCCTTGAGCCTTTGATACTCTATTTTTAAAAAACGTCTTGTTGGCAATACTATAAAGCAATTATCCTTTAATTTAAAAATAATAATAAAAAAATCTTGTTGGATTACTCCTACAACTGAGAATAGAAAGAAACATCTCCCTTATTCTCAAGAAACTCACTATTTAGAATAGACAAAACATTTTCTTTCATTCCCCCTGGCTTCATATAACGTTAATATCCACTTAGTTGCATAAACTTTTATTTGCTTCTTGCAATGCTTATGATTTCTTTACCCCCTCCATATATTTTGAATCCTCCTTCTATATCTTTTGCCGCTTGTTAGACTCTCACTCTTGTTATGTCACTTGCTATCCCCATCTCTCTCCTGAACCACACGGGTGTCCTTCCAGTTCCTCTCCCAGTGATCCATTCCCTACAGGCAGTTGGAGCAATTGCTTGTAAAACAAAAGTTGGAGCATCTGATTCTGCCATAGAAATGCTTCAGTGCATTTCCGTTGTGTTTGAAATAAAACCCAAATTCGACTCAGCTGGAAAGTCTGTGTGTGAGCTGGTCACTTTTTATTTCTCCAGCTCTCCATGTGTTATCTCAGTCCTGTCGGACTCTTCCTGTTTCTCAGACAGCATCAACTGGTTCCTGACTTGGGACCTTGCATTTGCTGTATACTCTGACTAACAAGTTCTTTTCTCATCCTCTTCGTGACAAATTCCTTTCCAGTAACTGTTTCTAAAGCAGCGTGGTTATCTGTTTTCTGCAGTTAAACCATCAGGGCCAGGATACAGTGAGGCAAGAGGGGTGCCCACAACATAGATCCAAAGAGTGTGCTTGCCTGAGACTGAGAGAGCGCGCGACTTTCAGCACCTCCTGCTAGAGCCTTGCTCACCCCACTTGAGTCCCTGCCCTACTCTGTTATATCAGCTATTTACTTCTTAAACACAGTAGGGTTTTCTTTGCTCCTGTGGCAGCGAACACTCCACATTCATCATTTCTGGGTTTTTTTTTTGCCTCTTGGATGTCAGTAGCTAGACTGTTTTCCAGATTCCTTTGGAGTTGGGTGTGGCTGTGGCCTCAGTTTGTCCTGCAGAAGGGATGTTCTTCCTGCCTCTGGACTTGTCCCCCACGCCTCCTGCCAGAGGGGCTGTCTCTCATCTCGAGTTGGTCACCTTGGTGCAGAGGACCCAGCCCCCTTCTCGGAGCCCCAGGGGTGGCAGGGCCACCAGGTGCATGGAGCTTAGGTCCCTGAGTGCCCCCCTGTGAGTCTCTCCACTGCACTTCTGCACCCGACCCCGTGTCAGCAAGAAACAAACTCCTTTTGTGTTAAAGCCACCAAGACTCTGACATTTGACACAACGTGGATGAATCTGGAGGGTATTATGCTAAGTGAAATAATCAGCCAGAGACCAAGACTGCCTGGTAGCAGTTATATGTGGAATCAAAAGAAAAAATCAGGTTCATAGGAACAGAGCACAAAAGTGGATGCCAGGGGCTGAGGGGGTGGGGAAAATAGGGAGAGGTTGGTAAAGGGTTCAAACTTTTGGCTCTAAGATGCATAAGAGCTAGAGGACTGGGGTAGGGGAGGGGAGGGAGGGGAGGGAGGCTCGTGAGGAAGGGGATATATGCCTAATTATGGATGACTTGAGTTGTACTGCAGAAACCAACACAGCATTGTAAAACATTTTTAAAAAGAACTAAATATTTTAAAAAAATGATGTTCTAAGGGGCTAATGTGTAATGTGACTATAGCTGGTACACTGTACTGTTACTGAGATTTGCTAGAACTTAAATAGTCTCACCAAAAAAAAGTTAATGTGAGATGTGTAAATTAAATGTGCTACTTAACATGATTGGGAGAATCCTTTCACACTGTATACATATATCAAAATATCACATTGTATACTTTATATTACAAATTTGTCACTTTTTAAAATTTTTTTAAATTTTTAAAATTTATACTTTAAGCTGGAAAAAAAAAAAAAAGGAGGGGCTAGCATTTCTTGCCTTAACTGATACAAGCTCCCTGACTCACACCAGAGCTTTTGAAGCATGCTCCAAATTGTGGTGACCTTGTTCACATTGTATCAGTAGTACCTAGTACAGTGCTTAGGCTGTGGGTATCAAAGAAATGGTTTTTTGAACAAATAAATGCAGACCATCAATAGCAGTATACAAGAAATTCAGGACAGAATGCTGAAAGGAGAATACAGATGGGAAACATCTGGGTTCACAGGGGGCAGGGATGGATGATGCTCTAGGAAGAGAGCTCATGGAATCTTAAACATGAGATTCACAATTTATAAAGTGGTTCTTATATTTCTTAGTCATAGGGATTTTAGAAACTTAAATGTACAGCACAGTGCATTCACATAAAAAGTATAAAATTTAACAGCTTACTATATCTGATCATTTTTACATAAATATAATTTTTATATATCATATAATTTATGTAATTTTTAAAAATAATTTCATTTAATGTAACTGGAAAATGTTGAAAATTTGTCTTTATTTCTTACTGATTATACCTGATGGCTCAGATGGTAAAGAATCTGCCTGCAATGCAGGAGACCTGAGTTTGATCCCTGGGTCAGGATGATCCCTGGAGAAGGGGTTGGCTAGGCGCTCCAGTATTCATGCCTGGAAAATCCCATGGACAGAGAAGCCTGGTGGGATACAGTCCATGGGGTCGCAAAGAGTCCATGGGGTCACATGACTGAGGAGCTAACACTTTCACTTTTTGTGCCCAATATATATTTGAACTTTTGGGAATTTGAAATGCAACAGAGAAGGAATGTCTGCTTTTATTACTGATACAGGGAAATTCCTTAGTGTTAAAGGTTCAATAGATTATTTTGCTTGCCTTGCAATATAAACATCAGTTTAGGGTTAGGATCTGGTGGTATTCCTTGCAGAAATGTCTGTAGGCTCTGAGGAAGGGCATTGTGTTGCATTGTAATGTTGATAATGGGAAGGATTTTTGGTCAAGATTAAGGGTTTCTTTAAACCCTTTTAAGAAGAGAATGTGTTTTTATTTTCTGGGAAGTCTTGAGATTATGGATGTGAAGGAGGACGGGTAAGAGGAGAGTGATGATTACTACTAATGAAGTTTCCAGGCAGGCGGTGGGATGGAAGGAGTTTTGTACCACTCGCTGTGGACACCTTTCCACCAAGAAGCCCACCCTGCGAGCCCCTGCGAACAGGATAAACTGATGGCAGTAGATGGCTCAGGATTTATGATCCATTAGAAGATTCTGGTATAAGGCTCTGTACTAGAGTTAAGATCATTGTTTCATTGCTAAGAAGTCATGTCTGACTCTTGTGACCCCATGGATTGTAGCCTGCCAGGTTTCTTTGTCCATGGGATTCTCCAGGCAAGAATACTGAAGTGGGTTACCATTTCCTTTTCTAGGGGATCTTCCCCACCCAGGAATTGAACCTGTCAGCANGATAAACTGATGGCAGTAGATGGCTCAGGATTTATGATCCATTAGAAGATTCTGGTATAAGGCTCTGTACTAGAGTTAAGATCATTGTTTCATTGCTAAGAAGTCATGTCTGACTCTTGTGACCCCATGGATTGTAGCCTGCCAGGTTTCTTTGTCCATGGGATTCTCCAGGCAAGAATACTGAAGTGGGTTACCATTTCCTTTTCTAGGGGATCTTCCCCACCCAGGAATTGAACCTGTCAGCATTGAAGGCAAATCCTTTACTCCTGAGCCACTGGGGAAGCCCCTAATTAAGACTAGGCTATATAAAATCTGAGACTTTTATTCCTACTTTTATTCTAAAGTCACTGGTAAGTCACACTCTCTGGTGGGAATGGCTGTGAAGGGCTCTCTGTACCTGAATTAGCCCTGACAAGTAACTCTTCACTAGCTGTGCCACAAACTCTGTGTGTGTAAGGGACAGACCTTAAATTTACCTTTTGACCAGACATCCTGTCTGTTTAAAATACAAGATTTAGTCTAAATAGTCCCCAGAATCTTTTCAACAATAAAATTCATTTTTCTATTCTTCCTGTGGTCCAAATTTTTGCACTTGCAGTTCTTCCATTTCTTAATTACCTTGTAACATCAATCATATTTTATCTCTCTCTACCTCAGTATTGCTGTTTGCAAAGAGGAGGAAAGGGGAGCTACCTAGCTGATGATTTTGCTGTAAGAATTAGAGGGTCCATGCGGAGCCCTTGGAGAAGAGCCTGGCAGTGAGCAGTGAGCCTTTGCTGCTGCTGGTTAGGTTTCCTCCTTGCTTACTCAGTGTGTCTTTGCTCATATTTGCTCCCATCCTAGGTCTCTAACATCCATTCCTGGTTTTGAAAAACTCCCTGAAATGATGTCTTTAAAAAATTCATTCTAGATACTAAGAAAGAAAGAATAAAATACCGTTGGCTAGCTATGACCGAAAAATAAAATAATAATTCATTCCAAGGAATTTTCAAGGAATACATTCCTGTTGGAAGTTTGTTCAGAATCATAGATAAATTTAAATTTCTCAAAAGAAGGCACTTTTTCTTTTAAACTGACAGACTTTGGTGAAGAACAGAAAATGTACATGGCTTAGAGATACCAAATGTGAGCTAAAGTGCAAAGGTCACCTTTCAAAATGTAATGAGTTCAGAGAAACTCCTTAATCTGGAAACCTAAGTCAGCATGTGGCTTATTTGCTGGCTTTCTGTATGATCTCGTTCCTGCTTGATCCAGTTTATATAAATAGTTTTTTCAATTTGAAAATGAGTCACATTTGAAATACTTCCCTAGCTGAAAAAGCTAAAATTTTCCTTCTTTATATTAACAGAACTTTTACTTTTTAAAAGTTATACATAAGCATGTACATTTTAACATGTACATTAAAATTTTTAACATGTTTTTTTATTTTATGTACATTTTTTTAGTTTGATAAAGGTTACCAAAGAACTAGGGTGGAAATGCCCAAGGGAAATACTTACAGAAAAAAAATTTAATTGACTGACAACCTTGGGTGTGTATGTAAATTTTAAAAAAGCTTTTTGTTGAGACATAATTGACATGTGAGAAGTTGTACTTGGGGACAAGTATGTTGTGAAACCATCAAGGCCATAAAGATACACATCATCTCCAAAGTTCCCTCCTATCTCTATCGTTATTATTATTTTGTGATAAGAGCACTTAGCATAAGATCTAGTGAACTGTGAGTGTACGATGCAGGGCTGTTAGATATAAGCACTGTGCTAACGATAGGTTTCGGAGCTTGCTGATGTGCCTGTGATTTGAATTCTTTGCAGATAGTTTAGTAGCAAACCACTGGCTTAAGAGTCAGGAGTCCTGGGTTAGAGTTCCAGTGCAGCGTCAGCTCTCACCATGACTATAGTCCTTGAATCTTTTGGGGCCTTGTGGTCAAAGACTGAATTTGAATTCGTGAATGTTCTTCCACCTTTTTTTTTTTTTTTTTAATTGGTTTGGTTGGTTGTTTTGTATACAATCTCTTCTCCCAAATTCTACCCTGGAAACTTTTAAGACCTCTTATTTTTTTACCTTTGAATTTTGACTTTTTTATTTTTTTTAAATATTAATTTATTTATTTTAATTGGAGGTTAATTACAATATTGCATTGGTTTTGCCATACGTCAACGTGAATCCACCAGAGGGATGGTACCAGGAGGGAGGAGGAAGGGGGCTCAGAATGGGGAACGTGTATACCTGTGGCGGATTCATGTTCTTCCACCTTTTGTCTCTAAAGACTTAACTCCCTGTCTGTCTTCATTTACTGGGATAATATTCAAATTTACTTAGTTCAGCTTTTCCACTTGTCCTTTCAAAAGTTCTAATAAGGGACTTCCCAAGCACTGGGGCAGGGGGGNGGGAACGTGTATACCTGTGGCGGATTCATGTTCTTCCACCTTTTGTCTCTAAAGACGTAACTCCCTGTCTGTCTTCATTTACTGGGATAATATTCAAATTTACTTAGTTCAGCTTTTCCACTTGTCCTTTCAAAAGTTCTAATAAGGGACTTCCCAAGCACTGGGGCAGGGGGGCAGGGGGAGGTTGTCCAGTGGTTAAGACATTGCTTTTCCAATGCAAGGGGTACAGATTTGACCCTGGTCAGGAAGCTAAGATCACACATGCCTCATGGCCCAAAAAACAAAACATAAAACAGAAGGAATACTGTAACAAATTCAATAAAGTCTTTAAACATGGTCCACATAAAAACAAATCTTGAAAATAAAAACAAAATTTAAAAAGATATATTTAACGTATTAAAAACAAGTCCTGATGAGATCAGGACTCTTCTTCTGTACCAGTCTTGAAACACTCATGCGTTTTCTCTGTGCATTGCTATCTATTGACGAGGTTTTCAGGCAATAGCTAGTAAGTACTTTAAAAATTTCTTTTAAATCATTTGACATCTCTTCGAGTACTCATACTTTCTGTCCAGTGAAAGAAGCCACTTCAAAAGAAAGCTTAAGTTTCTTTGCAGGTTTTTTTTTTTTTTTTTTTTTCCTGCTGATGGAGCTCTTCAACCCAAATCTCAACTGGGCAGAATTTGAAGTCCTGATTTTTGCTCCCACCCCCAAAACTGCTTTTGCGGTACTCATTCTTAACTTGTTGACTGCCAGTGAGACAAGTCACAGCATCCATTTTAGTATTTAGATGAGCTGAAAAAAATCGACTACCAGGTTTGAGTCTCTCCTTTCACATTTCAATGAGTTTTCTTTTTCTTTACCAAGCGTATTCTTGGCGGCAGAGTGGTGCAGTGGGGCTGGTGATGCTTGCTCGTTGCTGAAAGCCCCGAGGCCTTCTTCAGCTCTTGCACACATCCTTCCATGTGGTTTTGATTTTATGGTGTAAGAGGGTACTTCACTTCTTGATTCATTTATGGTATGTTTCTGTAGCTGTTACTGTAATTAATCTCCCAGCAAGAAATCTGAAGGTTCAAGTCAGTAAAAAGGAACCCTGGACAAAGCGGCAGAGCATCATTTTTTTTTTTCTTTAGGTGATTCTTCCATGCTTGGGGATGTAGATAACGTACTCTCTTCCCTCATCTCATATACTGTGTGTGCTGCTGGTCCCCTCTCCAGCCACAGAGGGTGATAAGATGGGAACTGGTGATCAGCCCAGCCAGGTTTCAGGTCCTGCTTAACACAGACCAGGGAGTGGCAGCATTTTCCCCTGGAGCTTGTTTTATTTAATCATGCTTGCAATTTACTTTGTTTTGTTCATTCCAAATGAGATGTTATTAATTCCACCTTATAGCTTTTGTTACTTGAAAAATATATTTTTCACTTTTAATTTTGATAAATTGGAAATAATCAGAAACATAAGAATAGTAAAATAAACATCTCCATACCCACAGACGAAAATAAAGTTACCATTTTGCTATCTTTGCTTCATTATTTCTATATATACGTATTTTTGTTACTAATTTTTAATAGATAAATGGAGCTGTTTAGTTCCATGCTCTGAAAGAAGTGACGAATTACCCAAAAGGATGGATCTTACTCTTGCATAAACTCTTCTTAAATTTAAGCATTATCCTGATTAACAGATCTATACCTTAAGTCCAAAATCTTATAAAAGCAAACATCCTACCACTTAAATATATATAAGTAAAAGGCAATTTGTTTTCATTGGAAAGCCTTTTTTTCTGGCCTGTGGAAATTGTTTGAAAATGCAATAGATTTAAAACAAATATATCCTGGAAACACAAGTGGTTTGGAGGGTTCTGAAGGTTTCCCAGTGCTGACTAACTGTAGTAGAAAAAGAGCAGTGAGTGGTCTAGTGTTCTCTTTTTTATTCTGAGATTATGGAATTATGTACCAGATAGATGTTTAAAAATACTTTATAATTACTAGCTTGGGGTAAAAAAAAATGTGAATAGGATGAGTTTTATGGTTCTTTCTAAACATTAGGATTTTAAAGGTACAGCAGAGAATAAATCAGTTTAGAAAGCTAAGATTCCAAGTAAATGAAAATGATTATTTTAAGTGTTGGAACTTAGAAAAATCAATGTCCTTCTTTCTATTTTCCTGACTCTAGTAGATTTCCTGTAATTTCATGTTTTTTTTTTTTTTTTTTTTTTGTGGCTGTTATTTCTGAGTTTAACTATTGGGTTATCATGAAGCCTAGTGTGGGATATTAATGTGAATAAATGTTGACGGGTCAGTCCCAATCCCTTTCCCAGTAGCCCTGGAATTTACTTTCTTAAAGTTCCTCAGGAATTTGCTTTTTTAAAATTTTCTTTCTCATAATTTGACACGAGGCATGTAAAGAGAGGCAGGGTACTTAATGGATAGCACCCTAGGGTCTAAGCTGTGTGTCTTCTTCAAGTTGTTCAACCTCTTGGGCCTCAGTTTTTCTATCTGTTAAATGGACATTAAGAGTACCCACTTCCTTAGGGTAATTGTAAAGACTGGTTAGTGATACTTAAAAAGTGCTTAACATAGTATCCAGCACATAGTAAGGACAAAAAGATGTTCTGGGTATCATTAATTTTAAGCAGAAATATTTAGCAACTACACAGAAGCAATTCCCTTGTATGTAGATATTTTCTTTTTACAATAAAGAAGTCTTTAGGGTGTCAGTCCCTTATCTATCCCATTACTTTGGGTGAATGTTATAAACGCAATGAATTACTGGCTTCCTCTCTAATTGCAGGCACTTTTTAATTTTACCAAGTTATTCACTAAGAAGAACCTACCTTTTGAAGAATTTTCCTGAGGTGTTTTGAAGAGCATGTTGCAGTAAAGTGTTCAGATTTTTCGTTTGTATTGGAATATAGCACTTTTGCTGACAAGACCTGAGGTCACACATTCCCCAAAGTCCCCCTTAATATACTTGGCCTCGCCTCTGTCATGCACGGTATTAAAGACTACAATTCAGATACTTATAATATGGGAAAGCTTCAGATGATGTTTTCTGGTACATGATTAAATTTCACATTCGTTAGTAATATTTCATGTCCTAGATAATGCCTATAGTTTGTATTAAGTAGTACTGGAGAGCAGGAAGGTGGTTAAAGCTATTACCAGTTTCTTGCCCTGCTTCTACAGGTGGCCACTGGAAAAGAAATGGCTTTCTGGCTGTGAGTGGAGTCCTGCTGAAGACTCAGTCTCTACGTCCTACTCTGTGATCCTGACTCATGCAGTTTCCAATCTCTATCTTTGCTATTTTCCTTTTTTCCTCCTTTTTTTTTAACCCTTCTTGATTTTTTTTTTTTTTTTGGTTTCTTAGTATTTTGTCTGCACACCCAAATGGTTTATCTTATTTCTAGAAAGGTTAATGAGTATTTCCCTTGACAATTGTACTGGCAGAGGGGATTAATAAGATGAACATTGAAGTTTTTGTCCGTTTCACGTATAATTTCGCAGAATTGCGTTAACACCCTGGGCCAGACTTGAATTACAGGCTGGAAGCACATAGTGTTCCAGGTCCCTGACAGATCATGAAGCTAAAGAGGTGTATTTTGCAAATGATGGTTTTTCTCCCTGGGTGCCAGTTTTGACCCAAGAGAAAAGTTTGCATGGCTGGATATAAGACTGTTCCTCCCCTAAAGTAAGGGTGAAAGAAATGACCAATGGTCTTTTTCGCAGCTAGTTTCAGCTCTCTCTGTTTTTCTTCTGTACATCGTATTGTATTGCCATCTTACTGGTTTTGACTGCCACGGAGTAGACAGTTTTCTTTCTAATCTTTTGAGTAGTCTAAAAGAAGTGTTTGTTAAATGTTTCATGGTGAATGTGGTGTGAGAAAAATCTATAATAGTTCTTGATCTGGACTTTTCTCAAGGCAGTCAAACCCCAGATAGTTTAATCCAAGAAAAATGATAGTGCGTTTTATCTCTGCATTTGTGAGATCTCATTATGCTGTTCTGCAAATGTATAAACGTTTTCTTTTCATAAGGCCTTAGGCCTAAATTATGGCTTCTCATTAACAAATGGTTTCCATATTCTGTGAAATGTGTGCAGGGGAGCCTTCTTTAAGCAGCCACTGGCATCATTCACACTGTCTGGAAAAAGGAGGCATTTAGCGTTTAACTCTACCTGCATTGGCTTTTTGCTTCTCCAAGATAAGAAGCGTTTCATGTTTTATTGAATATTGACTTATGTGAACCTGAGATACAGGGATTCTTCACTTTAGTGACTGGTGAGGTAGGAGGACAGATTAAAAACATAGCTGTGTTTTATATTACACAGCTTAATTCCAACCATATCTATGTATCCCGGAGTGCCGACTCTATGGCGGTCTGGGGTGGAGTAAGCAGTTGGCAAATTGTTCACGTTTCCCCCTGCAGCTTCACTTAAGTAGATGTAGTTTGAAAAGGTCTTTTACTATTTAAGATGTATATATCAGTGTAACATACACAGACAAGATGGCTATCTTCTAATGTCTAGAAAAGACGACTGTGCTTCAGCAAGCTTGTAGCTACATGTGAAACTGACATTGCTTGCCACTACCCAGTGCCCCCTGCCCACCAAAAAATGTTAATGCTTGGGAGCTTTGGTATTTTTGTGAATAATGAATGAAAGTTACTTTATAATATTAAATGTGTCATGTTATATAATAAAGGGAGAAAGAAATTAATGTTCTGAGTGTTTGGATTTTGAATCCAGGTGTCTAACTCATGGGCTTTGTGATCAAGAGAAACGTTTGTGTTTAAACTTAATCTTTTATTAGCTTTTTGAGGAATTAGAGGTGTAGATACTAGTGAGACTTCTTGACCTCTAAAGTCAGAGATTTTCCTTTCTTGAGCACATTGTAAATATCGAGGTTTTTTTTTTTTTTTTTCTGGACTGCAGAATCAGTGACGTTTGTGACAGTATGTAAGCCCATTTTAGAACTGTGGTGTAATCATTAGGATAGGTCCACTCTTCCACGGGACACGGAATCACTGAGAAAAGGTCTTTTGAGTTCCTGCTGGGTGTCAGGTGTTGTGCTAGAAATGACTTTTTGTCAGTCAGTAAAAACATTGTTTTTATATTAAAAAAATTTTAGTGGAAATCTAAAGCATTATTTTCCCTCTAGAAGCTCCTATTGGTAACAATTCAAATGTAGTTCTTTCCCCGTAACATCCCTTAAAATTCCTAGTTATCAAAGCAATGATCTGCACAGGGACTCTTTCATTTCACTTTTCTCTGGAGCATCCATGTCCATTGGAGACTCCTTTCCTGTCCTTATGTCTGTTGGGATAACCCTGGCTGGCTGCAGAGCTTTCGGATGCCTGTGCTTCTTGATTGGCTATCACGGTTATAAATTCAGCCAAAATGTCGTGGGTATATCTGTAATTTTCTTTTGAATTCAATGTGGAATGAGAGAATGTTGGCAAGCTTCAGGGTGTGAGGTGCTGACACTATTTTATTTTCTTCCCAAGATGCTACTCCCCACCCCCACCAAAGTGTCTTGGTAAAAAGTATAGCCAAATAAAAGCAGCTATTCTCCTATAGTAATTTAGCAAAAAGAGTAGCATAGTGTTTTAGACACAACTTAAATACTTTCTTTCATTCCTTAACAGGAATGAAAGATTATTATTTGGCACCATTAGAGACTCAAAGTGGATGGAACATAATCCTTACCTTGCTGAAATGAGAAGAGATGTCAGTGGTAGTCTCACCACCCACTGCCTAAATCTCTCTAAGACTTAGACGAGAAGGATTTTAGAGTGTAAAATCTTCAGGTGATGAAGCATTAACATTAGCTGTAAACAGAACAGGGTTTTTATCAAAACAAACTCCCCGCTGCAAATTGAGTGCACTCACCATTAAGGTTCAAAAGCTCTAATTATCAAGGCACTTGCTGTCATGCATTCACTCTCATCTTCTGCCCTTCATCCACAGTCTGCCCAAGGCTGTTTTCACTTTTCACAGCTTCTGTATGAGACTATTCCGTGCTTCTTTCCTTCTCATAATGAGAGTTGTCATTTATTTTTACTGTTTTTGTGTACGTAGTTTGTTGCAGCTGTGTACTTCACAAGTACTCATTATTTCATTTATGGCAATTGCCACATGAGGTTGGAAGGGATTTTGGAAACTCATAGACTAGGAGTTGAAGGGAGCAAAGAGGTAAGAGAAGTTCTTAAAGCTTACATGTGATGGAACCAGGATCTGAGGCTGGGCCTGACTCCAAAGTGTTTGATCCCCCCCCATTTCCCATTTTGTGCCGCCTCCTCGTCTGCCACTTTCATACTTCCTTCATCTGTTATCCATCATTGTTGCCCTAGACCCGAAGTTTATCTTGCATCCGCCACTGTGCTAATCATCTTTAAGAACTCAGAATCTCCTTTTTCCGTGCTCCCCATTTTGTCACTTTGGTTCTTTAGGTGTTGGGAGAAAGCTGTGTTAATAGGGAAGTTGCTTTTGTTTCTTTACATTGACTCCTTTCATCTTCTTGCCATTCATGAACTCAACATTTAATGAGCTGTAAGGAAATCTGGGTAAAGCATCCTGCCTCTTTTCTGGAGCCTGCTTCCTGTGGAGGACCCACCCTCCTCCGCCTTTCTAGATTTCCTTGGAAAAGGAAGGCCTGCTTCTCATTTCTGTGCTTCATCTTCACCACTGTTTCTGACCATGGTTCTTTAACGGTCTCCTTCTTTGTAGTCTACTATGTTCATTTCTGCTGATTTCTGCACATTGTCACCATGCCTGTAGATTCAGGATCTTCCTTCACCATCTTTCATTAGCTACTTCAAACTGGGATCATATGAGGTTCCTCTGAATTCAGCACCAGCAAGTGTCATGTTGGTAACCCATGAGAGCTTGTCCTTGATCTCATTTTCTCAATTACCTGTTGAAGTGACCGCATCTCAAAACCCTTCTAACTCCTACTTCTCCAATTTGTGTCTTCTCTTGCTTACAACTTCTATAGCTTAATCTTTCCTTACCATAAAGTAATTGAGCTTGTTCTTTGATCTTTGGTAACCACAGGTCTAAAAACTGCTAATAGTCCAAAATTTCATTTTTCTTGGACTGTCAACGTATTGGTAAACTCAGAATTCTGACTGGATTTATGGTCATTGTCTTAGTCCATCTGGGCTGCTATAACAGAGTAACATAGAGAAGGTGGCTTATAAGCAACTGAAATTTATTTCTCACAGTTTTGGAGGCTGGAGGTCTGAGATCAGGGTGGGAGCATGATTGGGTTTGGCAAGGATCTTCTTTGCGTGTTTCTTGCTGTATCCTCACATGATGGAGAGAAGGCTAGCCAAGTCTCTGCTTCCTTTAAGGGCACCAGTACTGTTCTTGAGGGCTGCGCTCTTATGATCTTATATCCACCACCACCGCCCCCCCTACTGCCCCCACAAAGCTCTACCTTCAAATACTGTCATATTGGGATTACAGTTTCAACATAGGAATTTTGAGAGGACATAAACGTTCAGTCCCTCCAAAATGCTGTCTTTATTATCTTAATGCTTTTCCCCTTCGCCTTTTTCTGGTGCAAATCTCATGCAGCTAAGGGGGATTTGGTATGGTCTTTGCCCACAGGTGGGATTTCCTACTCCATGGAAAGCCTCTCATTACTCCTTTGGGACTCTTCATTGCAGTCCTTTTAATAGTAACTCTTTCAAAATGTTTTTCTGCAATCCTGGTCTTTTTGTCCATGCGTTGGAGGAAGGAGGACCTTTTCCAGGGCCCGAAAGTGGGCTTTTGTCTAACACTCAGAAATGAACTGTCCAAGGAGACGCACATGCTAACAAAGCAAGAGACTTTATTAGGAAGGGGCGCCTGGGTGGAGAGCAGTAGGGTAAGGGACCCCAGGAGAACTGCTCTGCCATGTGCTTGCAGTTTTGGTTTTTATGGTGATGGGATTAGTTTCTGGGTTGTCTCTGGCCAATCATTCTGACTCAGGGTCCTTCCTGCGCACATTGCTCAGCCAAGATGGATTCCAGTGAGAAGGATTCTGGGAGGTTGGTAGGATGCATGGTGTTTCCTTTTGACGTTTCCTGAACTCTTCCAGTTGGTGGCAGCTTATTAGTTCCATGTTCTTTAGGACCTCCTGTTGTAAAATAGTTCAGGCAAATGTTTCCTATGGTGCCTGGCCAGGGTGGGGGCTTTCGGTCAGAGTTTCGCCTAACACATGCCATCTCTTATCACTCATAACAATCTCACCACTTAATTTACTGAGGAAAATCAGAGTTGTCCAATGAAGCTCACTAATGTTTTCGCTCATTCTCGCCATATTGTACCTTTCTGTTACCATACCCTACTCTGCTTAAAAACTTCTTTTAAAAATGTCACCCATTCTTTCATATATATTTTTTCCTCCTATCTCAGATGAGTAGCTTTTGGCACTTCTACTTGTGATTTAGGGCTTCCTTTAAGCTCAGTCGTTAAAGAATCTGCCTGCAAGGCAGGAGATGTGGGTTCGATTCCTGGGTCAGGAATCCCCTGTAGAAGGAAACGGCAACCCACTCCAGTATTCCTGCCTGGAGAATCCATGGACAGAGGAGCCTGGCAGACTACAGTCCATGGGGTCGCAAGAGTCAGACACGACTGAGTGACTTTCACTACTACCACTTGTACTTTTGGCCCTGTGTTTCCTTTTTGGAGCTTTTCTCTGATAGGCTTGCTTACATTTGATTTTCCATCTGTCTCTCACTCCTCCTTGACACTGTCTCCTCTTACTTATCAAAAGTTTTTAGATATCCTCCATATTACATATAAAATAAAAATACCTTTGACTCTACAATCCTTAAAATGGCCCCCTTTGCCACTTTATTTTGCATTCTTTCCATTGTTCAACCTTTGGGAAAAGAAATCTCTTGCAGTCCCTGTCAGATTCTTCTTTCTTGTCACGCATTCAGGATTTATCTGGTTCTAAAATGTTGTGCCTTCCCAGGCAGCTCAGACGGCAAAGAATACGCATGCAGTGTGGGAGACCCGGGTTCAATCCCTGGGTTGGGAAGATCTCCTGGAAAAAGGAATGGCAACCAACTCCAGTATTCTTGTCTGGAGAATTCCATGGACAGAGGAGCCTAGAGGGCTACAGTCCATGGGGTCACACAGAATAGGACAAGACTGAGTAAAAAAAAGACCTGATTTTAGTTCATGTTTTGGGGTTGCCCTCCTAAATTGTTCAATAACTTTAAAATCTCTTTGTAGACAAGCCCTGTGTTTTCATTTGCATCTTGGGGAGCTTCATTTTCATTGTCAGCTTAACTTCTCCTAACAGGTGAAGTCTCTGTACCTCCTCCCCTGGTCAGAATTAAGCCAGTGAAATCCACACTGTACTCACCTAGCTTGTCACTGATTTTGCTGCTGCTTTTAGTGATACCTCCATTCTCTTCCCCAGGTTGAAAATTTTGACTACATCTTCAAATATTCTGTCTCCTTCAAATCTCCACACTCATCTGTTATCCTTCTTAGTTTTAGTTCAGAATGAATCCAAGTCCAAACTTCAACTCGCCAGTGCTCTAATCAGTGTTTTAGTCATGATTGTTGCAAAAGCCTCTTAACTGATTCTTGTCTCCATTCATCACCCATCTCCATCTGTTAAGTTTTAGACATCAAACTGGATTAGTCCTTCTCTTACTACCCTTTGATCATATCATTTTCCTGCTCAGATTTTTAAGGACTTATCAGTGTCTGGGCACTAATTTTCTTACTCAGTGTGATATTCCATGTCTGTTTGGTTGGGACTCAACCTACCTTTCCAGCTGTCTTCTGAGACCATTTGTTCTTCCGCTGAATTGCAGGACGGATTGTTCGCATGCATTTGCTTACATGGGTTTTTGGTCGTTTTTTTTTTTTTTTTTTCTGTTTAAAATACCTTTATTTCCTCTTACTTTCCTTCTGTTTGAAGTCTAACCCACCAGACCCAGTTCAGATGCATTCAGTGATCATCCCAGTTGAGGAGTTAGTGGATTAAAGCAGGAAATTTCTGTTACAACACTTAGCGCCTGTTAGTAGGGTAGACGATCTAATGCTTGTTCATACAGCCCTTTAAACTGGATGCTTTTCAAGGACTTCAGTTATGTCTTCTATTCTCCTATTCCTCAGAGTCTTCTAGCAACAGGTGCTCAGTATTAGTTTCTTGATTAATCCCTTGTTTATACTATTTATTATTTGGCCAGCAGTGAGAAAGGGTAAATGTGCTTGGCAGCTCGGTAGTTACTGGGGCTCCTGAGATTGATGGAAGCGAGAGAAGCTGGGCTGGCCCAGTGTGGGGCTGCATGGATGATCTCAGACCTCTTCATTACCAACTCATTCTTTTCTTTTGGAAAGGAGCCTTATGAGGAATGCTCATTTTATTCATCTGTTTTTAAAGACACAAGAAAACACATTTGAAGCACTGAAGCCAGGCTGCCTGGGTTTGAATCCTGGCTTCGTCTCTTAGTGACTTAATGACCTTGGGCAAGACATTGGGCTGGCCAAAAGGTTGGTTTGGATTTTTCTGTCATATCTTGCCAGAAAACTCTAACAAACCTTTTGGCCAACCCAATCAATAACCTTTTCTGTGCTTTAACTCTGTATAATTGGAATAATATTCACAATGTGCTTAAAAATAATGAGTTAATACATGCAGAGCATATTAAATATGGCAAATAAAATATTCTCAAATGCTGGCAATTAATACTACTACTGTCAAGCAATGAGGGAATTGGTACAAGCAATAGATATATTAGAATTCGTTTCTATGTACTTTCTTTTTGAAAATGAATTGGATTTTCTCTTTGCTGCCAGTGTTCAGAAAATGCAAGATAATAGACATTAATATGGATCTATTTTTTTCCAGTGGGCTAAGGCACTATACAGTGCTTCCCTGGTGGCTCAGATGGTAAAGAATCTGCCTGTCAATGCAGGAGACAGGGTTTCCATCCCTGGGTCAGGAAGATTCCCTGGAGAAGGAAGTGGCAACCTACTCTTGCATTCTTGCCTGGGAAATCCCATGGACAGAGGAGCCTGACAAGGCTACAGTCTGTGGGGTCAGAAAAGTGTCAGACATGACTTGACGACTAAACAGCAACAAGATGATTTAAACATATGAGGATAAGTACCCTTAAGATCTAAAATCTCTTAAGATATAGAGCATAGTGAAAGAGCAGATGAATGGAAATATCAGAGAAAATTAAGGAATCCAGCCTCGTATTGGTTTGTCATATACACCAAGGGACCGAGTGCAGTGAAATTTGCTCACTGTGTCCAACTCTTTGCAACCCCATGGACCGTACAGTCCATGGACTTCTCCAGGCCACAATACTGGAGTGGATAGCCTATTCCTTCTCCAGGAGATCTTCTCAACCCAGGGATTGAGTCTAGGTCTCTCTCATTGCAGGCGGATTCTCCACCAGAGAACTACCTGAGGACTTCCTTGGTGGCTCAGGTGGTAAAGAGTCTGTCTACAATGTGGGAGACCTGGGTTCAATCCCTGGGTTGGGAAGATCCCCTGGAGAAGGAAATGGCAATCCACTCCAGGACTATTGCCTGGAAAAACCCATGGATGGAGGAGCCTGGTGGGCTGCAGTCCATAGGGTTGCAAAGAGTCGGACATGACTGACCGACTTCAATTCAATTCAATTCAGTTCTCTACCAGCTGAGCCACCAGGGAGACTCATATACACCAAGGGACCAAGCAACTGAGTTAATTACTTAAACCATTCTAGAACATGGATGATTATGTACCACCTAGTAGACATTGAGCAATGCATTGACCCAGTACTTCCTAGATGCTGGTAGTGTGAAGATGAGCAACACATGGCTTTTATTTTGTGGATGCTCAGCTTTTTAGGATAAACTATTAAATAACTGCAGCTCAATGTTAAGTGGGACACAGATATATAGGATGTGCCATAGGCTTCTATGGTGTTGGAGGAGCTGAGTCTTAAAAGTGGTCAGACTTTTACAGAGGGGACAGAGTGCATCTTTTGCTATAGACCTCAGTGATGTCAGGTGGGATTTTTTGTTTTGTTTGCTTTACCAAGATCTGTGAGGACAGCAAAGTACCAGGTGTGGTTTACTTGATATGAAGGGAATGCTAATTGTACCAAATATTCTGGGATTTTGTTGTTGTTGTTACATAAAATATCTTTGGTTTTACTACAAACTTAAAAAGTTGCTTTTTAATACTTGGAGGGCAGTATGTACAGGGTGCCCTTGTATCTCTGTCTTTTTAATATATTTAACAAAATCATGTTAGGCAATCCATGCAAATATTTTTCTCTGTGATTCCTAAACCTGATAATGGTGGGAATCATCTGGGGAGCATTTAATGATGGGGGAGCCTGGGCCTCCCTCCAGATAAACTTAAGCAGACTCTCCGAGGAAAAACTCAGACTCTGCATCCAGGAGTCACAGGTGCTGGAGAACTGTGGGAGAAGCCAGTGGTCGCCGTGAGCTTGTGCTGTTGACATGGAAACTACTCACTGTGTCTGTGAAACTAAGGAAGACTCAGAAGTGAAATGAAACACAGTAAGAAGACAGAGTTGGAACTCAGTAGGAAGTACCATGAAGTCTTTGACTTATACTTACCTGGCGTGTGCATGCATGCTAAGTCACTTCAGCCATGTCTGACTCTTTGCAACCCTATGGACCACTCCTCTGTCCACGGGATTCTCCAGGCAAGAATACTGGAGTGGGTTGCCCTGCCCTTCTCCAGGGATCTTCCCAGCCCAGGTACTGAATTCCTCATCTCTTATGTCTCCTGCATTGGCAGGTGGATTCTTTATCACCAGTCCCACTTGGGAAGCCCACTTATCTGGTACCTTTTCCTAGGAAGCAGCTTCAAGAGGCAGTGGTTTGCAGATAACAATATCATTCAGAAAAGAGACTGAGATTTCTAAAGTTCTCTTGCTAATGCTGGATCCCCAAGTAATCATTTGGTCTTTTGTGTCCACCTCATTATTTTCTTGGAAAAGGATCTAATCTTGTCCCTTCCCATCACTTCCTTTTTTTTCCCCCTCCCTACTGAGCTGTGGTCAAAACTTGGAGGGTGTGTTTACCTGGAGGCACTTTTCAGTAGGTTTCAATTATTTAATGTAAAACACATGCATGTTATGGTTGGGGGGAAAACCAAAGCGAATGGTTGGAGGAAAGTCAGTAATTTCATTCAAAACATGAAAATAGCACTTCACTTCTGTGTAGGAGTCTGCTTGGTCATGTGAGGTCATCGCAAGATTGTTACGTCTTCTGTGTACACGTGCACATCTCTCCTAGACTTTCTGTTTAGGACACTTCCTGCACTGATCTTCGCAAGACTTTAGCCACAGCCTGATCAGCCCAAATCTTCTCTGCTTTGATGCTGCTGTGGCCTAACCCCTTCTCCACTGGGCTACTGCAGTCATTCCTCTGAGTTCTACACAAAATGGAAAGATAACTTTACAAATGTTTTTATTATGTACATTACAAGCATTTTTATTATGAATTTTTCCTATCAAACTAAACCAAAAATAGGGAATACCCCCTATAGTCATTGCTCAGACTCAACATTAATTAATATATATATATNGTACAGTCCATGGACTTCTCCAGGCCACAATACTGGAGTGGATAGCCTATTCCTTCTCCAGGAGATCTTCTCAACCCAGGGATTGAGTCTAGGTCTCTCTCATTGCAGGCGGATTCTCCACCAGAGAACTACCTGAGGACTTCCTTGGTGGCTCAGGTGGTAAAGAGTCTGTCTACAATGTGGGAGACCTGGGTTCAATCCCTGGGTTGGGAAGATCCCCTGGAGAAGGAAATGGCAATCCACTCCAGGACTATTGCCTGGAAAAACCCATGGATGGAGGAGCCTGGTGGGCTGCAGTCCATAGGGTTGCAAAGAGTCGGACATGACTGACCGACTTCAATTCAATTCAATTCAGTTCTCTACCAGCTGAGCCACCAGGGAGACTCATATACACCAAGGGACCAAGCAACTGAGTTAATTACTTAAACCATTCTAGAACATGGATGATTATGTACCACCTAGTAGACATTGAGCAATGCATTGACCCAGTACTTCCTAGATGCTGGTAGTGTGAAGATGAGCAACACATGGCTTTTATTTTGTGGATGCTCAGCTTTTTAGGATAAACTATTAAATAACTGCAGCTCAATGTTAAGTGGGACACAGATATATAGGATGTGCCATAGGCTTCTATGGTGTTGGAGGAGCTGAGTCTTAAAAGTGGTCAGACTTTTACAGAGGGGACAGAGTGCATCTTTTGCTATAGACCTCAGTGATGTCAGGTGGGATTTTTTGTTTTGTTTGCTTTACCAAGATCTGTGAGGACAGCAAAGTACCAGGTGTGGTTTACTTGATATGAAGGGAATGCTAATTGTACCAAATATTCTGGGATTTTGTTGTTGTTGTTACATAAAATATCTTTGGTTTTACTACAAACTTAAAAAGTTGCTTTTTAATACTTGGAGGGCAGTATGTACAGGGTGCCCTTGTATCTCTGTCTTTTTAATATATTTAACAAAATCATGTTAGGCAATCCATGCAAATATTTTTCTCTGTGATTCCTAAACCTGATAATGGTGGGAATCATCTGGGGAGCATTTAATGATGGGGGAGCCTGGGCCTCCCTCCAGATAAACTTAAGCAGACTCTCCGAGGAAAAACTCAGACTCTGCATCCAGGAGTCACAGGTGCTGGAGAACTGTGGGAGAAGCCAGTGGTCGCCGTGAGCTTGTGCTGTTGACATGGAAACTACTCACTGTGTCTGTGAAACTAAGGAAGACTCAGAAGTGAAATGAAACACAGTAAGAAGACAGAGTTGGAACTCAGTAGGAAGTACCATGAAGTCTTTGACTTATACTTACCTGGCGTGTGCATGCATGCTAAGTCACTTCAGCCATGTCTGACTCTTTGCAACCCTATGGACCACTCCTCTGTCCACGGGATTCTCCAGGCAAGAATACTGGAGTGGGTTGCCCTGCCCTTCTCCAGGGATCTTCCCAGCCCAGGTACTGAATTCCTCATCTCTTATGTCTCCTGCATTGGCAGGTGGATTCTTTATCACCAGTCCCACTTGGGAAGCCCACTTATCTGGTACCTTTTCCTAGGAAGCAGCTTCAAGAGGCAGTGGTTTGCAGATAACAATATCATTCAGAAAAGAGACTGAGATTTCTAAAGTTCTCTTGCTAATGCTGGATCCCCAAGTAATCATTTGGTCTTTTGTGTCCACCTCATTATTTTCTTGGAAAAGGATCTAATCTTGTCCCTTCCCATCACTTCCTTTTTTTTCCCCCTCCCTACTGAGCTGTGGTCAAAACTTGGAGGGTGTGTTTACCTGGAGGCACTTTTCAGTAGGTTTCAATTATTTAATGTAAAACACATGCATGTTATGGTTGGGGGGAAAACCAAAGCGAATGGTTGGAGGAAAGTCAGTAATTTCATTCAAAACATGAAAATAGCACTTCACTTCTGTGTAGGAGTCTGCTTGGTCATGTGAGGTCATCGCAAGATTGTTACGTCTTCTGTGTACACGTGCACATCTCTCCTAGACTTTCTGTTTAGGACACTTCCTGCACTGATCTTCGCAAGACTTTAGCCACAGCCTGATCAGCCCAAATCTTCTCTGCTTTGATGCTGCTGTGGCCTAACCCCTTCTCCACTGGGCTACTGCAGTCATTCCTCTGAGTTCTACACAAAATGGAAAGATAACTTTACAAATGTTTTTATTATGTACATTACAAGCATTTTTATTATGAATTTTTCCTATCAAACTAAACCAAAAATAGGGAATACCCCCTATAGTCATTGCTCAGACTCAACATTAATTAATATATATATATTCTTTTTCCTTTTTATCTGATAAAGTATTTTAAATAAAATTTACCTTAACATACCTCATCATTTAATAAATGAGGCTATTTTATAATCACAGTGCCATTTCCAGAGTTAGCAAAATTAACAACAACTCGTCAGCATCATTTATTACTTACTGCAATCAAATTTCTCAGATTATTTCAAAAATGGCTTTTTACAATTTGCTTATTTGAGTTGGGAACCTAGTTTGGGAACAGGACATTTTTAGGAGTAGTACTAAAGACATGCATGAAGCACGTTTTATTCCTGATGTAATTAGAACAAGTGGGGGGAAAACCCAGAACCTCACGGGATTTCTTAAGTATTTTGTGGCAAGAACTAATACTTTCTTTAAGTTTTCTGTCCTTAAGGAGCACTATGATCTATCCCCTGAGAATGAGCGACCCAAGGCACTTTTTAAACACTGTAAACCACAGTTTCTGGTTTAATGAGAGATTACTTTTCACATTGCATTCCATGTTGGTGCAGAAACAGTGATTTCATATTCTAAAGTTAGTCCTGCAATTACCATTTTGATTGCTCTTAGAAAAATGCACACACAAAATACTGTGACTCAGCGAAGGGTGTTGCCAGTGGGTTGTCATTTTTAGCTCTCCAATTATGATAGAATTGCATAAAGAATGTTCAGTTTGGTGCTTTATTTCTCTGCTCTGCATGCCTTTCTTTCCACACCAGCACCAAGCACATCCAGCCTCGTTTTCTTCATCTTGTTTATTTTTGTGACTTAACAAGAGTCTGAGAAGCACAGTTCAGAGGTGAGTAGTAATACAGGTGAATATAGATGATCTATTGCAAGAGCTGCTTCCTAATAAGATGGAAACGATCTCTTCCCTGGCAATTACAAAGATTCGTAAGACTCTACATAAAGTAATGAGTTCAAAGAAGTCTACCTTTGAACATACATTGATGTTCATGTGGTACCTTGGTCCATGAAGCACTTGAAAGTTTTTATTGCAAACATGTGAAAGGGACACTGAGTTGGTAAGACATAGCACCTGCCTTCCAGGCATGACTGTCTTCCAAGAGGGATGGAAGTGGGGCCTGGGGAAAACTGGTGGTTTGGAGGGGAGGAAGCTGAATCAGGGAGGTTACCTGAAAGTTCTTGCTGTAGGTGTAACACAAGTTAAAAAGCAGCTGGATGAGAGTCCTAGCATTGGGCCACGAGAACAGATGCTAGAAAGGTATCCTTACACCTTGGCGGGCTTCCTTGGTGGTTCAGATGGTGAAGAATCTGCCTGCTATGTGGGAGACCCAGGTTTGGACCCTGGATTGGGAAGATCCTCTGGAAAAGGGACTGGCTACCCACTCCTGTATTCTTGCCTGGTGAATCCCGTGGATAGAGGAGCCTGGTGGGCTACCGTCTGTGGGGTTGCAGAGCGGCATACAACTGAGCGACCAACACTTCCACTTTTACCTTGGTAGCTTACTGGATCTGAGGAATGAAAGCACAGGCCAACCAAGAATTGGTGTTGTAGTACACAATAAGATATTTACTATGTTTTTGAGAAGAAACCTGAAAATGGATGCAGGGGCTTGATTTTTTTTTTTTTTCTTTAATTTTGATGTCCTCACTTTGAAACCAGAGTCAGCCAAGAAGAGATGTTCCCTATCTATCTAGGAAGTGTGATGAGGACACACGATGTATCAACTAATTATCTGATCAACCCTCGTGTAATAAAAGACTTGATTAAGGTGTCAGTGACACACATTTAAGAGTGTCTGCCCCAAGAAGTTCATACTTGATCAGGAATGAAGATGAATGAGTAGGGAGAGATAGACTACATGTGAATTATGTGATTGTTAAATGTTTATGATTATAATTAGGCCCAGATAGGGTAAAACCAGTTTTTTTCTCTAATATCCTGTCTACTTTGCTCTCCTGTTTTTGTTTTCCTTTAGAAAGCATCTTAACTTTAGAGTTAGAACAGGAGTCTGTAAGATATTCTGCTGAAGTGATTGAAGAGGCAGGATTGGGGTCCGCACTTCTGTTTGTACTACACGCCTGTGGTCTAGTCGTAGATCCTGGGCTGGGGCAGCCTCCTGTACAAGCTGGGTGCTGGTGCTTGGAGTGACAGCTTTCCCTCTGTCCCCTCCCACTCCCTGATCTCTGCCAGTCTAAGCCACCATCGTAGTGGCTGGGCCAGTTGGGTTATGAGTGAGGTGTGGGGCACCAATCCTTTTTTCATTCTATCACCTTTCTTTTCTTAGTGCCCCAAATTGGAGACATTAGTTTCTGTCTACGAAAGATTGCCAACAACCTTGGCAGCTTAATGGATCTCTTGGTTTAAGGTCAAGGTCACTTTTTTTCCCTTTTCCATTTACAGAGCAAGGGGAAAAAATCCAGAAACAAAAGTCTAACCAAAGGTTCAGTCTTTAGCATTCCTAGCATCAGTAAATAGTTTTACATTTTCACTCATGGTTGATCTTGAATTTTTACTGTATAAACTTATTCTCTAATTTTTGTTATTTCTTATTCTCATCCAGGTGACATTTAATAGTGTATTCCATTTATTCTGAAAAGGTGCTTACAAACATTAAAGATTTGGATTGACAGTCTACTCTCTATTTTTCAAAATTCATTGTGTTTCTAATAATCAGTAATTAACACGACAATTTATTTTTTCAACTTGGTAGCATAATAAGGCCCTTCAGTCACACCACAGGAAAGGAAAGCTTATAATGGACCCCATCTGTTGACTCTTACAACTTCCTGAGTCACGTTTTCTGCACCATGTAATGGTGATCCGTCAGTGATGCAAGGTCTTTCGGGTCTTTTAAGTACCCTCTTTACAGCCATCATTTGAAGAAAGATTAATCTGATGATAGGCTTAATCCTATAATATCATGATTTATTTTTTATTTTTAATTTTTTTGAGTTGCACTTTTTTTAAATCCACGAATTTTTTTTTAATTTAAAATTTTTTTATTTAATTTTTTCCATCTCAGGTGTGGAGGCTAGTTCAAGTTATGCTTGTTCCAGTTTGAAAATATAACTTAGATACATATCCTGTGAGACACAAGAATAATTTAACAATGGAATTGGTCGTGTCTGAAAGAACTCAATAAATGGGAAACACTAAGTCTCTCTGAGAGCGTTAAGAGTCATCTTGAGCCTCAAAAATACTAACACAGGGGTATAATCATCAGTGGCAAAATGCTTGCCAATTCTTTAGGGACCTCACGCAAGGATTTCAGTGGAAGATACACTTGGTGAAATATATCCCATTGTCACACTGTTCTCTTTAGAAGAAAGGAAACTGAATAGCTGACAGAAATGTGGAGAGAGAACCATTTCACAGTAAGCAGTGGCTCTCCTTATTACGTTTTTAAGAACACAACTGATCTTCCTCAGAGTTCTTTTTGACTTGCCTCCACTGGTTGAATTTGCAACCCCTCCTCTGGATTCCCACAGGAGCTTGTGCAGACCTCTATCACAGCACTTAGCACAAGGTCCTAGTTTTATTTTCATATGTATCCTAAATGAGTAGATACATTTAAGCCAGCAAAGGATTGACTAAAGGATTGTGGGTTTCATTCCCTATCAATTTGTCCAGTTATTTCTGGGCATCATCGGTCATCACCATATAGCATCCTATATTATGGCTTTCTTCCCTTAGACAGGATTAGTCAATGTCTGTGGTTTATGAAGTCATTTGAAGGAGACTTACCACAGTCACTACTTAGGACAGTGCAGGTACCAGGCAGGACCAAAGACTTGCTTCTGAAACATCTCAAGTTGCCAACCTGTAGAGTTCTGGAGCCATGCTGGTTTCCATGCATAGCCAGAGAGACTGGTACTTTTCCAAACCCTAAGTTGCACTTTGATCGTGTAAATGAATGCTGTCTCTCCACAGTCTTCTCTGCCAGCCCATATGGCTAGGACTTCTCTCTCCTACTTCAGGAACTAAAATCCAGTCCAAGGGGCTGGCCAGCATCACAAGCTTAGCTGTCTTGTCTTTTTATCTGTCCTAGGACCCTCCCTTGCAAAATTCTTCCCTTTCATCCCTGATGCCAAACAAAACCAATACAGAGCTGAGAAAGTGCTTTCTTAGCTTAGCACTGAACTCCAGCTTGGAGAGTTTAGATAACTTTGTTAAATGCATGTTTGTGCTCCTCACTGGACTTTGAATTCTGCAAGGGCCACGACTATCTATCCATGGCACTTCACACAAAGTTAAAGAAGTCAGAGTTAATTGGAGGAAGAATTATTGCAGTGTCTTGGTCAGACTTAATAGCTTTCACAACTTATTGTAAGCTGGAATAACTCATCAGTACCCTTTGCTTCTCATCCACTAAAGAATATTAAATATGTAAATATTCTTGTTGCTCAAGTTCTATTCCAAGATTCCCTTTTAGTGGAAAAAATGTTTAGTGTATCTTTTATTTCTCTTGAGTCATCATCGTTCTAGGGAACACAGTGATAAATGTTTCAGATGCTTTGCAATGTAAGAGTTTTGTGGTCAGTAATGCTTCCTGAGCCCCATAATTTGTAGCAAATTAAAAATGATGATTCTTATGGTCTATTTTCCCCTCTTTTAGGTGTGGACAATCTGAGTATAGCATGTTTGAGCTATTAATATTGTATGTCCATAGAAATTTTCTTTTAAAAATATTACTTTAAATATTACCATGGCATTTAAATTGGTAACAGCCAAAAATATGTTAGGCACTACTAGTAAATAGCATCTGGTCTGTAATCCTCACATTATTTCTTAGAAGAGGGTTGGCTAACTTTATCTGTACAGGGCCAAAGAGTAAATATTTTAGGCTTTATGGCTAATAAGTTTCTGTAACAACTCCTTAATTGGGGAAAAAAATAAGATTTACCCAAGACCACCTTGCTAAGAATTACCAATCCTGTTGGTTTTTTTAATTGAAAGATAGTTGATATACAATATTATGGAACTTACTAGTACACAATATAGTGGTTCACAATTTTTTAAAGATCATATTCCATTAACATATTCCTCATGTTTTTACAATGTATCCTTATAGCTCATTGGATATCTAATAGTTTGAAACTTTTAATCCTCTTTCCCTAAACTGCCCCTTCTCTACTTCCCTCTTGCAACTAGTAACTAGTAATTTGTTCTCCATATACGTGAGCCTGCTTTGCTGTTGTCATTGTATTCACTAGTCTGTTGTACTTTTTAGATTCTACATATAATGATATACAATATTTGTCTTCCTCTATTTCACTTAGCATAAACTGACTTCACTCTGTTAGTAGTGAAAAACTTCAATAATGAGAAATTATTATCTACCCATTTGGTTAGAAGTGTCTACTACATGTCAGGCACTGTCCAGTATGATTTGGAGACGATACAGGCCCAGTTATAGGAGCCTACAGTTTAGAGCAGGTGGAAGTTGATAAATAACATTCCTTTTACCTGCCTGGAAGTTGTGAATGATAACAAGAGAGACTGGGGTTTTCAGCTGACAAATTAAATATCATTTTGTTAATGGTAAAGCTTACTGGAGAGCATGGCTTTGATGTTCAGCGAAAATGAACTTCCCAATCCCATACCATGAACTTCCCAATCTCATACCTTGGATTTGAATGAGTCCATCTGGCTAGACGCAGGCAGTGTACACAACCACAGGACTCCACAAAGAGGCCCGCTGCTGGACCACTTTGGCAACGCAAGACAATTCCAAAGACGAAAGGTGGACAAGGGTGGATGGTTTCTTGTCCCCAATTCCCCATCCAGAGGACTTCCTCTTCACTTCTTGGTAAAGAATTAGTGAAAAGGTGGAGCATGTGCACAGTATTATATATAAACATATTCTGCCCCCTACCCAGTGAAAAGGGGAACAGCAGATGTAGGGGGTAAGCGACTCACCTCTTCTTCCTCCAACATAGTACAAGCTCCACAAGGGTGAAAACCGTTGAGATGCTTTGAAATTTATAGTGGAGAGAAATTACCTCCAGGATAGGAGAGAAGGAAACGTTTGACCAAGAAGGTGGCATTTAGACAAGTATGTGAATAATTTTCACTTTGATATGTGGAAATGACAGGGAAGAATGAGCCAGAGAAAGGGAATATAAGAAGCCGGGGGGCACTTGGGATATCTAGAAGTCAGTTGCTAGGTCATAGAGAGCTAGCATGATGTAACACCTTGATTAGTCTGAGACACCTTGAAATCTAGAATCCCAGGAAACCCCTCAATTCTGTACAAATGGGATGGCTGTTCTCTTGAGTGTCTGGCTAGGCACTTGAAACTTAAGTCTGTTGGATGGTACGATATAGGCAATGGCAACAGTATTCTTGCCTAGAAATCACACGGACAGGGGAGCCGGGTGGGCTATAGTCCGTCCATAGGGTTGCAAAGAGTCAGACACGACTGAAGCGACTTACCATGCACACTATATGGAATGGCTACATTTTTGGCAGGTCATACAGTTACTTCCTTAAGGGACTCACTAGGCTGAAAATGAAAGGTGAGAGGCCAAAGGCTACTATCAGTAGATGTTAGGAACTATTGAATTTTTGAAGGATATGGGGGTTACGTTGAATCTTAGAGTATGGCAAATATGTAGAAAGGAGTTTGCAAACTATTGAATATAAACTAGATGAGAATATTTTAGAGAGTAAACTGAAACATCAAGAAGGGTTCTGTTTTTGAGAAGGATGAAATTCTAAAAACTGTATGATCCATTTCTATTGTTCCTGTTCAGAGCTACTTAGAATTCACTTCCCAAAACTACATCCATCCTGGTCTGTCTGTTCTAATGGATAGAGGTTTATGTGATGTTATGGTGGTGTTAGCTAACACAGTGGTGGTAATTATATTGCAATATATAAATGTATCAAATCAATGCATTGGACACCTTAAACTTGCACAATGTTTTATGTCAGTTATATCACAATTAAATCTAATGAATTGTGATTGGGAATGAATTGTTATATATAATGAATGAATTGAACTCATGGATTGTTTGTTATTGTTGTTTTTAAATGCAAGCTCTCTACTGTTGTATTTTCCTGGATAAAAATGCATTGAAGGATGCATTTCTAGTAAGTTCTTTGAAATTATTATTTAAGAATAGCTTTATTACCATGACTGTATTGAATGTTCTGCTGGCATGTGGTAGTCCTACCAGATTGACCAGACTGATAATTCATTTGGCAAAGACAGTGGGGTAACACGTGTATGGTTGTTTGTTCTTGGCCCAGAACTGGATGAACCAGATGTAGATGTTATCTGCTTAAGCATCTAAAAGTGTCTCTCATTCAATAACTATTTGTTAATTAATCAGGTACATAACTCCCACTACTGAAAAATCTAAGAGGAAACTGGAATGTTAGAGTATTCTAGTCTTTTTAAGTAATAAACTTTATTATCTAAAAAATATCAGAGATGGTTTTTATGAGTTACTGAAGAACTCCAGGAAATATAGACATGAAATAGAGATCTGGTTCCTTGGAAAACTGGAAGTAGTTTCATAAAACTTCTTTGTATTAATTGCTATAGTTTTAAAATAGGTAATTATTATGTTAATTATTTTGAAATGAATTGGTTATTGCTATTTCTGCCTAAATTTGAATCTTTATATTGTTTAACTTATTTTGAAATAATTTCAGAGTTATAGAAAAGATTAAAAATTGTACAAAGAAATCTTATATACCCTTTACCCAGGTTCCTTAAGTATGATCTTACTACACTTTATAATTGCTATATCATATTATCTGTTTTTTCTGAAACTGAGTAAACTAGAGACATGAAGCTCCTTAAAAGACATTTCATTCTTAAAAATGAAAACCCAGTTTATAACAGTGCATTTATTAAAATAAAATAGCACTGAAATACACTGATACCTAGTTTATAGGGCTTATTCAAACTTTCCTAATTGTCCCACTATTGTGTTAGGCAGTAAAAGAAGAGAAGTCTGTTTCAGATCCAATCTGGGATCACACATTATGTTTATTTTCTTTTTAATCTGGACCAATTCTTCAGCCTTTTCACAACATGACCTTGACATTTTTGGAGTATCGGTTGGTTATTCTATATAAAATTCCTAATATGGACAGTCTGATATGGTCTCATGACTAGATTGAAGTTCTGTGTTTTTGCCAGGGCTATGACAGAAATGATGTAATTTTTTTTCAGTGCATCATATCAAGAAGCACTTGGTACTGATTTGTCCCATTTTTGGTGAAACTAGTTTTGATCACTAAGGTATCTTGTAAAGTTACAATATCTCTCTCTGAAATAAGTGTTTTGTTGGAAATGCTTTGATGCTATAAAGTCTTTTACTCATCAGTTATGTACTTGATATCTTTAACTAGTGCCTAAAATGATTACTACTATGGTGATTTCCAAGTAGGGGAAATCTCCTAATTCCTTACATATTTTATTCTAGTTAGAATTCTACAAAGAGCTCTTCTCCCTCACTAATTCATTCATTCTTAGCAGTGTAGATTCATGGTTTGTGGTTTTCTTCTATGGATTATAATCTGTTAATTATAATTCTGTTGCTCAAATTGTCCTAGATCGGGCCACTGGGAGCTCTGTTAATCTTCTGTATTTTTGATATGTTTCCAACATTCCTTGAAGACTTCTCTGCTTTCTGGCACAAGGTGTCTCAGGCTGATTTTGTACTTTCCCTGACCTCACCTTTGAATCACCATTTCTCCAGGAGGCTACAGCTTCTTTTAGTGGAAAATGTGCTATGCTTAGTCACTCAGTTGTGTCTGACTCTTTGTGACCCCATGCACTGTAGCCCGCCAGGCTCCTCTATCCATGGGGATTCTCCAGGCAAGAATACTAGAGTGGGCTGCCATGCCCTCCTCCAGGAGATCTTCCCAATCGAGGGATCAAACCCAGGTCTCCTGCATTGCAGGCAGATTCTTTACCATCTGAGCCACTAGGGAAGCCCAAGAATACTGGAGTAGGGAGCCTATCCCTTCTCCGGGGGAACTTCCCAGCCTAGGAATTGAACCGGGCTCTCCTGCATTGCAGGCAGATTCTTTACCAGCTGAGCTACCCGGGAAGCTTAATTGAGAATAGAATTTGGAAAACAGAATCTGGACACTTGGTATGTTCATTGCTATTGGGAATGGCATTAATGCTAGAATTTCTCAGTAAACAAAGCTAGAAAACATATGCATCTATTTCTGTCTGTGTGTATGCCTGTGTGTATACCTGTATATACGTATATGATCTATCTCTATGAACATATTAAAAATGACTTCATGATGCAGTAGCCTTTAGTTCCAACCCAACATTACAGGGTTCATTTTAGTGTGATCTTTTTCCATATTTTAAACTCATTTCTAGCAATGAAAAAACTCTCATCCACAATATATTTACTCATCTGTTCAATTTGAGAATCTGCAAAGCAGGCTTTTAGAGATGCTAACCCATACCGCTGGGAAACACAACCTACTCAGAGTCAGTATTTGTTTGCAGTTTTCTTTGTCTTTTGCTTAACGATATGGAGTCAAAATATTATGTTCAAAAGTGACTTAACGTTAGTTCTCTCATTCCAGGGTGGTTCTGTTCATCTGAAATTCAGTTAGATTGGGCTTTTTTGGTGGGAGGAGTCCCTCTTCCCCATCCTTACTGTTGGCATTTATATTTTGAGTATGTCAAATATTAACATGATTAAGTAAGAACAGTATAAAAGAGGTGTCTGCCTTTCCCATACCCTGTCCCTTCTAACCTACTTACATTCTCCTATCTTTTTAAACTCCATTTCACCTGTCTAATGCAGTGACCTGTTCCACTAGCTTCTAGTTAATTTATCTTATGTATATGTTGCACGAGTGAGTAGACATTTAGAATTTTCTTATTTACCTCCTTTCCCCTGATATGAAAGGTAACGTGCATTAGTTACCCTGTTGCGCTTTGATTTCTTTCTTCTTCTTCTTTTTTTTACTTATCGGTACATTCTGGAAATCACTCCATTTAAGTTTAGAGCTCTCCCTCCCTCTCTTTATGAGGTGCTCTATCCTGTCCTGTGAATGTTTCCTCATTTATCCACTTACTCTTCTGTGTGTAGACAATTAGGTTGTTTCCAGTATTTTGCAGGGAAAAGCAANATCGGTACATTCTGGAAATCACTCCATTTAAGTTTAGAGCTCTCCCTCCCTCTCTTTATGAGGTGCTCTATCCTGTCCTGTGAATGTTTCCTCATTTATCCACTTACTCTTCTGTGTGTAGACAATTAGGTTGTTTCCAGTATTTTGCAGGGAAAAGCAATGATACAGAGAATAACTTTGTACAAATATATTTTCAGATTAATATAATTTTTATTTCATTGAAGCAATTTAATTCAAGTATTGCCTAAATTTTCTGTGATGAGAATTTTGGAGGGTTTTTTTTTTTTTTCCCCCCCCTTTGGAAGCATCTTCAGTATATAAAATTGTTAAATTCTCCTACTTTTAAACACAGAAACACACCATATTGGGACTACTCACCATGAAATTTCAGTAATTTAATTCATGTTTAATGTGTGGTCAAAAGAGCCCTTATGCTTCCTGGCTTTTTATTATCTTAGGTAATCTGAGTAGCTTCTAACGAGAGGTTCTAAAAGAATTTGGGGAGCTGGTTTTATAGCCGTAATTGAGACACAGCTCTGCATAACTCCTTCCATCCACCACTTCCTCCTCCTCGTACAGGATACAGGCCTTAAAGACTACAAGCAGGGCCATGTGCTTTTCCGAATTAATAGTTGTTCTTTTATTATCAGTAGTCTCCCATGTACTTTCTAAACACTTGGTTATCTAATACCTCTTATCTGTGATCATAGTACAATGTCTTATTAAGTAGAACTCTCTACATTGTGAATTTACAAGTAAAGATGTTTTTAGGGCTGCTCTGTAGCACTTTTTACTATTACCATTTTCCTGTTCAACTGTCACCATCTAAGAGGAAGCCAGCCTTAATTTTATTTGTGCATCCTTTCTCTTAAGGGTTCACATTCTGCTGGTTTCTTAACGTCTAATCTAAAATCAAAGCGTAGCATTTTAGCTCAGATGCCATGTGTTGTGCTTTATGTGATCCTCACGCACTTGAACTCGGGTTTCCTTGACAAAGACGCTGTTGTTTCTGAGTTGATTGACTTTAACCAGAAGCTGGTGCTTCCTAAGCTTCGTGTTTGAATGGGCTCTAGAGGTAACGTGGCGTACTCCTCAGGGATGTTCAAATCCTATGAAGTTTTCCTTAATTCTGAATTTGTTGTATTTGATTAAGATGATGTAATTTTATTTGTTTGCAGTAACCACAAAGAAGAATTGTTCTCACTATTTCTAAAGAGTAAATTAATAAACAGCAATGTGAACACAAAGAGTTTAACTCGAAAATTTGATCATTGAGTCATTTCATTATAAGGAAGCAATCAATCTCTCTCCTTCATTTCCTTTCTTCCTCTTTCTCTCCTTTCATCCTCATTTAGTNTGTCAACTGCATATCTGAGGTTATTGATATTTCTTTGTGCATCTCGATTCCAGCTTGTGCTTCATCCAGCCTGGCATTTCACATGATGTACTCTGCATATAAGTTAAATAAACAGGGTGACAATATACAGCCTTGTTGTACTCCTCCAATTTTGAACCAGTCGATTGTTCCATGTCCGGTTCTAACTGTTGCTTCTTGACCTGCATGCAGGTTTCTCAGGAGGCAGGTAAGGTAATCTGACATTCTCATCCCTTTAAGAATTTTCCATAGTTCGTTGTGATCTATACAGTCAAAGACTATAGTGTAGTCAATGAAGCAGAAGTAGATGTTTTTCTGGAATTCTCTAACTTTTTCTATTATCCAACCAATGTCAGCAATTTGATCTCTGGTTCTGCTGCCTTTTCTAAATGCAGTTTGTACATCCGGAGGTTCGTGTACTTTTGAAGTCTAGCTTGAAGGGTTTTGGGTATTTGCTAGCATGTGAAATGAGTGCAATTGTGCGGTTGTTGGAACAGTCTTTGACATTGCCCTTCTTTGGGAATGGCATGAAAACTGACCTTTTCCAGTCCTGTGGCTACTGCTTTGTTTTCCAAATTTGCTGACAGAGTACAGCACTTGTAACAACATAATCTTTTAGGGCTTGAAATAGCTTAGCTGGAGTTCCATCACCTCCACTAGCTTTGTTTGTAGTGATGCTTCCTAAGATTCACTTGATTTCACATTTCAGGATGTCTGGCTCTAGATGAGTGATCACACCATCGTGATTATCCAGGTCATGAAGATCTTTTTTGTACAGTTCTTCTGTGTATTCTTGCCACCTCTTAATATCTTCTGCTTCTGTTAGGTCCCTACTGTTTCTGTCCTTTATTGTGCTGATCTTTGCATGAAATGTTCCCTTGGCATTTCTGATTTTCTTGAAGAGATCTCTAGTCTTTCCCATTCTGTTGTTTTCCTCTATTCCTTTGCATTGTACACTTAAAAAGGCTTCCTTATCCCTCCTTGCTATTCTCTGGAACTCTGCATTCAGNCTTCTGTTAGGTCCCTACTGTTTCTGTCCTTTATTGTGCTGATCTTTGCATGAAATGTGCCCTTGGCATTTCTGATTTTCTTGAAGAGATCTCTAGTCTTTCCCATTCTGTTGTTTTCCTCTATTCCTTTGCATTGTACACTTAAAAAGGCTTCCTTATCCCTCCTTGCTATTCTCTGGAACTCTGCATTCAGTTGGATCTATCATTCCTTTTCTTCTTTGCCTTTCACTTCTCTTCTTTTCTTAGCTGTTTTTAAGGCATCCTGAGACAACCATTTTCCCTTTTTGCATTTACTCTTCTGGGGATGGTTTTGACCACTGCCTCCTGTACAATGTTTCCAACCCCCGTCCATAATTCTTCAGGCACTCTGTCTATCAGATCTAAACCCTTGAATTGTTTGTCACTTCCACTGTATAATTATAAGGGATTTGATTTAGGTCCTACCTGAATGGCCTAGTCGTTTTTCCTACATTCTTCAATTTAAATCTGAATTTTGCAATAAGGAGTTCATGATCTGAGGCACAGTCAGCTCCCGGTCTTGTTTTTGCTGACTATATAGAGCTTCTCCATCTTCAGCTGCTGCTGCTGCTGAGTCACTTCAGTCGTGTCCGACTCTGTGCGACCCCATAGACGGCAGCCCACCATCCCCATCCCTGGGATTCTCCAGGCAAGAACACTGGAGTGGGCTGCCATTTCCTTCTCCAATGCATGGAAGTGAAAAGTGAAAGTGAAGTCGCTCAGTCATATCTGACCCTCAGTGACCCCATGCACTGCAGCCTTCCAGGCTCCTCCTTCCATGGGATTTTCCAGGCAAGAGTACTGGAGTGGGGTGCCATTGCCTTCTTCACCATCTTCAGCTACAAAGAATATAATCAATCTGATTTCAGTATTGACCATCTGGTGATGTTAAAGTGTAGAGTCATCTCTTGTGTTATTGGTAGAGGGTGTTTGCTATGACCAGCGCATTCTCTTGGCAGAACTCTTTTGGCCTTTATCCTGCCTCATTTTGTACCCCAAGGCCAAAATTGCCTGTTACTCCAGGTATCTCTTCAGGCTTCCCAGGTGTCACTAGTGGTAAAGAACCTGCCTGCCAATTTAGGAGAAATAAGAGTCTTGGGTTCGATCCCTGGGTTGGGAAGATCCCCTGGAGGAGTTCATGGCAACCACTTCAGTATTCTTGCCTGGAGAATCCTCATGGACAGAGGAGCCTGGCAGGCTTCAGTCCATAGTGTCACAAAGAGTTGGACACGACTGAAGCAACTGAGCATGCAGATGCATACCAGGTGTCTCTTGACTTCCTACTTTTGCATTCCAGTCCCCTATAATGAAAAGGAATTCTTTTTTGGGTGTTAGTTCTAGAAGGTCTTGTAGGTCTTCATAGAACTGTTGAACTTCAGCTTCTTCAGCGTTAGTGGTTAGCGCATAGACTTGGATTACTGTGATACTGAATGGTTTACCTCGGAAACGAACTGGGATCTTTGTTATTTTTGAGATTGCACCCAAGTACTTCATTTTGAACTCTTTTGTTGACTATGAGGACTACTCCATTTCTTCCAAGGGATTTTTGCCCACAGTGGTAGATATAATGGTCATCAGAATTAAATTTGACCACTCCTGTCCATTTTCGTTCACTGATTCCTCAGGCTGTCAATGTTCACTCTTGCTCTCTCCTGTCTGATCACTTCCAGTACCTTGATTCATGGACCTAACATTCCAGGTTCCTATGCAATAATGTTCTTTACAGCATTGGACTTTACTTTCGCCACCAGACACGTCCACACTAGGCATTGTTTCCACTTTGGCTCAGCCTCTTCATTCCTTCTGGAAATATTTCTCCACTGTTTTCCAGTAGTATATTAGACACCTACCAACCTACGGGTTCATCTGTCACTGTTATATCTTTTTGCCTTTTCACATTGTTCATGATGTTCTCAAGGCAAGAATGCTGATGTGGTTTGCCATTCCCTTCTCCAGTGGACCACGTTTTGTCAGAACTCTCCACCATGACTCATCTGTCCTGGGTGGCCCTACACGCCGTGGCTCATAGTTTCATTGAGTTAGGCAAGACTGTGGTCCATGTGTTCACAGCTTGGTTAGTTTTCTGTGACTGTGGTTTCATTCTGTCTGCCCTCTGATGGAAGAGGATAAGAGGCTTGTGCAAGATTCCTGATGGAAGGGTCTGGCTGTGGGGAAGACTGGTCTTGTTCTGGTGGGCAAGGGCATGCTCAGTAGGTCTTTAATCCAATTTTCTGCTGATGAGTGGGGCTGTGTTCCCTCCCTGTAGTTTGGCCTGAGGCCAAACTGTGGTGGGGGTAATGGCGGTAATGGTCACCTCCTTCAGAAAAAGGACTTAAGCCAGCATGCCGGGCCTCCCAGGACTGTTGTAGTTAGTGTCTCTGACCCCGTGACAGGCCCCTGTCAACCCACGCCTCCGCCAGAGACTCCCAGCACACACAGGCAAGCCTGGCTTGGTCTCTGGCGGGATCGCAGCTCCTTTCTCCTGGGTCCTGGTGTGAACATGATTTGGTTTGTGCCTCCAGGAGTCTCTGCTTCCCCAGTCCTGTGGAGGTTCTGGAATCAAATCTGCTGAGCTTCCGGGTCAGGTTCCCTGGGGATTCTCGGTCCCTTTGCCGGATCCCGAGGTTGGGAAGTCTGTTATGGGGCCTAGAATTTTCACAGCAGTGTGAGAACTTCTTTGGTACAATTGTTTTCCAGTTTGTGACTTGCATCCCCAGCAGCTCTCTAGTGGGGCTAATGGCGACCTCCTTCAAGAGGACTCAGGCCACACATGGTGCCTCCCAGGACTGCTGTTGCCATAGCCTCTGTCCCTGCGCCAGACCACCACTCACTCATGTCTCTGCAGGAGACTCTCAGACGTTCACGGGCAGGTCTGTTCCAGCCTCTTGTGGGGGTACACTGCTCCTTTCTTTAGATCTTGGAATACACAAGGTTTTTGTTTGTGCCCTCCAAGCATCTCTGGTGGGTATGAGGTTTGATTTTAAACGTGATCACACCCCTCCTACCATCTTGTTGCGGCTTCTCCTTTGCCCTTGATCTTGGGATATCTTTTTTTGGTGGTTCCAACGTTCTTCTGTCGGTGGCTGTTCCTTGCAATTTTGTTGTTCTCACAGGAGAAGATGAGCACATGCCTTCTACTCCACATCTTATAGGGGGAGTTTATTGTCAATTTTGTTGAATTAATAAATAAAATAGAACCTGACATAAGACTTGAATAACAAATATAAGTGAAGTGAAGTGAAGTTACTCAGTCGTGTCCGACTCTTTGTGACCCCATGGACTGTAGCCTGTCAGGCTCCTCGACCCATGGGATTTTCCAGGCAAGAGTGCTGGAGTGGATTGCCATTTCCTTCTCCAGGGGATCTTCCCGACCCAGGAATCGAACCTGGGTCTCCCGCATTGCAGGCAGACGCTTTACTGTCTGAGCCACCAGGGAAGCCTAAATATAAAGTAACTAGAAAAATAAGGCTGGATGGTGAAGAGTGAAAACAGAAACAAGAGTTTGGGACTGGAGCTTTGTGGAGGGTTGAGGCATAGCTTAGAGATGTGACTGGACTTGTTCTTTGGGTAGTAGAGACCATAGTGTATTTTTAAACAGGTGGAGTGACAGGATTTTAATTTNCCTAAATATAAAGTAACAAGAAAAATAAGGCTGGATGGTGAAGAGTGAAAACAGAAACAAGAGTTTGGGACTGGAGCTTTGTGGAGGGTTGAGGCATAGCTTAGAGATGTGACTGGACTTGTTCTTTGGGTAGTAGAGACCATAGTGTATTTTTAAACAGGTGGAGTGACAGGATTTTAATTTTTAAAAGTCCCTCTGAAAGTTTCATGGAGAAGGGATGAGATGGAGGAGGGTGAGAGGTGGAAACTTGAAAGTTTGTAGGCTGTTGGAATGGCCCAAGTGCTGCAGTTAGAAGTATGGTAATAACTATGTTGAAGAGGGATTGGAGTACAGGATGTACTGGAAAGTAGAGATTGGGCTTCCCTGGTGGCACTAGTGGTAAAGAACCTGCTTGCCAATGCAGGAGACGTAAAAGACGTGTTTAATCCTTGGGTTGGGAAGATCCCCTGGAAGAAGGCATGGCAACCCACTCCAGTATTCTTGCCTGGAGAGTCCCATGGACCGAGAAGCCTGACTGGCTACACAGTCCATAGGGTTGCAGAGTTGGACATGACTGAAGTGACTTAGCACGCTCCCATGCATAATGTGCCATGTAACAAATGCCTCCTAACTCCCAGAAGGTCTGGGAAGGATTTTTTTTTTTTTAACCGAGCATTTTGCCTTCCTGAAGAGAACTGGGATCCTGAAACAAGGGTAGGCAGCTAACTAGTAATGCCTGACAGATAGTGAGTGACCTGTTAGTCTTCTTAATGTCAGTATTAAACAAAGAAGCACCAAGTCTATTCTTTTAAAGAACATTTTGAGAAAAACGTCCTGTACCAGTGGGGGATTACTATATTTGCAAGAAAAATGTGGCTGTCATATTTTTAACATGTACTCGATCAACAGGGACTTTAACCTTTCCTAAGACAGAAAAACAAAAAAAGAAATGAGATTATGGTCTTTGTCACCCAGCTTGCTTTGAATGCAAAGTAAAAAACAGAAAACCCCAAGAAAACAAAAAACTTCCAAACGAATGTTAAAAGCAACATGTAAATATATGATTATTATGTGGCTCAGACCAAAAAGGGAAGCTCACCAAACATGGAGCTTGGGTCAGCTTTGTAGAAAATGTAATAAAGATATAAAATGGAAAGATTTGTATGGGTTATATATATATTTTTAATAACAAAAGTCAGTGTTGAGTAGTTCACAGTAACATTTTGAATTGAATTCATTTTGTTAGGCTTGAAAATATTACAGACTATGAGGTCCATAGACTGGGAATAAAATAATAAATCTTCCATCAAGTTTGCTTTTATATACACCTCTCTTGTATTTATAATTTATACTGTATTGGCTACACTTAACTCTACCACCATATGTCAGTTTTCAAAACTATTTCAAACATATATGCAATAGCATATGTGCACTTCTTGGGCTGCTTAAAGTTTGTTTTCTTAAAGAATGAATTGTTAATTTGAAAACCAAATTCACTAAAAGATCATAAAGGCATGAAATTCAGAGACTGGCACTTTGAGATTCTTCATGTTTTACAGAAAAAAAAAACTTCTCATTTGGTGATACATGCATTTACTTTTAATGCTTTATCTGGATTTTCTATCACATCTTTACCCCCTTTCATTTCTATTTAAGACTTTGAGACATCTTGGCAAAGAGGAACAAAGAGGCTTAATTCTTACTGAATATGAAACTCTTTAGGCCTGGATAATGTCTGTATTTTTGCTAAGTCTGGAAAGATGTAAGTTTTAGCCAACACTGGAACAGCTTGAGAAACTATTGAAATCATACATGTATTGTTTTGTCTCTTAGGTAGGAAAGTACTCCTGTGTGGCCTGGTTTTACTTGATGTGGTCCTAGTTAATCTGGTTGGCTGTTTGAGGTCTCTTGTGTTGACCTAAGGGAGTTTTGGGAAATACTGGTTAATATACCACAGTGTGAGAAGGATTTATTACAAATGCCATGTGTCATTAGTACAGGCATTCTTTCCTTGTAAACCCAATATTTTATATAAGAACACACACAATAACTTGGATTCATTCCCTCTGAGTAAAATAAGAGACACCCCCTCTAAAATGGTTCATCGCAGAATGAGATGAAATTTGTGTCCATCTTGAGATTTGCTCTCTGCCAAGATTTCTCTTTTAGTAGGGAAATATAAATGTGAATTAAGGGAATAATTTATCCATAATTAAATAAAATCATTATTGCAAATAATATTTTTCTCTACATCAAATAAATTGTTCAATTGCTGAATGAAGGAAGATACTGTACAACGAGACTTGAGGTTCTGAAGTCTTTTTGTTACTTCCTAGCAGTTAGAACAAATCTGGGAATTTGAATATTGTGGCATTAACTGCTGACAACCCACAAAATATTACCATTCAGCTATATATTTATTTCTCTTTGACTCTGTAAGTACTATGTAATTAAATCTTTAGCTTGTAATTTCTTCTCTAATTTAATTGCATACATTAAAAAAATTCCTAAGTATAGATAAATTACACATTACTAATATCACAAGGAAATACCACGTCTTTTATCTTTTACCAAAGTTAAACACACATATGGTTTAGAGTCAAATAGTGCTACCAAGGTTGTTATGAAAAACTACTGTCCTTGTCCCAGTTCCCACCTTCTAACTCTCTTGACTAATTTCAGTGCCTTTAGAATCTTTGGGTGTTTATGGTCCTAACTGTCCACAACATGCTCTTATTGCTCCTGCTATACATTTTAGTTTGGGGTACTATCTGGGGCATAATTCCGCTACGGGAGATAAGGATTTAGCCCACTTTCTTTACTGTCCTTCTTCACTATGAACAAGCTTGCTTCTCCTCCCTATCCTCCCATATGGTTATAGTATAATTTTAGAAGGATGAGAAACTGGTGTCTATATTATTATAACCATGCAAACACAGCTGAGTCACATAATATGTGTATATATATTTATTACATCTTGTTTCCTGCAGAACTGGTTTTATTTCTGGAGATGGTTTTCCCTTTATACCTGCATCCCTAATTCAACTCTTCTCTTTAGCTTGCCTGAATCTCTTCCTAGTATGTTAGAATATATTAACCATTTTCTTAACTGTATCCTTTGAAGAAACTTTGGAGTCTCTGATATGGTACAGTCTAAACTGATTGCTCTGTGTGCTGCTTCACAGGTAATTGTTCTGGCGATTCCTTATGCCTCGTATTAGTGTTTAATGTGCTGTTTCCTGGATTCCATCTTTTACTTTCTTTCTCCTTTTTTAACTTACTCCCCTGTTTTTGTGGTTTCCCTGGTGGCTCAAACAGTAAAGAATCTCCCTGCAATCCAGGAGACTGGGGTTCTGTCCCTGGGTCAGGAAGATCCCCTGCAGGAGGAAATGGCAACCTACTCCAGTATTCTTGTCTGGAAAATTCCATGGACAGAGGAGCCTGACAGGCTACAGTTCATTGGGTCACAATGAGTCAGACATGACTGAGTGACTAACACTTTCACTTTTTCCCATTTTTGTAGAGTATATCCTTCAGTAACTTACTGAGAAAAGGTACATGCAATATATATTTTGGGGGCCTTACATGTCAGAAAATGTTTTTATTCTTCTTCAAAGTTGATTGCTTTGGGTGATTCTGGATACTTTCTGAAGACTTTCTATAGCCATCTCCTCACTCCCACATTTGAACCTCAGACTAGGCTCTGTGGTAGCACTCACTGTATCTAACTCTCTTAATTTCCTCTCTAGTTCTTCTCTAGCACCCAGGTGGATGGTGGAAGTTAGGAGAATGTGCTTCTACCCTTGGAGAAGGGTATCTTTTCTTTTTCTGCACCCTCATCTTCAAAAGTTACCGTGGTTTAATCCTAAGCTGTGTCTGACTCTTGCAACCCCATAGACTGTAGCCCACCAGGCTCCTCTGTCCATGGGATTTTCCAGGCAAGATACTGGAGTGAGTTGTCATTTCCTTCTCCAGGGGATCTTCCCAAGCCAGGGATTGAACCTGGATCTCCTGCACTGCGGATAGATTATTTATGGACTGAGCCCACCAGAGAAGCCCTTAAAAGTTATCATAGGTGCCTGTTCTTGGTATCTTTTTCTTTGTGGTTGTCAAAGAAAACTAGAACTGGCAGTAAAGTGGTAAAAGCAGATTTTATTTAGGAACTTTTGCTATGTGACAAAAGAGACCTCAGTTTAGAACTAGGCTCAACTTTGAAGTCTGTGCCAAGCTGGATATCTTAAAAATTGATGGTCAATAAAACCTACTATTTTTAAAGGGTATGCAGGTTCTACTTTTTGCTGCCAATGCTCATCTCTGCCAGATATTATGAAGTCGAGCCATACGAGAAATTTTTGCACGTTAACTCATTTCTCAAGAGGTTACCTGAGAAACAAGCAGGTGGATGAATTTAAGTTCACAATGGTGGGCAAATATAAGATAGAAGCTCCCCAATGCCACCGGGAAAAACCAACCAACAAAAAAATTAACAAAGGAAAATTGTCAGTATGAGAAGTTAAGTTTCTAGTTTGTTTGCTTCTAATTTTGATGACGGGTTACAGCATCTCTAAGAATTTGAGTTCGGTCATAAGTTGTCAGGAAATGAATTTTGAAATCAAGTGGAGAGCATTCTCTTGTCTGTGAACAAATTAGCAGTACACTGATTCCTTATAATAGACTGATACTCTCCTCAAAAGCTCTATAATGAAATTGGAGAAGATACAAGGAGTCTAAAATGATCACAATAGAAAATGCTTGCCCACGGAGAGAAAAGAAAAAAGAATAGGAATCAATGGACACACGAGCTATGAGGACACGTGGCCATTTTCCTTTTACATCATGGATGATGTGAATAATACTGATAGTATGGACACTGCCTTATTCTGTTTGTTGAGCAATAGGACTAGAAAACATCACCTTACCCAACTAGCTACAAACTTACGGAACTGATTTCTCTAAGAGGAAATACGGGTAGAAAAGTATAAATAACCTCAAAAATGATTTAGTTAAGTTTGTGGATGACAGCTTCATAATGGGCTATTACAGAGAGTTAGGATGTTTTGGGTACACTCCTAACCTTTGAGGCTGACATCAAAGAACAGCCGTTCTTCCCACAGCGTGTCCCTCGGTGCCATCATCAGAATCCTGGACGGGAAGAAGCGTGAGTCTGATCCAATGTGGCAAGACCCAGTAGACTCTGTGCCAGGTTTGTGTGGGTTGTAAATTTAGGGTAAATTAGGGTAAATTCCAATAAGAGGGTTGTAAATTTCAATGAATGAAAACTTGAAAATCTTAACTTCTATGTTTCCTAATTGTTGTTATTTCTTTATATAATGTACTCTTAAACCTCATCTTTCAGCTGTTTGAGAGATCTCTTATTATGTAGCTTTTATTTGACGAGGATGGTACCTGGTAACCGAGTAGTTTCCTATCCTGAGGGTTGAATAGGGTCAACAAATAACCTTGGAAAATAAATCCTACACCTACCTTTCTTTTGCACATTAACCCATTTTTAATTTGGTTTAACTGAAAAACTAAAATGGAAAGATTTTACTTATGATTTTCAGTTTTTCTGATAGAAAGATAAAATTCCCCTTTGAATTGATTATAATCTATGTGTAGGCAAGCACAAAAGGTAGGTTTAGTGTTTTTAGGTACAGAGATTAATTTTCCTTATTATAACTTTTATTTTGGAGGGAAGTGCTACATTTAAAACTTGAATCTGAATGCATTAGAGTAATGTGTAGGAGTCAAGGGGGGGATCTTGTTTTGAAATGGATTTGCATTCAGTAGGTGTAGGGGGAGGCCTGAGATTCTGCTTCCAGAGGGTGCTGCTGCCTAGAGTCTAAGGACCACATTTTGCAGAGTAGGACTTGAAAGGACTACTTGCTAATATAGCACTGTAGTTTGAAAAACCAATCTTGGTTTCAGATTTCCCACTAAATGTTTTTGGAAAGTTTAGGGAATAATTAAAACAAATAGCTTATATGAGCAGGATCCAAATACTACATTTATTTGGATGTTGAACTAATCTAGAAAGTCCTTCTTTTTCACCTCTTCTGAATTCTTCCCATCTCTCTTCCCTTTCCTTCTTGAGTATTTCAATTCAGTATTGAAAAGTAGGGGCTAAATGACACAAACGTTACTTGATTTTATTAAACACACACACACACACACACACTTTAGTTCTATGTACTTTGCCTAATTACTAGCAATAAAACTCAATAAAGAGATTGAAGGCTTCTTATGTTCTACTTGGAGGAAATTGTAATTATGGTTATTAAGACCTTTAGGTTTCTGTGTGTATTTTAAACAAATTAAAATTTTTATTTTTTCTAAAGAGACAGTAACTCTTCCCTGAAAACTTATGACCTTTGCTGGGGTATGCATGTGCGTTCACTGCCTATGGTGCAAACGGCACATGGGCAACTTTGTTCTTGTAGATGAATCACAGACATTAAGGACTGGTGTTTTCTCCACTCCATATGTGAAAGTAGGATCATGAAAAGTAGAGACTAAGAAGTGAAGAAAAGTAGTCCATTGTATTTTGCTACCAAAATTATTTTAAAAATATAATTATTACTTTCAATTCTTTAAAACATTTTAAGGCAGAATAATTGTCACTTAGCTTTTATTTCCAAAGTAATTTTGTTTTCTATTAAGGTAACAGGGGTTTGTTGCAAGACTTTATGAAATGCCGAAGAGTATACAGAAAAATGCTAGATCCATTCTACTTCCTTGCATTAACCACTGTTGATGTTTTTGCATCTGTGTTTCTAAGATATTTTTTTCTGTGTGTATTTAGAATATAGACATTTCCTAAGACACATGCCCAGGGGTGCAGCAAAGTTGCTTTATTTTCTACACTTGAGTTTGGTGTCTGTCTCGAAGCCTTGTTCTTCTTAGTAGTGGAAAATTAATCCTGGTAAATTCGAGTACTCTGTCAATTAAGTGTTTTTCCCTTTTCATCCCTAGATGAGCTCTGCTCTTTCCTCCTTCTCTACCACTGGGTTCTCAGGAAGGTTTGCATCAGACTTGTCTGGGGAGAAAAAGCAGTGGGGGGCCTCCGTTATCCCGGCGCCTCTCTGCACTGTTGTGCGTGATCAGCGTTGGTCTGGACTCTTACATGGCTAGCCCTGCATACTACTGCCAGGACCTCAGTTTATGCCCGCAAGGTCTCTGCCCTCTAGCCCTAACCTGTGTTCGCTCTCAGCCCCATCTGAGCTCTTCTTGGCATGTGAGGTAATTTCAGATGGTCTCCTATGCTTTGGGCTTGGGAGGCCTTCGCAGGCTCTCCATACCTCACTCCCATGTCTCCATCTCGTGGCTCTTAAGTGTCCAGCTTGGAAGCACACACCTAGATGTGCCTGCATTCTTGGGTTTCACATATATCTTCTGGTCTGACTCTCTAGCTTATCTGGACAGGATATGAATATTCTTTTGTGCAGCCATTCCCCTAAGGTTAGGGCATGCAACCCTTGGTAAAGACACACTCCGCCTAAACTGAGTGTTCTCTTCTTCCTCCACTACCTGGCAATTCATGGGGTCTTTATCCTGCCTAATCAGGTAATTGGCTCTGATAATCTTTCATGCTTGTTTAGGACAGAAACTTTTGTTCTCTGTGAATTTTGCCTCCTGTTTTTGAAAGTCAAAACTCAGTGTCTCATAACGTGGTGAAATGAAAGGAAGGGGAAGGTTTTGTTTCTTTTAAGGGTTTTAAAATCTCATTTGGAAACTTAAAATTTGAATATTTGCACTTCTTTCTTTGAGAAACTCTTCCCTGAGCCAGTGAATTCCACTTGTTTATTTGAATAAAGAAAAACCGAAGGACTAAGGACTAAGAAAAAAAAATCAGTTATACGCCAGAATATAATGCCATTATACACATGTATGCGTTTTTAAATCAAACGAGTCCTGTATCACTTTTATAATTTGCCTTCTCACATTTTTCTATATCAAAAGAGCCCTCTTTGCATGATAACATTGCTATATATAACAAATGATCTTTAAAATCAGTATTTTAGATCTAATATAAATTATGCAGTATTCTATTGCTGGACATTTTGGCAGTTTACTACCTTTTTCACTATAAAAACAAATGCTGTGATGTGAATTTTATAACTTTATGTATTTGTCCATTTCTTTCTGTAGGATTCCTGAAAGTTACATTGCTGGGTCACAGTATTGCTAAAATACACTCTAGAAGATCTGTACTAATTCACGTTACTACTAGGAGTATATGAGGTCATTTTCTAAACGCTTATTGATAGTTTTTAATCAGCCAACTCCTAAACTTTAATATATCATGAGATCGACTGCTTGTTTTAATTTGCATTTTTTGTCACGAGTGAGGTTGAATGTGTACATTTTTCCATTTCTTTGATCAGTGTTTAGCAGTTTAAGTTCCCTGCTTCCTCTTCTAAGAGAACCATTCTCCATGTTGATCTACAAGTATTCAATATACAAAAAAATGTACTCTTTCTGTGTGTTGCTATAATTTTTTCCAATTTGTTTCTTTGTTAATAAGTTTTCTTTTTTTTTTTTTCNTGTACATTTTTCCATTTCTTTGATCAGTGTTTAGCAGTTTAAGTTCCCTGCTTCCTCTTTTAAGAGAACCATTCTCCATGTTGATCTACAAGTATTCAATATACAAAAAAATGTACTCTTTCTGTGTGTTGCTATAATTTTTTCCAATTTGTTTCTTTGTTAATAAGTTTTCTTTTTTTTTTTTTCAATTTCTGACTTTGTCACAGCCTTTCAGGAGATTCTTTTGCTCTGTGAACATAGATTTTAAAACAGGTAAGCCATTTTACCTTTCACTTTTCACTTTCATGCATTGGAGAAGGAAATGGCAACCCACTCCAGTGTTCTTGCCTGGAGAATCCCAGGGACAGAGGAGCCTGGTAAGAGGCCGTCTATGGGGTCGCACAGAGCTGGACATGACTGAAGTGACTTAGCAGCAGCAGCAAGCTGCTTTACAAAGTGTGTGAGTTTTTTTTTTTTGTTTGTTTTAATCACATATGTGTGAAATTTAGGTACATTTAAATGTTTATAGTAGTTTAATACTTGAATCTAAATTTTGTTTTTCACTGATATTTCTTATGTAATAATACTATTTTTCTTTATGCCAACTGGTCTCTACTAGGCTATAGTGAAAAAGTTGCTATTTCATGATTATTAACTCACAGAGAGGAAGTTACAGTGGTTTGTGAGATGCTGTACATCTCCCAGGCAGTAAGTGAATCGAATGTTAGGAAAATGTCATCAATGAGAGCATGAACTTGAGTGTCTTATCTCTTTTATGGAAGGTGATCCTTGAAGCCAGTTGGCTGCTCTGTGTGTGAAGCTGGTCACATGCTAGACCATGGAGAGTGATGAGCTGAAATGGACAGGGCATGTCTGTTTGATGGAGGCAACTGCCATATACCTCAGTTGATGGTTATTAAGCAGGAATGTTGGTATGATGCCCATACCATCTGATTATTCAAGAAAAAACAAGAAAGCTGAGTTTCCAGAAAAAAATATTTAGGGGGAAAACAAAGTCCTTCTATAGTCTGCCTAGGGCTCGTGGCCATCAGGTGGGAATCTCTGCTTTATTTTGTTTCAAGGCAGAACTGCTATACGTAAATAGAAGCGACTTAGCAGCAGCAGCAGCAGAGCTTTGTAGTTTACGACTTCATGTGGTGGCCTTAGAAATGCTTCTATTCCACAATGATAGACTGATTTTCCCCAAAAGTAGCTAATGTCACCCCAGCCCACTTGCTTGGGGTGTATGGGCATGCATATATGTGTCTGTGCTTGCACAAGTGCTTGTGTGTATGGGCCTGATAATTGCTTCTTAATGAGAGCAGACAATCCATCATCTGTCTACTGGCTCCTTATCTTCCTCTTTGGCTCCACTCCTTTTGGAAATACGTTGCTCTCAGAGTGCTGTGAGTAAAAATGAAAAGAATAAAGAGGAAGAAACATGTCTCTGAAATATCAAGTTGAGCATCCCTGAAAATGAAATGGAGACTTAGTGATTACAAAGTGATTAGAAGTATCTGTTGACAAAAGTTCTTGACAAATAGGACTCCCCATTTCGCCACATCAGGAAGCACATAACGCAACTTGTTCTGTTTCTGGTGGTGATACTCAGTTTGATCCCTTGGTTAATGTGGATTTGATCAAATCTCTTCACTATAAAGGCAACTTCCCCCTTTGGAATTAGTAATCTCCTGGGTGATATTTTTTTTCCAGTAAACTTTTACCTAATGGTATTAGTTGATGATGGTCCCTGCCTGAATTAAATGATTGTATCAGTGATGGCAAAATGGCATGTCTAATTGTATAGCCTGCCAGGCTCCTCTGTCCATGGAATTTTCCAGGCAAGAATACTAGAGTGGGTTGCCTCCCAGAGATCATCCAGGCCCGGGGATTGAACCTACATTTCCCGTGTCTCCTGCATTGCAGGCAGATTCTTTACCCTCTGAGCCATCGTGGAGGAAGCCCAAATTATATGGCCATAGTCATTCAAATGCAGATTAAAGGATATTCCATAAGAAAACTGGCCTGGATTCTAAAAAGCTCAATGTCAAGAAAGACGAAAAATAGTGGGGAAGGTGTTCCAAATTAAAAGGACTAAAGAAACAACCAAATGCAGCCCACAGTTCTTAATTAGTTTCTGGATAGATAGAAATACAGAACATTGGGTATGGCTGGCAAAGTATGGCTATAGACAGCATATTAATAATAATGTTTTGTCCATGCTAAACTTCTGAGGTCTGACAATAATATTGTTAATATGTAAGACAATGTTCTTATTCTCCCAAGGTACATGCAGCATAATTGCATGTGAAGTATTGTGGTGTCTGCAACTTACTTGTAAATAATTTATCAAATATGAGTGTATTATTTCTGTGTTTTTCTATCTGTAGATCTCTGTGTATATAGAAAGAGACATAGGGAGAGAAAGCAAGGGATATTATGATGTTTTTAAATAATTAGGCTAATTTTGAAATAACTTGTTCTTAGTGACTTATAAATACCAAGATAGGTATTTATATTAATTATTTTAAACTGTAAGTGCTTACAATGCTAGTGTCCCAAAGCATCTTCTAGAATCTGGAGTTCTTGAAATTCAGTTTTCCCAACTTATTGAAAATTAGATATTTATTCATGTTCCATCTTTAAAGCCCTCCATTTTTTTCAGGAATTAATTTCTTAATATTAAGAAAAGATATATTTACTAGGATCTTCTTGCCTATCCCATATTCATTATTTTTATTAATCTGTGGTATTTTTCTCTTTTCATGTCTTTACTTTTAATAAATATAAAATGGAAGCAGAAAATAAGTTTTCTGTCTCTTTCATCTACTATTACATTATATCTTAAAAGTTGAGCTTAACAATGTCATCTTGTTAATTTTGCTCTTAAAAAATGTTTCCATAAACCTTAGGAAACTTTAGCCTTCTTCACATTTCTTTGTGATTTTTCTGTTTTTCTCATGAATATATCCTTCTGTACATGTTGCTTAAATGTTTAAATTCATCAGAGGAGTTCTATGAAACCTTATTGAATGCTATAGAATATCATATCATTAATTTTTTTCCTCATTGAGATTATGTAAGTAGAGTATTATTTTGAAAATATGCTCTTAATTCCTTTTCTAACTTAGAAATGTTGGCTGCAAAGCTAATCCTGTATCCTTCCAAAGTTAAAAAAGAAATCCATTCTTAAAGTCTTGGATTTTACTACTACTGTTTCAGTTTCTATATATTCTATACTTATAAACCCTTGAACTGTGAACTTCCAGATGTTCAAGCTGGTTTTAGAAAAGGCAGAGGAACCAGAGATCAAATTGCCAACATCCGCTGGATAGTGGACAGAGCAAGAGAGTTCCAGAAAAACATCTATTTCTGCTTTATTGACTATGCCAAAGCCTTTGACTGTGTGGATCACAAAGTGGAAAATTCTGAAAGAGATGGGAATACCAGACCACCTGACCTGCCTCTTGAGAAGCCTATATGCAGGTCAGGAAGCAACAGTTAGAACTGGACATGGAACAAAAGACTGGTTCCAAATAGGAAAAGGAGTATGTCAAGGCTGTATATTGTCACCCTGCTTATTTAACTTCTATGCAGAGTACATCATGAGAAACGCTGGGCTGGAAGAAACACAAGCTGGAATCAAGATTACCGGGAGAAATATCAATAACCTCAGATATGAAGATGACATCACCCTTATGGCAGAAAGTGAAGAGGAACTAAAGAGCCTCTTGATGAAAGTGAAAGAGGAGAGTGGAAAAAGTTGGCCTAAACCTCAACATTTAGAAAACTAAGATCATGGCATCTGGTCCCATCACTTCATGGCAAATAGATGGGGAAACAGTGGAAACAGTGTCAGATTTTATTTTGGGGGGCTCCAAACTCACTGCAGATGGTGATTGCAGCCATGAAATTAAAAGATGCTTACTCCTTGGAAGGAAAGTTATGACAAACCTAGATAGCATATTCAAAAGCAGAGACATTACTTTGGCAATAAAGATCTGTCTAGTCAAGGCTATGGTTTTTCCAGTAGTCATGGATGGATGTGAGAGTTGGACTGTGAAGAAGGCTGAGCGCTGAAGAATTGATGCTTTTGAACTGTGGTGTTGGAGAAGACTCTTGAGAGTCCCTTGGACTGCAAGGAGATCCAACCAGCCCATTCTAAAGGAGAACAGTCCTGGGTGTTCTTTGGAAGGACTGATGCTAAAGCTGAAACTCCAGTACTTTGGCCACCTCATGCAGAGTTGACTCATTGGAAAAGACCCTGATGCTGGGAGGGATTGGGGGCAGGAGGAGAAGGGGACGACCGAGGATGAGATGGCTGGATGGCATCACTGACTCGACGCACATGAGTTTGGGTGAACTCCAGGAGTTGGTGATGGGTAGGGAGGCCTGGCATGCTGCAATTCATGGGTCACAAAGAGTCGGACATGACTGAGCAACTGAACTGAACATTAAAATTCTCAGCAAATGCTTCCTTGTGTTCCAGTTAAGTATTGAGTGTCTCCTTTTGCTGTTTCTGCTGTTGTCTGAAAGGTAGGTTGTCAAGAAGATAGGCCATGGTTTATCTGACATACAAGCACAAAATGTCCAGCCTCCTCCAACCGTGTGCAGACACCTGTGTGTGTCCTGTTTCTCTCTTTGGATATTCTTCTCCAGCTGGCAAACTCCTGGTCTCTCTTGAAGACCCAGGTCATCTTACCACCTGTATTTTAGCTCTCTAGGATGAATCTCTTTCCTCTCTATCCCTAAGCACTTGGCAGCATGCACAGAAAATAAAGCTTGAAGTCCACAGCACCTTTGTGAATGAACAACAGTACCTTTAAAGGCTCTCAGTGAACAGACCTAGGATAAGTTGAGCACAGACATAACATTTGATAGTACAATGAACAAAATCTGTGATTCCCTATGGATATAAACAAACAAGCAGACCAACAGATGAGGGAGAAGGGAAAGCTCATTCCAACACCAGAATTCCCCCTGATAAATGGAGAAGAATGATGGAGTTAGAGAATCACCTTTGAGAGTCATCCAAAGAATAGTTGATTCAGGCAAGAACCATTGGGCTACACAGGTGGCTTAGTGGCAAAGAATCCACCTGCAGTGCATGAGACACGAGTTCAGTCCCTGGGTCAGGAAGGTCCCCTGGAGGAGGAAATGGCAACCCACTCCAGTATTCTTGCCTGGAGAATCCTACGGACAGAGGAGCCTGGTGGGCTACAGTGCGTGGGGTCGCAAAGAGCTGGACACGACTTAGTGACTACACAGGCATGCACAGCATGACAGGCCTCCCTGTCTATCACCAACTCCCGGCGTTTACCCAAACTCATGTCCATTGAGTCGGTGATGCCATCCAACCATCTCATCCTCTGTTGTCCCCTTCTCCCACCTTCAGTCTTTCCCAGCATCAGGGTCTTTCCCATCATCAGAGCTGAAGAGTCAGCTCTTCTCATCAGGTGGCCACAGTATTGGAGTTTCAGCTTCAATATCAGTCCTTCCAATGAATATTCAGGACTTATTTCCTTTAGGATAGACTGATTGGATCTCCTTGCAGTCCAAGGGACTCTCAAGAGTCTTCTCCAACACCACAGTTCAAAAGCATCAATTCTTCAGTGCTCAGCTTTCTTTATAGTCCAACTCTCACATCCATCCATGACCACTGGAAAAACCATAGCCTTGACTAGATGGACCTTTGTTGGCAAAGTAATGTCTCTGCTTTTGAATATGCTTCTAGATTGGTCATAACTTTCCTTTCAAGGGTAAGCGTCTTAATTTCATGGCTCCTCATCAAGGAATACTAAAACCAGTGTGGAAGTTTGAAGAACAGTATGGGTACTTAGTCTCACTATATTTCCTCAAAAAATATGTCTTCTAGAGCAGCAGTTCCCAACCTTTTTGGCACCAGGCACTGGTTTCGTGGAAGACAGTTTGTCCAGTGGGGGGAGGTGGGATGGTTCAGGCAGTAATGCCAGCAATGTGGAGGGGGATGGGGCAGGTAACATGAGTGATGGTTCAGGCAGTGCGAGCGGTAAAGTGAAAGTGAAGCTGTTAGCCTGCTCAGCTGTGTCCTGCTCTTTGTAACCCCATAGACTGTAGCCTTCCAGGCTCCTCTGCATGGAATTCTCTGGACAAGAATACTGGAATGGGTTGTCATTTCCTTCTCCAGGGGAACTTCCTGATCCAACCCAGGTATCAAACCCGGGTCTCCTGTATTAGGACATTCTCTACCATTAGGGAGCTGCAGATAAAGCTTCGATTGGTTCCTAACAGGTCTGGAGCCAGTATCAGTCCTGGGGTTGGGGCCCCTGTTACAGAGGGTTGAATAGTGACCTTATAATATAGAAACCTGTCAGGTACAACTTTAGCCAAGGGATCAAAATTAGTATCACCAATATTGCAACCAAATTCATCAAGTGCTTCTTGATTTGCACAGAAAAGGCCATAACATCAGTTCATACATTATCCCCCAAATGTGAGATCAGTCACTCAAATAGATATCCTGTAAATAACTGACCTGTTCTCTTCCAAGACATCAAGCTCACAAAAGAGGAACTGTTCCAGAATAAGGGAGACCGATAGGTGTGACAGCTTCTTGCAATGCATAATCTTGGATGGGATTCTAGTCTAGGAAAAAAGTAGATCAAAGGAACAGTATTGGGGTAACTGAATATGGACTGTGGTTAGAACATAGTATTGGATTATATCAATATGGAAGATATTATAAGACAATATCTTGTTATAGAAATATATGCGAACACTGAAATTTCAGTGTAGAGTGTAATTTCAGTGTAGAATGTAACATCTACAACTTGTACTCAATTGGTTCAGAAAACAGTATATGAATATATTTATACATACAAGCATAAATGTAGGTCTCTATATACAAATCTATATCTGCAGACGGGCTTCCCAGGTGGCACTAGTGGTAAAGAGTCTGCCTGTTGATGCAGGAGATGCCAGAGACACAGGTTTGATCCCTGGGTCAGGAAGATAGCCTGGAGAAGGAAAGGGCAGCCCACCCCAGTATTTTTGCCTGGAAAATTCCATGGACAGAGGAGCCTGGTGGGCTCCAGACTATGGGGTCTCAAGGAGTTGGACACGACTGAGGGAGCACGTCTGTAAACATGCACACATACAGTTTTGTCACTTTTCAAGAGTGACCAGCTACTGTCGACAGTTTTCCAGCAGTGCATGTGAAATTTGCTTTTACCTTCTTAGGCTTGGAGGGGTAGAGGAGAGTTATTATGGCTGGGAGCAGAGGCAAGCGGCTCTTGAACTCTGTGTCCCTCTGTCAGTCTGTACCGCGTCACTGCAGTGCATCTTGAAAGTCTAGTTTGACTCATTTGGATGGCGTACAGAGCCTTTCTAATTACATAGGTACATTTCCTGTGTTACATCAAAGGCTCCTTGTCCAGGGCAGGATTTGTCTTCAAAGACAGTGAGGAGAGTGGCCCATTTGCAGGAAATTGCATGGTTTGGGGGTGATGTTTTTTTGAACTTGTCAATTGGCGATTCCAGTTTTAAAAGTGCTGGCCTTTTGCTATATGCCCAAAACGTTAAAAGACTTTCCGTTTATAATTTTGAGGATTTCTCTTTAACTTCTGCCAGAAGAAACCTGTAACTTAGTTTCCCCTATTATCCTTCTTGCTATATCAGCAATTTGACTCTGAAGTGTTCTTGGGGATGACATCCTAATTTTGTTGATTTATGGAACTTAGTATAGTCCTAGTTATGTTAGGAAAGAATTAGTTTAGTACTCTTAGTGACTAATCATCAAAAGGATGCTTGATTATTTCCTTGTAGCTAAAAACAGAGCACAGGGGCAGTGAGCAAATTACAAGGGTACAGCCTAATTTGAAAGAAAGTTTTCACAGTTTTAATCTTGGTACAATGCATTTTTTCCCTAGGTGCTCTACATATATCTTTTAATGAGGAAATTAAAAGCCTGGCTTTTGAAATCAGAGGTCAGAGCTGGATTTAAATTTGTCACTAACAAAGTGTATGACTTTGGAAAGGTTTCTTAAACTCTCTAATCTGTTTATTCACTTCTGATAAACAGAAATTATGAGTAATAAGCACTACTTTCAAAAATGATGAAAGCATATAGCCTGCAATTTGTCACATAGTGTGTTCTTCTGTGTTCATTTTCTTCTCCTCCCATATTGATTTTCCTCATTTTCATTTCTCCTTGTTCTGAATACACATAACTTCTTAGAACAAGAACGATTAAGTAGCTAGATTTCAAACTAAGGTATTGATTGCTATAAACTTAGCAAACTGACAAAGCATGTTAAAATGAACTTTGATAAATGTTAAATGCAGGTGATTGATTGAAAAATTACTGAGAACTAAACCCTGTGTTGGTCTGAAGATTTAATAGTGAATCTTTCTAATTTTAATTAAGTCTATGTGGTATTTTACCCACAGTGACCTAGATCGAGTGTAATAAAGCTTTCACTTTTTATTTTTGCATCATAATGTATTCCTGAATAATTGTTATACAATCATGTTTGTCAGCCCTAAGGGTTTGCTAGTGTGTTTTTCATTAAGACAATGTAATTTTTTTTTTTATTATCTTCATTTGAAGAGACCTTTCTCTAGGACAGTGTAGCTAACAGTATTCATTCTCAATTTTAAAACACAGTGGTATAATCCACATCTAAAACACATGGATTCTTTAATCCGGTTAGTTATGACACTGGTGGTTCTTGAGGGCTGTGTTTCTGACACCAAATAAGCTATCCAGTTGACTTGCCATTTATTGTCTTAAAATTAAAATCGTGAAATAAGTAGGAGTCAGTTTCTATTCTAGGAAGCACGTGGTACATGAGAGACAGTTGAGTAAGTTGTACACAGTGAGAATTCCATCATACCTTGTTTCTGGGATGACCCAGAGGGATGGTACGGGGAGAGAGATGGGAGGGGGGTTCAGGATGGGGAACACGTGTACACATGTGGCGGATTCATGTTGATGTGTGGCAAAACCAATACAATATTGTAAAGTAAAAAAAAATAAATAAAAAATTTTTAAAAATAAATAAAAGACCAATTTAATCTTTGGAAGGGGTGGTTTCCTATAGGCAGTTGGGTAGGTCAGACCCTATGGCACTTAGCTTACAGTATTTAGGAAGTATGCAGAACTTATTTTGAAATACTGTTAGTATAAGAAGTATTTAAGTACTTTATGAAATAGAAGTCTAGCTCTGTTTATGGGCAGTTTGTTTTTTTTCTATTTAAATAATTGGATTATCTCCTTGTGTAAACTTGGATTCATGTGAAAGTGGTGGTTTCACAATCTTCATAAATGTATATATTTAGATCTGCTCATGTTTGAGTTACCATTAGCACCAACATTCTGTCAACATTTCCACAGGGTCTTTTAAGTATGTTGAGAAAGTCCCAGCCAATCCTTGACGTGAGTAATCTATACTACACAGCAGTTTCTAGGCACGGCTCAGAGGATCCCACACATTCTAACTTTAAACTTACGTATCTTCTGGCATTGGAACAGTTTGATGGAGTAAATTTTTTTTCCTCTGTCCAGATTCAAGCTGGTGGCTTATTTTATACAATTTAAGATATATCTCCCTTTGTTTCAAAGCATCATATAACTTTGGGCAAATGAGCAATCTCAAAGCATTTTGTATTGTTCTCTGACTTCATCACCTAATGAATGCTAATGGCCATAGCTGTTGCAGAAACTGAAGAGCTTATGCCTTTGCCCATGTTAATAGTTTAGTTTGGGGATGAGCACGTTCAGATCCTAAATTGTACATGTCCCCCCATTATCCGTCAGACTTAACATTTAGCCTGAGAATATGCCATTAAGACTTTTGTGTCAGAGTTTGTGGTGGGAGTGAGGGGAAGAGGAATAATTCTTAAAGGGCTGACTTCAACAGTGAGGGTTCATTATGAGAAATACTTCACTCTTTGGGGAATTGTATATGCTTACTTGAGGGCTCATGATTTTAACTTTTCGTTAGCATCTATACATAGCTACTTTCATATTTGCTTGGATCTTTTTACTTGCTGTTGGGTGTTAATGACTGTTTTTGGAAAAATGTTTCTGGGTCTCATTTAATTCATTCAAATTCTTACTTTCTACTTGATGGTTAGTTGATGAGTGCATAGAACTGGCACTTCAGAGTGCTCATTTCAACCTTCCTTGAGCTTCTAGAACTCAGTGGTGCCAAACTCGGGATCAGAACCTGATGGGTACTGATTAAAAACAAACAAACAAACAAAAACCACTTAGGTACCTTACATTGCAACGTAATGTGCATTCAGAAGCTCTTTTGAGAAATCTGTGGCTCACATCACCAGATGTGTTAACTGCATCTGCTTCAGCTGCCCTTACATTTAGGGTGAACTATGTTGAAAGGATACTGCTTTGTCTCAAGGTAAACTGTGTTGCACCAAAGTAATTTTTCCTGATAATTCTAGTGACTGCGTTGGTGCAACCTTTCAATTTCCTCCAGTTTTAGCAGACTACCTTGAATATTAATGATGATTTATTAAATTAGAAGGGGAATGTGTTTATTGTTTTCTGAATAGGTCCATTGTGCCCTCAAACAAACTCATGTAAGATTCCATCCACACTTATTTTGCAACCATATCTTAGTTCATCATCTTTGTTTGACCTGCCTTCTGAGTATTCTGGGCTTACCTGGGACATCTTAGTTAATTCAGACTTAAAGCATGCATGACACATGTCTCATACAAGCTTTCTGCTTCCTTGTAATGTGTTTTTAAGAAAATATTCCATCTGGTTAACCACACAACAGCCATGGCTAACCTTGGTTGTAAATATATTTCTGAGGTGCCAATCTATGAGGATTATGACTCATGTGATTCTGGCACTCGAGAGGAATTAGGAGCTTACAGTTGTGGTCCTTTTCCTCATTTTTTTGTGACGATATTAGCACTTCGCGTGTTAAAATAAACCTGTAACTCTAGTTAACTTTCTCCCTCCATATTTTAAAAATCTTCTAGTAGATTTGAGTTTTTGTACAGTAAGATACATACTTTGGTAGGAGCAGAAAAATTATCTAGTTAAATTCCTTTAATCCCGATGTCATTAAGAATATTACCTGGTATCTCAGTTGGTAAAGAATCTGCCTGCAATGTAGGAGACCTTGATTCAATTCCTGGGTCAGGAAGATCCCCTGAAGAAGGGATAGGCTACCCACTCCAGTATTCTTGGGCTTCTCTGGGTGGCTCAGATGGTAAAGAATCCACCTGCAATGTGGGAGACCTGGGCTGGGAAGATCCTCTGGAGAAAGGAATGGCTACCCACTCCAGTGTTCTGGCCTGGAGAATTCCATGGACAGAGGAGCCTGGCAGGCTACAGTCAGTGAGATCGAGAAGAGTCAGACATGACTTTCTTTCAGAAAGTGAAAGTATAAAGTGAAAGTGAAGTCACTCAGTTGTGTTGGACTCTTTAAGATCCCATGAACTGTAGCCTACCAATCTTCTCTGTCCCTGGGATTTTTCAGGCAAGAATACTGGAATAGGTTGCCATTTCCTTCTCCAGGAAATCTCCCTGACCCAGGGATTGAGCCCGGGTCTCCTGCATTATAGGCAGACGCTTGATTGTCTGAGCCACCAGGGAAGTCCTTAGGGAAGTCATCACTTTCGGAGATGATTTCAATATTTTGGGAGGCTTATAACATTTTAGAAGTATTGTTTTCTAAGGAATACTTCTGAAGTTAGGGATATATCCAGTCTTTCATTCCTAATTGACATGTTTTAGGTGGATAAGCAATGATATTATTAATTATCGACTAATAACATTTTCGGATACCCAATGGATATGGGTTTCTCAACGCTAATACTTCTTGGAGAAGCTAAAAGTTTCGTAAATCTTTTTCCTAAAAATATTGGTATCTATTGAAGCACTCATAACAAAAGATAAAAAATGATTCTGAGAAGGTGTGTTTCAATTCTTCTCATTTTTTTTTCCCTAGACTAAACTCCTGTTGTTTTAGCTCCCCTAAAACTTCAGTGGACATTTAGAAACTTACGTCTGTCAGAGCTTTATTAAAATTGTTCATGTTAACATCTGTTTTCTAAGGTATGATTATAATGGTGAATAACTAGCATGTTAAAATCTGTTGTCTTTGCATCAAAGATCAGATTATATATTTCATTTTTATCAACATTTAAAATTTAATGTAAAATAAAGTACTCTGAAAGATAGGTATTTCTCATTTTGGCCAAATTTTGCATGGCTTGTTCATTTATAATCTTGATGGCTTAGTCAAGTTTGAGCTTGGTAGTATACATGATTACAGGATTTTTTTTCTCCCAGTGATGCCAAGTTCTAGTGGAAGGATCTATGCCCAACTTGATTTGTATAGGATCTGACAGGCAAGTTCTCTTTTATTGGTGCCAGAGATAGGGTTTTTGTTTCCAAATATGTATTTTGAATTTGGAATTGGGTGGAGATAAATATTAGCAATTTTTTGATAGGATGGACCAATGAAGTTAATAATAACTGTTCATTTTTTTTTTGAAAAGCTGTTGAACTTGTAACATTATTTAACTTGAAAATACGGAATGAGGCTAAGATGCTATGCTAACAGCCTGTTGTTCAGTCTCATTATTTTCAGAATTAGAAATCTGTACCCTTTGTCAGGAATGGATGCTTTCAGCTAGGAAGAATTTAGATTTCTTCTTGTTTGGCAGGGCTTACAACAGAAACAGGGGAACACTTTTAAGAAGTATTAGGAGTATATTAGAAACAGATGGGCATTCAGCACCTACATAAAATGTTCTATGGGGTAAAATGTGCATAACTGGGTTTAACAAAGGATCAAACTTAAAATATCAGGATTCATAAAAAACCAAACTTACTTTGCAATTTAAGAGGAATACAAATCACGTGATTAGAATTAAGAGTAAAGAGTTTTACTTAGGCTGTTTTTTGTCTCCTTGTGTACTTTTACCTGATTTCTGCCTCATGATTTTTTATTTTCTATACCCGTATATTCCTTTTCCCATCAAGGAGATATGTGTGGATTTGTGTTAATACCACTGTCTAATACCTTTTAGAGGATTTTTAATGTTTTATGTGATATATTTCATCCTTAGAATTTTGGGTGGGTCTAGATTTATAAAAGTGTTTTAGTTGGAATGATGAGGCCCTGGATCTCAGCAGGCTTCAGGGTTGGAAAAGTTGAAGCTTACGGGGAGAGCAAATAAACATGGTCTTCAAAGCTGGGAATTAAGATCTGTTTATTCACCTGCACACTTGAATTAAATCTCATAGAAATAGGCTGAGCCATTTGACTTATTAAGATCCTGACAAAATAAATTACTCTAGTCATGTTTAAAGGTCTAATTTTTGCTTGGCTTTAGATATATAGAGATAGGGGTGTGTGTGTGTGTTAGTCGCTCAGTCACACCTGACTCTTGCGACCCCATGGACGATAGTGCCGGCTCTTCTGTCCATGGAATTCTCCAGGCAAGAGTGCTGGAGTGGGTTGCCACATCATCTTACCGGCCCAGGGATTGAACCCAGGCCTCCTGCATTGCAGGCTACCATCTGAGCTACTAGGGAAGCCCGGAGATTGGTATAGTCACCATATAATGGATGAAGAAGTTCTTGTTTAATTTAGCTGCTGATTTACAACATAGAGGAGAGCAGGAAAGCTGACACTGGACAGTGGTTAATTAAACCGAAAAATTTGTTTGAGGTTTGGGCCATGAAGCTTCAAACTGCAAAAATTACGTGTGTTCTTGTCCTTCAGCTTTGAGGAGCACTGCTGAAGGTTGGGGCAAGGGAAGAAAGAGCACTCACAGCTGGGTGTGGCTCACATCACTTTTGTTTTAAGAGGATTCCTCTTATGTAGGGTTATAATGATGTCTAAGATATGGACTCAGGTAAGTTTCCCTACTTCGTTTTCATTGTCAGTTAAAGTTCAAGTAAATAAAGCAATGCATTCATTGATTTTAAGAAAACCTTTTTAAAAATGTGGAGTACACTTTGTTGACTCTGAAATCTTTGTGGTCAAGACGAAAGTTGACTTCTGATACATCAAAACAAAACAAAAAGCCTTTAATTTATAATGATTCTCTTAGCTCTGTAATTCTCTTTTCTCCATCTTTCTTACTATGGAGTGTGATTTATAGTGATAGCTCTGAGTTTAACTTTTTTACTTTAAGTATAGCTTCACTTTTACTTTGTGATGACTGTGGTCCAGAGAACCTTCTCCTTACACCATTTTGCTACATATGTAAATCTTCCAAGTTCTCTTTTTACTTATGATGCTAAGTTTTGGATATGGATAACCTTGGTATTATGTGTTCATATTTGTAGTTAAGTTTCAGAGCAAAAGGCAGCAGTGAACTACTGCAGAGTGCTCTGCAATGTGGGGCTTCCTTTTGCTGAGCTCCAGCCAGCAGCTCCTGTCTTTGCCTTAGTCTCCTGGTTGTTCCTACCTAAAGGCTTTTTTTCTTCCCCCCACAAGAGAGTCATAAATTACATCTCCAAATATCATGCCATAAGGATCTTCCTGCTTAAGATGGGTTATGTTCTTAGAAAGCCCTCAAAATCAAATGAGTTGGGTTCTCCCCAGTCACCATTTCCTCTGTCAAAGTCATTTCATCCATCATAGAGCTGCTGAGTCTTTCTGATTCTGTTCCCTTCTCTGATGTTCTACACCCTACCCACCCTACTTTGTCTTTACCTCCTTCTTGCATGGAAGTTAGTCTGTGTCCTAGTTTTTGAAATATATATTGATTCCTTACACCCTGCTCTGAACAATAATAACAAAATCTTAGAATAAAACCTCTTCAGAGGCATCTGTGAAAGTTGTAAATAGTCTAGGCTTATTTCCAGGGGCTTCCCTGATGGCTCAGATGGTAAAGAATCCATCTGCAATACAGGAGATCTGGGTTTGATCCCTGGATTGGAAAGATTCCCTGGAGAAGGAAAAGGCTGCCCACTCCACTATTCTTGCCTGGAGAATTCCATGGATAGAAGAGCCTGGCGGGCTACAGTCCAGAGTCAGACATGACTGAGCAACTAATACATTCACTTTCACTTTTTATTTCCAGTCAGCTACGTGAAAACCTTTATAAATTGTAATTATTTCATGAGAGTAAGGCATAATAGAAATCTTTTGATGAGAATAAAAGCAGAAAAACTGACCCTACAGTAGAATGGAGAGAGAAGTAGAGAAAGATAGATGGGGCAGAGGGTAGGGTGGTTAGGATGTCTAAGCTCGAAGATTCCTGGAAATCACAAGAGTAAGGGTTCAGACTACATCTTCAGAAGACATTATCATGGGAGCTAGAAGAGGAAGAAAACTTTCAGTAATGACCCAGACACAGGAGCTGGGAGGCCCAGAGACTGAGAATGAGGTCTTGAATCGAGGCTCTGAAAACTGGCTGTGGTCTTCATAAAAAGTGTTGGGCATACTTGAATGAATGGTGTTGGTGGGTAGAGGCTACAGATAAAACTGACACTTCCAAGAAACATGAGTGGTATTGGTCTGGTTCATTGGTAGGAGAGGATGCTCACAGCCTGATGAAATTTGAGCAAGTTATCATACTTCATGTAAAGTCTGATCACAGTTATGAAAAATCCGTTACATATTATAACTGTTGTATAAGTGTACATATATAAAGGGGTATCTGGAAAGTTTGTTATGATTTTATTAGGAATTCTATATGAGGAGGTGACTTTCCATTTGATTTGATTCTTTTTTGCTCCACAGTTGCAGGTTAAAGAAAATAAGTGTAAATAAGAAATTAGTTGGGAAGCATAGATAGGCTTGCAAGCAAGAAAAAGTCTATAAAATAGATTCACTGTATAGATAAAAGCAGTTGAACAGTTGATAGAACAAAGTCCTAGAATAGGTGGGAAGAAGCAGATCTCAATGGCTATTGCAAAGGGTTATCTTGGCCTTGGTTTCTGATCCTGAGTACCTTAGTTCTTTTTTGGCTCCTTCTCTGAAATGTTAGGTTAAGCCCTTGTTTTCAGGATCTCTCTGGAGGAGAGACTAAGAACAATCAGGGAACCCAGGAGAAGTGGGGACAGAGTGTTTGTGGAACTGAAACCTAGGAAGAACTGCTCCAAGTATAGGTAAATATATTGGATACTGAAACATTTTAAGTAAAGGATGGGTGTGGTATACAGCATACTTCATGGCATTGCTGCTAGTCTGAATACTGAACGTTTATTTCTTAAGCAATAAAGATTATATGTAGGGCAAATAGGATTGTAGTCTCAAAGTGGAACGTTTCAATAATTGATGAATTTTCTATTCCTTCTTAGGACTTTTGTGGGCTAACTCAGTAAAATGAAGTCAATGTGGCCTTACATATCTTGTTGTATTTATGACCTTGCTTGGTATAAGGATAACTAAAAGTTACATGAATTTTTCATATTTTAGAAATTGTACTGGGATTTCAGGTTGTATCATTTTTAAATTTTATACCAGGGCTAGAAACAGAATGTTTTCTTTTAATTATCCTTTTTGTCACTAACTGTAGTGAACTTCATGAGGTTTATATATTTCAGATGCTATTTTTTTTTCTTACATGTTTCTTACCTTTTGCGGTACAATTCTTTAAAACTATTTTCTAGCTAAGTCCCTCTCCCAGTCTACCATTCAGCTTGTCCATAAAATTTTTTTTCAGCTTTAGAGTTTTAATTTCTTTCTCATTTGCATATTTTATGATACTGTTTCTTCCTGCATGTGACTTCTAGTCATTCCATCCCTTCCAATATGCTAAAGATACTCACTTTAAGGTTATTTTCATATTGTTCTTTCTTATTCTTTAGGTATGAAATCTCTTACTCAGACTGATTGCTCCTCGTGTGGGTTTGCCTGCACATGTGATTTGTTCATTTTGATGTTAAGGTGGTTTTCCTTAAGTCCCAGGTGTCAGGGTTGTAGAAAATTTCTGTAGGGTCATTTCATACTTTTTTTTTTCTCTTTCTTTATGGATATTCCTGGATCTAACCTCTTGACTTAGAACCCCCATACTACATTGATGATTTGAACTTGGATCCCACCCTCGGATGTCTCGTAGATTTGGTGTAGTTATTTCTCATGGGTTATATTTTTCTCTCCCCCTGTGTGCCCCCAATCCAGGGTTGGAAACGTTTTTTCTGGCCAATTGGAGGTGGGGCTTCTAATACTTGTTTCGTGGACAAACAGCCCTCATGACTCCAGCTCTACACAGAGACAGATGTTAGCTCTTTACATGCACACTTCTTTACTTATTTACACTGAAGCATAGTTGACTCACAGTACTGTTAGTTTCGTGTTTACAGCAATGTGACTTGCCAGGCATATTTTCTTGGTTTGGACTCAGAACCCTGCCATGAGGTCTGCCTCTGTCTGCTTCAACATCTCCAGCCATCTAGTTTGAGCTTTCAGCCTCAAGTCTGCCTCTGGGTTTCCTCTTTGTGGCTAAGTTCGGTTGTGTTTTAACCTTTTTGCTTTTTCTAAATGGCAAAGGTTATTTTGTTCAGCATTTCTATATGATTAGAGCAAAAGGAAAAGAGATGCTTGTCTTTTCAGCATGTTGTGCTGACCAGAGTCTGACCGTATTCATATTTAAGCAAGTATTCTTTTTTCTTTTACAGCTAGTTATGTATCAAATCCCATTTGCAAGGGTTGCTTGTCTTGTTCAAAGGACAATGGGTGCAGCCGATGTCAACAGAAGTTATTCTTCTTTCTTCGAAGAGAAGGCATGCGCCAGTATGGAGAATGTCTGCATTCCTGCCCATCCGGGTACTATGGACATCGAGCCCCAGATATGAACAGATGTGCAAGTAAGCAGTTGACTTTCGTCCATCCTATTTTACTGCTTATGCAACTTACGGGGAGTTAAAAGTTGAAAATTTTGATTAAGTATGTTTTTAACGTACTACAGAAATAGTTTAAGCTTAAACTTAAAAAAAAAGTGGGGTGGGATAAGAACATTTTTACTTTATCTTTTGTATAGAAATGTATTGTCCATGGGGCTTCCCTGGTGGCTCAGTGGTAGAGAATCCACCTGGCAAAGCAGGAGACATGAGTTAGATCCCTGGTTGGGAAGATTCCCTGGAGAAGGAAATGGCAACCCACTCCAGTATTCTTGCCTGGACAATTCCATGGACAGAGGAGCCTGGCAGGCTACAGTTCATGGGGTCGCAAAAGAGTTGGACATGACTCAGTGACTAAACAACAATGTATATTGTACATACACTTTTAAGTACGTAAGTACTTTTTCATAACATGTGTCTTGGACACAAACATGGTAGGCAGATCTTTGTAAGACATACTTGCTTAGCACTTATCAAAAAATAAAAGACTTTAAATACCTTTATGCTGGGAACATCCTCTTGAGTTTTACCACAGTATCTGAGGCTTCTTTTTCCTCTTATACTTAAGTTTGTAATACCTGAATTAGTCTACTCTGTAATTTAATACATTAATTTAAAGCACCATTACTGATAAAAGATGTAATGAAAATATTTAGTTTAATTCAAAGTATTTTAAGTTTAGCAACTACAAAAAGGTTGTTAGGGAATGTCATTCTATGGATCGGAATGCAAGTACAATTTTTAAATTCAAAAATCATTTATCATTATAGCATGATTTTAAACTTCTAGGTAACTGGTAGAAATTGGAGTTAAAAAAATGCAATAACAAAGGAACATCCCCTTCTTTTTTAAAGAGCTCAAATTTTAGAGGATAGAATGGGTAAGGAGAAGGGGATCATGGAGTGAAATGACAGATGGGTAAGAAGTTTAATCATAATTCAGTGACTAAGCACTAGATCAGCAGGCAACCAGTGTGTTATGGGAGTGACTTAATTAAATTGCCTCTAACACATTGTGCATGACTATTAAATCAGCTGAGCTCTTTAGGTAAGAAGAGTGTTTGAGTTTTATCGTCCAAGGACAATGTTATTTTGGAAGAAGGCACAACTAATAGAGAAAGATTAAATAGAATCTGGGAGGAAGAAACAACACGTTTGAAAAAATAATGTGTTTGGGCAATGAGAAGTCTCATTTATGGTGCTGTTGGCATCTTGACAAGGGCACAAGTCCTGCACTGCTGGTCATTGAGCATTCTTAGTCTCTGCTCCTTAAATAATCTTCATTCCTCCAGATCACCATAGCAATAAAAGTTATCCCCAGACGTTTCCCAACACCTCCTAGGGGAGCAGCACCACCCCTGGAGGAGAACCACTGAGTAGTATGTGCTTTGTGTGAGGTGTGGTTGGAATTGAGGATGAAAAGGGAGGCTTGAGTGCAGATAATAAAGGTCTTGCTGCTGCTGTCACTTCAGTCGTGTCCGACTCTGTGCGACCCCACAGATGGCAGCCCACCAGGCTCCGCCGTCCCTAGGATTCTCCAGGCAAGAACACTGGAGTGGGTTGCCATTTCCTTTTCCAATGCATGAAAGTGAAAAGTGAAAGTGAAGTCGCTCAGTCATGTCCGACTCTTAGCGACCCCATGGACTGCAGCCCACCAGGCTCCTCCATCCATGGGATTTTCCAGGCAAGAGTACTGGAGTGGGGTGCCATTGCCTTCTCCGATGTTAAGAAGTCTGGATGTTATCTGAGGGTTTTGAGCAGACTGTGAACTAGAGCAATTGCTTTATTTAAGATAATTCTTGCAGAAGTGCAGGAGGAGATGAGTTGGAGAAGCCTATTGTAACGATTGCAGATGTGAAATCTTGTTCTGATGAGAAGTTTGTGGGCAGTGAATTTCAGAGATTTAGAATCAATGAGACTTAGTAACTAATTTCACAGAGTACAGAGAGAATCAAATTTGATCATAGGGTTTCTGGCTAAGGTGATTGGCCGAATAGTTTTGCCATTAGCACAGATAGAAATATATAGTCTTACAGGAAATTTGCATGTATTGATACTTCCATTTCATAGAATTATTTGGATTAATAACTAGACAGACACAGCTCCCCCAAAGTATCAATACATAGATCAAATTTTTCAAATATGTACCTTATCCTTAAAGTGTATGATTTGAGGTAGCTAATAATGTGTATTCTCATAGTTTTTGAACCACTCATAGGAGAATGGGGCCAACTTGAAATGGATTCCTGTTCAGATTGCTTTAGACCACCTATGTAGTGGTGGTGGGGATTTGAGCCTATGAATGGTCTGTGTGGGTGCTTATTCTAGACGAACAGCATACAGGGAAGATGCGACAAGAGTTCAGGTGGCTCGGCATTTATTCCAAGTTCTATGCTTAGCATTCTATACACTGTGTATGGACAGGAGGATGGCCATTAATGTTTTGCTCCATCTGGGACATTGGGGACTGAAAGTCGCTGCTCTTAACAACTATGCAGGAACATGGGGCATAAACCAGGACTGTCTTGGGCAAACTGGAATGGGTAGTCATTCAGCAATATCTCAGGCTATCAACAGGGTCTTCCTTAGAGAGACACTCTGAGACAGAGGTTAACACACATATTTTGGCTAAGGTGACCTCTTTTCTCAGAAACACAGAGGAGAGCAGTGACTGTAAATCAGCCTTAGAAAGAGAATCTCCATGTGAAAGTGTGTTTGCCATGGTTATACTTATTGTAAGTGAATGCAATCAATGTTGCAATTTACTGACCTAGAAATCATTACTTATTTGGTACAAGTGGGAAGTGCTTATTATAACAAGGCTCCCGTGAAGCAAAGTGAAAGTGGAAGATTATTTCTTAATTCTCAGTATATGACTTCAGATGACCGTGGTTTGTTCTTAGTAATATTGGCTCTTTTTTATAGGTACTTGGCATATGTTGCATGTTATTTATATTTTATACAGAGGATGATACACTCCACTCTATTTTATTAGATTCTTTTGCCATATATAGGCCATTACAGTTTTGAGAAGCGTGTCCTATGCTATAAGTAGGTTCTTATTAGTTATCTATTTTACATATAGGAGTGTGTATATGTCACTCCTAATCTCCGAATTTATTCCTCCCCCTACTTATCCCCTGGTAACCATGAATTTGTTCTCTACATCTGTGACTCTGCTTCTGGTTTGTAACTCACTTCATTTGTACCCTTTTCTAAGTTTCCACATATAAGCCATATCATATGATATTTGTCTTTCTGAGTCTGACTTCAGTCAGTATGACAGTCTCCAGGGCCTTCCGTGTTACTGCAAGTGGCATTATTTTGTTCTTTTCTATGGCTGACTAATCTTCTGGCTTCTTTTTTTGACATTATGTTTCTGTGCGTATTTGTCTTTCTTTCCTTAGAAATGTTCCATCCTGTCTTGTAATTTGTTTTTACTTGATGTGTTATGAACACTTTTCCTTGTCATTAAATATGAGTGCATATTTTCTACTGATAGATAACCATAATATATCTAGCTAATCATCTACTGAAAATTTGCTTTCAGTTTTTACCATCATAAGCAGTTATTTGAAGAATTTCCTTGTATATAGATTCTTTGTTTATACACACATATGTAGTTTTATGCATTTTTCTGATTTATTTTTATAAGATAAACTTTTAAACATAGCACATTTTCCCAGCTTTATTGAAATATAATTGAGATACAAGCATAATGCAAATTTCAAAGATTTTTTTCGTATATATTGCCAAACGGTCTTCTGGGAAAGTTATGCCTGTTTACATATTTACTGATAGCAGACATTTTCCCTTGCTTCTCACGAACAATGGAAACTAGTGACAAAAAGTATAAAACACGCTTTTTTCTTTTAATATGCTTTTCTATGATACAAATGCTTAACATTCAGAAAACTAAGATCATGGCATCCGGTCTCATCACTTCATGGAAAATAGATGGGGAAACAGTGGCTGACATTATTTTTCTGGGCTCCAAAATCACTGCAGATGGTGATTGCAACCATGAAATTAAAAGATGCTTACTCCTTGGATGAAAAGTTGCGACTAACCTAGACAACATATTAAAAAGCAGAGACATTACTTTGCCAACAAAGATCTGCCTAGTCAAAGCTATGGTTTTTCCAGTGGTCATGTATGGATGTGAGAGCTGGACTATAAAGAAAGCTGAGCACTGAAGAATTGATACTTTTGAACTGTGGTGTTGGAGAAGACTTCTGAGAGTCCCTTGGACTGCAAGGAGATCCAGCCAGTCCATCCTAAAGGAGATCAGTCCTGGGTGTTCATTGGAAGGACTGATGTTGAAGCTAAAACTCCAATACTTTGGCCACCGAATGAGAAGAGCTCTTTGGAAAAGACCCTGATGCTGGGAAAGATTGAGGGCAGGAGGAGAAGGGGATGACAGAGGATGAGATGATTGGATGGCATCACCAACTCGTTGGACATGGGTTTAGGTGAACTCCAGGAGTTGGTGATGGACAGGGAAGCCTGGTGTGCTACGGTTCGTGGGGTCGCAAAGAGTCAGACACGACTGAGTGGCTGAACTGAACTAATGATACAAATGAAGGTAAACATTGATTTTTCACATGACTATTGGCATTGTAGAATACTTGCCAGAATCTTCGGCCTTCTTTTTCCATCTATTTGCACAACTGTTTCCTTAGTAATATAAATAAAAACTTCAAATGAAGTGTAAAAGAGAACGATATATTCACAGATTATAAATGGAGCATTCAATGAATTACCACAAAGTGGACACGCATATGGTACCACTACTCGAGAATAAATGTTAACAGCACCCCCCAAGAACCCTCATTGTATCCTTACCAATTACTCCCCTTTCTCCTCCTTCAACAAAACTGGTGTCCTGACTTGTAACCAAAACCATGCAAAAGGTTATTCATGACAACACTAATGATACTAGCTACAAATTGGAAACAACTTAAGTGTCCAAACAATGGTGTCTAAAAAAGTATATGGAGAACTGGAAATGAACTGCAGCATGAAGCATCATAAATACATCCCATAATCTGACATTGAATGAAAGAGGCTATAAAATAATATGTACATTTACATGCTTTTCAAAAAAAATAGGTAAAATTAATCTAGAGTGCTAGACATATGCATTTATTGAACACCTACTGTGTGCTGACTTCAATCCTAGATACCTAGAGACAAAATAATGAGTAATAATTAGTTTCTGTCCTTCGAGTTGCTTATGGTGTAGTGCAGTGATTCTCTACCAGGGATGAGTTTTGCCCACTAGAGAATATTTTAGTAGTGTTTGGAGACATTTTGGATATTACAGTGCTCCTGGCCTCTAGTGGACAGAGGCCATGAGTACCACTCAGTGCTCTGCAGTGCACAGGGCAGACTCTTACAACAAAGAACTACCTGGCCCAAAATATCAGTACTTGTGAGGCTGAGAAAGCCTGGCCTAGTGGAAAGACAGATAGTTAATGAAGTGTATTATGTGGTGGAGGCTGCTAACTATTTAGCTTCCATCCTGTGCCAACTATGCTATTAGATGTCCTTTTTCTCATTTTACCTTTCAAATAAATGTGGAAAGTAGGTTATGGTATTTCTAATTTATGGATGAGGTTACCAACTGAGTAAAATACACTTTCTAATGTTTGGGGTGGATTTCAGCATTGAAGGAGATGCCACTTATAAAGACTGTATATGTTTTCAGAATTATTAGGATTAAGTATTATAGGAAGAAAAAAAGGGGAAAAATACATGGAAAGGTATGGAGTTGCACCAAAAAAAAAAAAAAAATCATTCATTTTGAAGTCAGATGCAGGTGGTTGAGTACACTTGTACTATAAAACCAGAAATGGTGCTAGTTAGGTTGGTGGGAGCTAGGTCAGTGCAGACCTTATGTGCTAAATTTAGGTAGTAGAAATATCCTGAAAGCCACAAGCTGTTAATGAAGCATGACAAGTAAGGGAATGGTAAGATTATGATTTGGGGAAATATTTTCCTTTCAGTTGGAAAATGGGCTAGAGGAGAGTCTGCAATGAAGGTAGCAAGATCAAGCATCTGGGTTAAAAACAAACAAACAAAAACATCAACTGCGTCCTCGTTAGGCTATCCCTGGCCAATCTATATAAAATTTAACCTTCCCTATTGGAATATTTCCTTTTCTTTATCCCTTACACTCTTTTTTGCCGCCTCTTTCAGTCATTCTTTCCCTCTCTTCTTTCCTTAGCACCTATGGGTAACTAACACACTGTCTATTTTACTTATCTGTTACATTCACCTTTCCCGCTACTATGTAGGTTCCAAGAAGGAAGGGATTTTTAGCCTATTGTTTAGGCTCATGTTATGTATAATTGTGTCTGATGTATTATGGGTGTTTAGTAAATAGATTGGAGAAGGCAATGGCACCCCACTCCAGTACTCTGGCCTGGAAAATCCTATGGACAGAGGAGCCTGGAAGGCTGCAGTCCACGAGTCGCTGAGGGTCAGACACGATTGAGCGACTTCACTTTCACTTTTCACTTTCCTGCATTGGAGAAGGAAATGGCAACCTACTCCAGTGTTCTTGCCTGGAGAATCCCAGGGACAGGGGAGCCTGGTGGGCTGCTGTCTGTGGGGTCGCACAGAGTCGGACATGACTGAAGTGACTTAGCAGCAGCAGCAGCAGCAGCAGTAAATAGATTGAATGAATAAATGACCTAAATCAATTATAGTGGAAGTGGAGTGGAGAGAGATATTGAGGAAGAATCAATAGGACTTCTTAATCAATTGGAGGGTTTTGGCCAAAGGTGAAGGGAGAAATTAAGATTACTCTTATGACTCTGACTTGAGAGCTGGAGAGTAAAATTTAGTTCAGTCACTCAGTCATGCCCAACTCATTGCAACCCCATGAATCACACCATGCCAGGCCTCCCTGTCCATCACCAACTCCCGGAGTTCACTCATACTCACGCCCATAGAGTCAGTGATGCCATTCAGCCATCTCATCCTCGGTTGTCCCCTTCTCNTGTCCAGCCCAGCATTTCGCACGATGTACTCTGCATGTAAATTAAATAAGCAGGGTGACAATATACAGCCTTGATGTACACCTTTCCCAATTTGGAACCAGTCTGTTGTTCCATGTCCAGTTCTAACTGTTGCTTCTTGACCTGAATACAGATTTCTCAGGAGACAGGTAAGGTGGTCTCATATTCCTGTCTCTTTAAACATTTCCCACAGTTTGTTGTGATCTGCACAGTATAAGGCTTTGGAATAACCAATAAAGCAGAAGTAGGTGGTTTTTTTTTTTTTTTTTTTTTTTTTAATTCTCTTGCTTTTTCGATGATACAGTAGATGTTGGCAATTTGATCTCTGGTTCATCTGCCTTTTCTAAATCCAGCTTGAACATCTGGAATTTTATGGTTCACGTACTGTTGAAGCATGGCTTGGAGAATTTTGAGCATTACTTTGCTAGTGTGTGAGATGAGTGCAATTGAGCGGTAGTTTGAGCATTCTTTGACATTGCCTTTCTTTGGGATTGGAATGAATACTGATCTTTCCCAGTCCTGTGGCCAATGCTGAGTTTTCCAAATTTGCTGGCCTATTGAGTNTTCACGTACTGTTGAAGCATGGCTTGGAGAATTTTGAGCATTACTTTGCTAGTGTGTGAGATGAGTGCAATTGAGCGGTAGTTTGAGCATTCTTTGACATTGCCTTTCTTTGGGATTGGAATGAATACTGATCTTTCCCAGTCCTGTGGCCAATGCTGAGTTTTCCAAATTTGCTGGCCTATTGAGTATAGCACTTTTACAGCATCATCTTTTAGGGTTTGAAATGGCTCCACTGGAATTCCATCACCTCCACTAGCTTTGTTCGTAGTGATGCTTTCTAAGGCCCACTTGACTTCACATTCCAGGATGTCTGGCTCTAGATGAGTGATCACACCATCATGATTATCTGGATTATGAAGATCTTTTTTAAAGTAGTTCTTCTGTGTATTCTTGACATCTCTTCTTGATATCTTCTGCTTCTGTTAGGTTCATACTGTTTCTGTCCTTTATTGTGCCCATCTTGCATGAAATGTTCCCTTGGTATCTCTAATTTTCCTGGAGAGATCTCTAGTCTTTCCCATTCTGTTGTTTTTCTCTATTTCTTTGCATTGATCACTGAGGAAGGCTTTCTTCTCTCTCCTTGCTATTCTTTGGAACTCTCCATTCAAATGGGTATATCTTTCCTTTTCTCCTTTGCCTTTCCAGTCTCTTCTTGTCTCAGCTATTTGTAAGGCCTACTCAGACAACCATTTCGCCTTTTTGCATTTCTTTTTCTTGGGGATTGTCTTGATCACTGCTCCTGTACAATGTCTTGAACTTCTGCCCATAGTTTTTCAGGTACACTATCAGATCTAATCCCTTGAATCTATTTGTCACTTCCACTGTATAATCCTAAGGGATTTGATTGAGCTCATACCTGAATGATGTAGTAGTTTTCCCTACTTGATTCAATTTAAGTCTGAATTTGGCAATAAGAAGTTCATGATCTGTGCCACAGGCTGCTTAGCATTTAGGTATTTTTAAAAAATTATTACATTGTCAAGTTTCAATCGTTTTGAAAACTCCTGCCATTCTTGAATCATATAGTGTAATGATGCCTTAAAAAAAAAAAAGGTCAAGGTATTTAGAATTAACAGAAAGATGGTTAAAATATTTTTAATCACATCTGGATAACTGAACTATAAATAAGGGGATATAGATATCACTTTGAGTACCATAAAGGCTTTATAATTGTTCAATGATCGTGAAGATGCAGACCGCTAGCAGATATGCTGTTGTAACCTCAGTATTTGTGGGATTACAAGAGAAATAAAGGAAAATACTTACAAACTGACTGAATATACAGTTGGGCCACACATGTGAAATTGATACAGAATTAGACTGTAGTAATATACTGTATTACTTTACAGTTAGACTGTAAAGAAGGCTGAGTGCCAAAGAATTGATGCTTTTGAACTGTGGTGTTGGAGAAGACTCTTGAGAGTCCCTTGGACTGCAAGGAGATCCAACCAGTCCATTCTGAAGGAGATCCAACCAGTCCATTCTGAAGGAGATCAGCCCTGGGATTTCTTTGGAAGGAATGATGCGGAAGCTGAAGCTCCAGTACTTTGGCCACCTCATGCGAAGAGTTGACTCATTGGAAAAGACTCTGATGCTGGGAGGGATTGGGGGCAGGAGGAGAAGGAGACAACTGAGAATGAGATGGCTGGATGGCATCACTGACTCGATGGACGTGAATCTGAGTGAACTCCAGGAGTTGGTGATGGACAGGGAGGCCTGGCGTGCTGTGATTCATGGGGTCGCAAAGAGTTGGACACGACTGAGCACCTGAACTGAACTGAACTGAATATACTACTACTTTAGTATTACCTAAAGTGCTGCTGGAGCACACAGACAAGTAGGGTTGGTGTGTAATGTAACAGAGGATAGAGAAAGGAAGTCTTCCCAGGTGGAACAGTGGTAAAGAACCCACCTGCAATGCAGGCAACCTGAGTTCGATCACTGAATGTGGAAAATCCCCTGGAATAGGTAATGGCAACCCTCTCTAGTATTCTTGCTTGGGAACTCCCATGGAGAGAGAGCCTGGCGGACTATAGTCCATGGGGTTGCAAACTTAGCAACAGAAGAGGGATAAGTCAGTAGTTAGGTGAGAACAGTCATGAAAAGCTCCAGAAATTGTGTGACTTAGGTATATTCTCTCCTTCTGTCACCATCTAGCCTGGGTGGCTAGATCAGTAGTGAAGAGCAAGGAGGAATTCAGAGGACACGCATGAGCATGAAGTATGAAAGGGCCAGAAATGAGACCGTGATGTGAAATCTGGAGATGGTAAGTGATACAGCGCCAGCTAAAAATAATATGCAAATTTAGGGACTAAAATTCTGACCATATACTTAAATGAAAGCAGAAATGTCCTACATCAACTATTGTGTTAGAGTTGTTTTGCTTTGGGTTTGATCTTCAGCAGACTAGCAAATGGATTAGGGATACCCTGAAGGAGTCTCTCATAGTCTAATTATTTTGGAGTAGAGGCTGCTAGAGTCAAGGAAGCGTAATAATAAAGGAAGGACTTAAGCAATTTTTCTAGTGCTAATAATGTGTATTTATCTGGTGAGGAAAGAGGGCACACTGTAATTTTGGAGTTGGTTTAGGCTACGTAAAAAAGTGTCTAAATGTAGCACACACTTGATGCTTACCTTATGTACACTATACAAGGGCACTGTGTCTTTTTAGGGAAAAAAATGCAAGGAAATACGAGGTGGTAAGAACCTTGATAGTGATGCCCTGGGTGCTCAGGGAACCCATGGACATCAGCTAACATGCACCTGGAGGTGGGTAAGTCTTAAGATTTTGTGGAGAGTATATCGTCTGAAATGATCCCAAAGGAGACGTAGGGTGAGGAAGAGGAAGAGGAAAAAGGGCATTCACAGCGGGAGTCCACTGAGAGTCGGAGAAAGTTTGAGAATGGAATCCTGGAAGATGAGGATGGAGGATCCATAAGTTGGGCAGGCAGTTTACGTGTTTGAATTTTCTCTAGAGGCAGCAAGGAGTTAAGTGAGGGGATTCTTAAACTGAAATGTACATCAAAATCATCTATAAAAACAGGGGTTGCAGGATCCTCCCCTAGATTTTCTGCTTAGGCAGATTGGACATGGTGCCCCAGAACTTGCCTTTTCAATGAGTTTCCAGGTCATGCTGCCGTGGCTGGCTTCGGGAATCACTGCTACAGTGTAATAATTATGTTGTCTCTGTCGCTGATTATGGAAGAGAAGGCTTTGTATTTAGTAAAAGACACATTTTAATATGCATAAACACATAAGGATATTGTGATGAGTATTCTTCCCCAACCCTCATTAATCATCAGTGTATTAAAATCAATTATCATATATCTGATTGTGGATTCTACTAAGTTGACCATGGTGGAATACACTGACTTTCAGATCAGGCTTCCAATGCTTCTGACTCTATGCTGGCTCCTTTCTCTGCCTCCCCCACTTTGTCATAATTCCCTCTTCCTAATTCTCTATGATTCCAGTAGTGTATGTATTCTTGCATATATGGTATTCAAATTTATAATTGTGTTTTGCTATCTAGGAATCTAATTCCCATATGCTTTGATTTTGTGGATAGTTTCTGACAAAAGATTCTGATTTAAAGTAGCTTCTTCTAGGGACTAAGACAGTAAAGAATCTGCCTGCAATGGGGGAGACCCAGGTTTGATCCCTGGAAAAGGAAATGACAACACACTCTAGTACTCTTGCCTGGAGAATTCTGTGTATAGAGGAGACTGGCATGGGGTCGCAAAGAATGGGACATGACTGAGCAACTAACACCTCCACTTTTACTACACTAGTAGAAGCGTTGTAAACTTTTATTTTGGACCAGACTTTAAAGGGAAGAGCAAGGGAGTGTTAACTGGCAGAAAAGCAGGATCACGGTGACTACCCAGGTAGAGAGGGGCCTTCTGTTGGCCTTGTCTACAGCTGGCTCAAGAATGGTGATGGATCAGGTATTACAGCTTTACTCTTTGACAACTGATGAGCCTCATATTGTGAGCTCCAGTGTCCTTATCTATAAAAACCAGGGGAGTCTATGAAAAGTTTACTCTAACGTGCTAGGTTCTGAATGCCTTCAGAAATCCCTCTTGTTAGTTTATAGAAATTCAACATATTCTGTGTATTCACTTTGTAGACTGTGACTTTACCAAATTCGTTGATGAGCTTTAGTAGTTTTCTGGTAGCATCTTTAGGAATTTTCTATGTATAGTATCATGTCATCTGCTCAATAATGACAGTTTTACTTCTTTTCCAATTTGGATTTATTTTTTTCTTCTCTGATTGTTGTGGTTAGGGTTTACAAAACTATGTTGAATAAAAGTGGCAAGAATAGATACCTTTGTCTTGTTTCTGATCTTGAGAAGAAATGCTTTCATCTTTTCACCACTGAATATATTGTTAGCTGTGAGTTCTTTTTTTTTTTTTAATCTTTTTTTTAAAATTGGGTATACTGTGAAGACATTTTCTATCTTTTCATTCTGTAAACAAAGTTCAGATAAAGATAAGCAATAGCTTATTGCACTGTGCTGAGGAAAGCAGGTAATAACAGCATATTTCTAATAGTTCTTAAAGGAGAAGATGTTTTATTCAATTAATAAACACTTTCACTGATTAATCTGTGTGTGTTCACAGCCCTACAAAGCCTCTGGCAAGCATGTAGAAGTTACTTTAAACTAATTAAAAGCTATACATAGATCTGGAAGAAACCTGATTGATTCTGTTCCCTCTCCCCTTCTCCCCCCAACCCCACAAATGTGCATATTGAGGCTTATGAAGGAAGTGTTTCCCTAAAATCACACAATTTGTCAGTAGCAGAGTGGCCTCAGTGTCTGAGATACTGACTCCAGTGGAATATTCTTTCCATTATACTGTTCCTTCAAAATAAACCACGTAATATAGATAAAACTGTTATGCACAGTTACAAACTTGAGTATTATAGAAAGATATCAAAGCTTCCTTGACTATTTTTTTAAATGAATGGTCAGTTTAAATATTTTAAATCCCATTAACAATTGCAAGACATTTGGTTTATCTAAAAGAAATCAGTTTGTGGAAAATCACTTTAAAAGAACACTGTATTACAAGGAACTCCTGGGCTCTGATTGGGCTTTTGCAGTAAGTTTGTAGCTTTGCAAGCTTAGACAAATTGTGTAACACACTCTGAAATAATACCTTCTAGTTCATAGTAACCTTCTAATTTATAATTCTAATAACAAACTTCTAATTCGTAATAATTCTCATAAATATCTGTGAAAAATTTGGTAAGGGAGTACTACCTGGTACTGGCCATTCACTTCTCTAATATTGATTTATCTGTGACTGTATATGTATTTTAAGTCTACCTTCTGCTGTGTTCAGTCTCTCCTTCCAAACCTTATCTTTACTTGGTTTACATGAATATGCATACTTTTATTTCTTAAAGACAAAAAATGAAACATAGGTGCTTCAGTGTAGTTTGTAATAAATTGATGCCTAATTTGGAAATGGAGCTCTTCATTATTTAAGTATTTTTGTTTGTGACAAAATCATGTTATTGCATTAAAATTCATGAGGCGGATTCTGCTTCAGTGTTGATTCTAACCTGAAAGAGAGTCACTGTTAAATTTGTTAGTCATTCAGCAGATACGTCTGTCGTCATCTGCTGTGTCAAGCACCTGTGCCCTTTGAATACTGGATAGAATAAGACAGCTCTGTCTTCTTTGGGGCTCTCCATTTAATAGGCTGATTATAGTGGACACAGTTATTAACAATTATGAGAAGGATTACCATCGTGGGTATCTTGGTGCTGGGAGACTTGAGGGGTTTTGAGGAAACTTCGTGGCTAGGGTGAAAGGTACACAAGTTGATGAATGAAAGTAGTATTAATATATGGGTATGTCTAGCAAGAAGGATCTTGTGTTTGAAAACTGAAGGTTTGAACAGATTCCAGGAGTGAAGGAGAGCCACTGAAGAATTTTAAAGCAAGAAAATGACATGACTAACTTATGTTTTTGAAAGATCACAGAAGTCCTCAAGTTCAATTCAGTTCAGTCGCTCAGTCTTTGCCACTCCATGAATCGCAGCATGCCAGGCCTCCCTGTCCATCACCAACTCCCAGAGTTCACCCAGACTCACGCCCATTGAGTCAGTGATGCCATTCAGCCATCTTATCCTCGGTCGTCCCCTTCTCCTCCTGCCCCCAATCCCTCCCAGCATCAGAGTCTTTTCCAGTGAGTCAACTCTTCACATGAGGTGGCCAAAGTACTGGAGCTTCAGCTTCAGCATCATTCCTTCCAAAGAAATCCCAGGGCCGATCTCCTTCAGAATGGACTGGTTGGATCTTTTTGCAGTCCAAGGGACTCTCAAGAGTCTTCTCCAACACCACAGTTCAAAAGCATCAATTCTTTGGCGCTCAGCCTTCTTCACAGTCCAACTCTCACATCCATACATGACCACTGGAAAAACCATAGCCCTGACTAGACGGACCTTAATCGGCAAAGTAATATCTCTGCTTTTGAATATGCTATTTAGGTTGGTCATAACTTTTCTTCCAAGGAGTAAGCATCTTTTGATTTCATGGCTGCAGTCACCATCTGCAGTGATTTTGGAGCCCAGAAAAATAAAGTCCTCAGGTAGCTGCAGTCAAACAATCTTACTTTGATCGTTGTGATCTGAAACACCAGTATGGTTAAACCATCAAGGATTTAAGATGTAGGCCAGATTGGAGAGACTATTAACAACTCCAGTTATGGTTATTCACCTTCACACTGCAGTTGTTTACTATGCTGACCTAGGGTAGCCATGCCGTGACTACTTGTAGCAAGAAAGACTCTGCTTTAATTGTATCAGATAACCTCTAGAGAAAATGCAAAGGGTGCTCTTTCTTGCTATTTGATCTGGAAGACAGATTCCATCCAATAGATATTCTAAGAGCTTCCTCTCTGCAGCAAACACAGCTATGTGATTTTCAATACTACCTATAAAATATTTAAAATTTTTAAAGTATGGTAGCAAGGTTTGGAAAGAGTCTGTCCTGATATTTAACGGAAGAGCTCTTTTTCAAGCTTACATTTAATTTTCTTGTGGGTTTTGCAGCTCTCTTGAATGAGCCTATTATTTGGGATACATCCAAGTCCAACAATATCATTCTGTGTTAAAGACAGATGCTACCTTGCACTATTTCCCTTTGTGTACGGCACCTCTTTTGCACTTTCATTTTTAAAGTGCTTTCCAGTACATTCTTTCATTTGTTCTCAACTATCCTATGATGGTGGTAGTATTATTCCTACTTACAGCGCAAGGTTAGTCCACTGACAAGCCTAAGGGTTGGCTGCCACTGCATGGCACAGCAAAGACTGTATCTACGTTTATCATCAAACAAGTTAGCAGATATGGCAAAGCTACCTTCACAAACAGAACTGGGTAAATATATCAGATCATATCACTAGATACAAACACGATGCAGATTTTAGCCAAAATCTTGTTTTGTAAAAGTATTCGTTTTTTTCCTCTTCAGTCAACTCCTTCACTGACAAATGAATGCCACACATAATTGAGAAAGTAAAAGCTTAGTAAAATAGGGTGGAATTTTGACTTGTTGCAAACTGATAAATAGTCATCCTTTTAAATTTATCGATATAGTGTGTTGAACATTGAAGTAATATTGTTCCATGCCGAAATAACTAAATTGCAGCATCCTTATATTTGTTTGATACTGTATTTGTGTTACACAGCCAATGTGTATAAGACATCTCTATATCTCTCTAAGCTTAAGTGCTTTCATTTGGTGTTTTAAAAATGAAATTCTTTTACTTTTTTCCCCTTTCTAACATGCCCATGAATTTCCATCATTTTCTAACTTTCATAGTCAGCATCATATGACCAGCAGCAAAATCAGGCCTGTCATCTTTTTGATAGGACCCTTAAGGTGAGAATAATTTTCAGATTTTTTTATTGGTTGAAGAAAGTCATAAAAATGGTATTTTTGACACATAAAAATGTTACTGTAAGGTTTGGGGTTCATGAATAAAGTTTTATTGGAAAACAGTCATGTGTAATCATCTAATCTAATCATGTTTAGACAGAGACTGTAGGGCCCACAACACCTGGAATACCTACTGTCTGGCCTTTCACAGGAAAAGGTGAAAGGCTTTTACCTTTTTGAAGAGAGAAAGAATTGAGAGAGTCTTCCTGTTTTCCTTGGATGGAGGTTGAGTGGAGTGCAAGGCATATATTAGCTTACATATGCTTTTCCATTTAGTTGGGTGGAGAGATCTGCATTTTCCAACATTTGGAAAAGTTCAACCAAGTCTCAGGTCTGAAATTTATTAAACTGCTTTGGTTCCACCTTAATATAAAAGGGTAACAAGCTACCAAAAAAAGAGAAGCACAGGAGTAACCTACATGAGAGGTTGGCTACTGGCAGGAATTTAAAATCGGAAAAGAGATATTAATTTGGTTTATAATTTTTGAAACTTCTTTCACTGCTATCACATCCCTTTTCATTTTATTTTGAGGTAGTCATCCCTTTCTTTCATATTCTTTAAATGGGAAAAAAAAAGCCCTTTAAACACCTAGCTTTGTATTCCCATTGTTTTGAGAGTTATTTCAAGTATCCATCACTTGAACATATGAGAAATGAAGCCAACACTTTTATAGTTCCTTATCATTTGACCACATGATTTTACACAAGGCTCAGTGTTTCTTCAGATTTCTTTGTGTGGGTAGGCAAGATATAATTTTTAAATAGTCAAATGTTGCAGTGAAGGTATCAGCAACATATTTTACAAATTTGAAGGTTTTTCAAAAGAAGTGTTGTAACACTTTAAATCAGGAGAAAACAATTTTTGACAACATATATATACTCTGAAATTGAAATAAGGCTTCAGTTCTGATATTGGGCTTCACTTGTGGCTCAGCTGGTAAAGAATCTGCCTGCAATGCAGGAGACATGGGTTGGGAAGATCCCTTGGAGGAGGAAATGGCAACCCACTCCAGTATTCTTACTGGAGAATTCCATGGACAGAGAAGCCTGGCAGGCTACAGTTCATGGGGTTGCAAAGAGTCAGACGCAACTGAGCAACTAACAACACACTTTGGCATATAAAACAGACTTCTGTAGTTATCTGAAAAAACAGTGTATACATTTTTGGACTGAATCCATTCATTCTACCAAACTTCAATTTGAGGATTAAAATTGCTGTCAGGGCAAGATTTTTCCCATCCTCGTCACTGCTCCAAAGGCCATGCCACCTTTAATGCACTTCATAAACTGAACATCTTTCTAGTGCTTAGAAAGGGATGTTGAATATTTGAAGCAATCTGCTGAAGGTTAGGTTTATTTAGCTCTAGAATGTAATACAGATTTCATGTGATATCTTTTAACCTTTTCTTATGTTCTAATCTTCAACTTGATACTCAGATACAGGTAAGTCAGATATTTTCTCCTCGTATTTGACAGTGAAGGGACTAGGGCACAAAGAGGATGTAACTTTCCCCCCCACCAAATTCAAAATTACATTTAGATCTCAGTTTTCCTAAATCCTGGCTCTGAATGTTTGAAGTAGACGACTTTCCATGTCGATACTCAACAAATGATCATATTCAGTGTGTTTAGCTGTATGATCTAAACAAGAGTAAGGATATACTATGTTTATTATAGACAGTGGTCTTTGGATAATGCCTTTCATTTGAGTAGTACATATATATACATATATATTCACAGGTAGATAGTTAAAATTTATATGAATGTATAGGATATATAATTAAAATATATACACATATACCCATACACACAGTATCCTGATACCTTATTTGAGCTTCCTTCCACATGACATCTTAAACTATCCTTGTTGGCAAGTTTTTACACTTAGATAATAGTTCACATTCTTTTCTTAGATATTATGCTGAGACCTTTGTCTCTGTTAAACCTCTGACTCTTCTCAACTCTGAGATAGGGCTTGATGTTACTTCCTTTTTAAAGGTGAGGATACTGAGGCAAAGAGAGCTTTACTGACTTAACAGTCACACAACGGTAAGGGCGCCAAGATTGTAACCTCAGCTCTGCTAACCACTATCCTATTTGCAAGAACACTATATTTTCAGCATAGTTCTTACTCCCTGCCTTTGATTCTTGTTCAAAGTGTCCTCTTCTGCACTTGACATAGTTGAATTTCACTCTGTTTTAACTCTCCTAAATAATAAAGACACTCTTGACTTAAATCCATTCTGGTGGGCTTTACACAGACTTCTATCCTGGATCTTCTCTTCATTTTAGTGAAATTAATGCTGTGTTTCTGCATCATCATTCAAATAGTGCGGTTCTAAGTATGAAACACTCAATCTTGAACCTCTGAATCTGTCCATTTTTTCCTTTAGGTCGAACTGTAATGAAGTTTCTGATGAGCTATGTGTAACTAGACCTTACCAGAAAAAACGTAATTTTAGATTTTAATTCATACGTTTTCATCAGCCCCTACTCTAATGGGATTACTGCAATAGTACACATTGCAGAGGAATGACTTGGGTAACATAAAGCTGAAAAACTTTATTTAGGGATATTTATAAACCATTGCATGTTTTGAGAAAGAATGTTAAACAGTAGTATTTGAAGTTGTTAGAGAAGCCTAAAAATATTTAAACAATTTTAAGAAACCTCATATGAGTTTGCACAGTCTGTATTTTCCATGTGAAACAACTGCTTAAAGTCTAATTTCAAATGTCTTTTGGAACAACCTGTTCCTTTAATTTCTGTTCAAAGTTGAGCGTACACTGAGCCGAGAAGCCTCTAGTTTTCCAGGGGTTGACTTGATGTCCTTTGACCCTTGCAACTGCAACCTGAAGACTGAATGCCCTCACCCGCTGTGCCCTGTTTCTGCGTGGGTGTGTCTGCCAGGTTCTGAGTGGAGGTGCCAACACTAAAGGATGATTAGAGAACCATACGCAATCAGATATTCACGATGTACTGAGCAGCCTGAGGCCCGCATCCCTGGTAACCAAGAAATAACAGATTCCTCAGTGTGTGTCTGAGGTCCTCTCTACCTCACCGATTCCTTCCTTTCTCCAATAATTGATTGTAACCTACAGAATTACGAATTACATTTCCACAGTTGAGTTGAGCAAAGGTTATTTTTTTTTGTTTGTTTTTCATTTAAGGTTTTCATTTTTCGGTTTATATTATTAGCCACACAGTGATATTCAAATAGATGATTTTTGTCATCTAGATTTTGCTGGGGAGATAATAAAACCCTCTTGCTGTGTCAAGGCCCTGAGTCGTGAGGCACCAAAGGAAGAGAAGAGGGATGAGGGGGATTACCTTCTCGTCCACCCCGTGGAGAGGGATGAGGGGGATTACCTTCTCGTCCACCCCGTTTGTTGGTTCTGTTGATTCATTGTAACTCCTTTTCCCCTGGCTGTTAGCTCCTAGAGAATGAGCCTCTCAGTGGTTTTTCCTTACCTCCACTCTCTTCCTGCTTTCAAGAAGCTCGTATGCATGCATTGTAAGTTGCTTCAGTCGTGTCTGACTTTTCGTGACCCTGTGGACCATAGCCTGCCAGGCTCCTCTGTCCATGGGATTTTCCTGGCAAGAATACTAGAGTGGGTTGCCATGCCCTCCTCCAGGGGATCTTCCCAACCCAGGGACTGAACCTGCATGTCTTATGTCTCCTGCATTGGCAGGCAAATTCTTTAATTCTAGCACCATCTGGTTAGCTGAAAGTAAGCTCTCCCCAGCTCACCCTGTATAAACTTTAGCACAGTTACATTATTTCCTTGTTGCCTGTCTGGGTACCTTTTCTATTAGTAGACAGAAGATCCTGAAGTGCAGAAACTTTGCTTTTTTATCTATGCCTCTAGATTGCAAAGAGTTGGACACCACTGAAGCAATTTAGCACCCATACACTAGCTAGCATCCTGATGTCTGGCCCCGAGGGGCTCTTATCTGTTGAAGTGAGGGAGTAAAACAGCCATGCTCAGTCTACAGGACCGCTTACATCTAGTTAGTTGAAGATCTGATCTTGAACTTCATTTTTCTTCATTTGTTACTCAAACACTTAAAACCACTCAAAGTAGAGGTAGTTTACAATTTTACCTCCTTTTTTTGAAACTAAACAAACTAAGAGGTGAAATTCCCCACCCACATCCATCTAAACCCAAGTAACCCCCTCCATCTAACCTGCAGTTCATTCTTGCCTCCCTTCAGGGACCATCACACACCATGGGAACCATCTCCAGTGTGTTTTATAGATGGGGCTGCCCTCTTTGGATTCTTCTCTCTCCTCTGTCTCACACCTGCTCAGCACAGGTTCCAGCTTCCATAGCTCCTCTGACCTGCCACACTTCCACATTTCCATTCTAATTGTTTTCAGATGTTGGACTATTTGTTCCTCCAATACGACTTACAGTTTTTTACTAGCAACCATGGTTTTTCTTTTTATATTAAAGATATTTACAGTGCATGTGCAAGCCATCTCATATTAAACATTCAAATGAGTTTTAAATATAAAGGAATTGAGTTTTTAAATGGCATTCTCTTGGCAAGCACTAAAACTCAACCATGTGTCCGGCACTGTGTTAGAAACAAGGAATTCAGAGATTGAAAAAAAAAGTCAAGTTTGTAATAGCAGAAGAGAAATGGATCTTTCTTCTCTGCCTCTAATGTACCCAGCACATGCTTCTAATATCTCTTAGGCTATGTTGCAATGCCCTGAAAGTGCCACATGGCCCCTTCTCTTTAGCTTTTGCACCTTCAGGACAGGGAACGAGTATTATAATTTTATGTTCTCGTAAAATGGCACAATGCCTGGCACATACTGCCATTTTTTGAGAATGTTTGGAATGAACTATTGAACTGAACTAGAGTAGAATTTGAGAACTGTTATAATGGAGCCAGTATGGATCCTGTGGGAGGACAGAAGGGATACCCGGGCTATTTTTCTGTTTCTTGGCTGGAGCAAGCCTCCCTTGCCAAATGACAGCCCTATCAGTTAGCATTTGGACACAGTTTTACTTGGACAGTATTTTACTTAAACCGATACTGGCAGTCCTCATTCGGTATATTACATTTTTGAGGAGGCACTGTAATTTAGAAACATGTACATTGGCTAAAGCAGGGTCTTGTATTTCTCAACAGGGACTTAAAGCCCAGATTTTTATAGACAAGACCCATGTTTAGTCAAGTTTGATAAACCTGTTTTCTTAGGCAGTTAGTGTATTGAATGATCCCACTGGTATTTTGAAACTCACTTGTTTATAAAATGGACATAAAGATTTTCCTGATGTTTTAATACAGTGGCTATTTCTGGGGAGTAGACACGGTGTGTCATTCAGGTAAGAATATTAATGTATTTTCTGTTAAAGCTTCTGTATTGTTTTGAATTTTTATTTGTAATGAGGATCTTTTACTTTTATATACAAATATACCTTTGTATAAAAATGAGTTAATAGAGTTGATGTGAATTTGGGGGGAGGCTTCTGGCTGGAGGGGAAAGGACAGATCTATGAGGCTGCACAAATGGTGGTTTTCTAGAACTCTCTTCAGTTTCAAGAGAAGTGGCTGAACTGGGCAAGGGGTTGTGGATGGACCTGAAACCAGGGAGCAAAGGCTTTCAGGGGCTGAAGTGTGTCAGGAAGCATACTGGCAGGGTAGGTGGTTTTATATACTTGTTAGCTTTAAAAAACTTTTGATTCCAAGGTGTTCATGATTAAATTACTTGTGTCAGTTCAGTTTGCTCAATGTGTAGGTGGCTTGCTTTGGTTTTATGTTATGGCAAAGAGTGACTGAGACCAGGAAGGTGTGAAGGTCACAGGAGGTTTGGATCACATTACAACTTCAGTGCAATTCAGCTTAGTCA
>SJYA01001964.1:23677-85956 GCA_006410615.1 Neotragus moschatus | reverse complement strand
TTTTTTTTTTTTTTCTCAGTATTTATCTTTATTTTGGCTGTGCCAAGTCTTAGTTGCGGCACTCAGGATCTTCAATCTTCATTGCAGTGTGTGGGGGATCTTTAGTTGTGGCTTATGGGATCTAGTTCCCGGATCAGGGACTGAACCTGGGCCTCTCGCATTGGGAGTGAGGAGTCTTAACCACTGGACCACCAGGGAAGTCCCCACTGAGCTGCTTCTCACCGCTTTGTCCTGCTGGGCTCTTGGTTATGTCCAACTGTGGATCCATGGACGGTATTAGGGTCGGGCGTGAGAGAAGAGTTTTGCTGTGTGGAGCTTTTGTTCATAATTCCTTTCCCTGACCCTGCTTTCGGCTAGAAGGAAGAGTCTTAACTCTTCAGAGCTATACAATTAATGCAATTAACAGCAATTAGGTAGCTAGTCTTGGCAGGCAGAGGTTGCAAAGGAGACGTTTGATTTGTTGTTATGTTCTTACTTGGCGTCTCTGGGGCTTAAGTGTATGGGGGACAGAGGGGAATTGGAAATGAATCCTGGATTGTGTCCCCTGGTGCACAGCAAGGGTTGTAGAAGAACTGACTGGGTAGACATCGTGATGTCCCTTACTCAGGTCTTCAACACTGGGGCAAGTGGAATGGACTAGGTCTGACTTCTTATCCCTCGCCTCACCCCCCATAATACATGTGGGAACTCTGAACTCCTGAGATGAACATCTCTGGAAATAGGCATGTAATAAGTTGTCATTATGTGTGTGTTGGATGAACTTTCAAATATGAGACATCTGTCGGGGAAAAAGGTTAATGGTAGGATGGGTCTTTTTCTCCCACCAGAAAATCCCAGTCTGTCTTCCTTCACCTGTATCTGCTTCAGAATCTGGGATTTGTGGTTCATGTTCGTATCTCTCTGATTCTGTCTTTCTTGGGATGATGTATAATATCTCTGTGTTTTACCTCTCCTTCCCTTTTGCCTGTGGAGGGAGGAAAGAGGAAATCTTAATTTCAGACCCAAGAGGATTTGAAAGATTTTGGGAATTCCCCCTCCCCAACACCTAAGATGTCAAAATCTCGGGACTTTCTAGAGGAAAGGATCTTTGTTCTTTTGTCTGTGATGTACACCTGCCAGGGCCTCCATGGACTCAGGGGCAAGGCTGAGTTGCTATGAGGACTTTGGTTTTGGCTGGTTGGGGTTTCGGGTGTGCTGGCTGATTGAGCATTAGTCTGAGACTGGCGCATGTTTGGCCCTGTGGCCTGTGGTGTGACCACAGAAGGTCACTTACAGACGTGGTGGCAGGTGATTTAATGAACATTTCTTGTCTTGCCTCTCTGAAAACCTGACCTCATCCCTTGCACCCGGGAAGGAGGTGGCCTGAAGAGGCCTTTCCCTTATCCTGACCTCGTAGAAATGCAGGAGCCTGGTAGGACATTACAGAGATTTTTGGCTTTTATTACCAATGAAATGGGTATTCCTTTGGCTGCTGTGTATAAAATAGACATGAGGGGGACAGGCTGGAAGCAGGAAGATCAGTATTATTTAATTAAAACCCTCTGAAATAGAGCCTGTTATACCCATCTTACAGAATGAAAAATACACCCCAAAGTATAAGTGCTAGAGTCAGGATTTAAATCCAGGCAGGTGAACATCAACATCCATACTCTTTAAAAAATTTTTTTATTTATTTAGGCCATGCCTTGCATAACACAGGATTGTAGTCCCACACTAGGTATTGAACTGGTGCCCCCTGCATTGGGAGTGTGGAGTCTTAACCACTGGACTGCTGGGGAAGTTCCCAGAGTCTGTACTCTTAACCACTGCCCAAGGTAGGTCTGTGCCCTGGGTACTCTTGTTTCTCTCCCATCTTGCATTACTTTCTAGGCCTCTTTTCCTCTAGAAGTGGGTTGTGTGGAAAGAACTGTGGACAAGGGAGTCAGAATTCTTGGGTTCAGGACTGAATTCTGCTGCTGTCTAGCATCTGACCTTTAGCAAGCTGCCTTTCTGAACTTGAGTTTCTTTATCTACCAAACAAAGGCTGACAGTAATAGCAGCAACAATAAGAACTAACTGTATGATACATGGATTATTCCATTTAATCTAAACAACAACCTGGCTTTATAGATGAGACTGAGGCTGAGAGATGTTACGTAACTTGAAATTCGTGGAGCCAGAATTTGACCCCAGGCCCGCCCCGCTGTTTCCATCAGGTATTTTTGGGATTGAGCTCCAAAAGTATCCTGAGACCCTTGGCTTTAGGAGGAAACTTTTGGACTTGTGAGGACTAATTTTATTTCTATGATGCTTTAACATGAAGCATTAGTAAGGGTTCTTAGTTGTAAGTGGCAGAAATCCAATTCAACCAGCTTTAAGCCAAAAAATCAAAAGTTTATTGGCTTCTGTATTGGGAAGTCCAGTGGCAAATGGCTTCAGGCAGGGCTGGATCCAGGTTCTCCAGTGATGTTTATGTGTGCACGTGTGTCTGTGTCTTCTGTCAACTTCGTTCTCAACGGTCTCTCCCATGTTGTGGCCCAGATGAGCTTTGACAGTCCCAGGCTGACATCTACCAGCTTAGCAAACCTCAGAAACGAGCATCTTTTCCCCTGTATTCTGGCTGGAGTCCCAGGGCTGACTCTTATCGGCCCTACCTGGGTCATGTGATTATCCCTTAACCAGATCCTGTGGCACTGATGGGCTGGGTCTTGGTTAATATGTCTCCCCTGTTGCCCAGGACTGGGATGACTGCTGCTCAAACCACATGAAATAACAGTGGGAGAGGGGTGGTCCCATGAAGGAAAATCAAAGTGCTGCTAGTAAAAAAAACAGAACAGAGAAGGATGCCAGACAGCTACTTTTTTAGGAGTAACATTGTACAAACAGTCTGCATCTGTGTTTCACGAACTGTGTTAAGGCACCTCCAAGGAGCTGCAGCAAGCTCACAGTGGCACTATGGGATAATTTAAATTTTCAAGAGAAAAACAATGACATCTGTCACGTACCACTTACACTGCTAATGGAGTAGTTCACAGCTGCACGTTAGATTATGCTACATTCTTTTTAATGATGTCATATCTTTGTGAAGTTGGGTTTTTGGTGCTGATTAAAATCAAGTACTATGTGAAAATCAATTTAGAACAAGAAATGAGGGTGACAGTGTCTACTCTATTTCTAAGGTTTGAGAATTTGTGCAGAGCCTGACAGGCATACACATCCATAAATACTTTTGGTTACTTCAAAATGAAATAAAAATACCCTTGTCAATTTCTACATATTCTTTTTTTTTTTTTTTCCCTCCAAGAGGCTACTGAGTTGTTAGTACATAGATACTTTTCAAATTATTTGGCTTCCTTAGTGGCTCGGAGGGTAAAGATTCTGCCTGCAATGCAGGAGATCCAGGTTTGATCCCTAGGTCAGGAAGATCTCCTGGAGAAGGAAATGGCAACCCACTCCAGTATTCTTGCCTGGAGAATCCCCATGGGCAGAGGAGCCTGGTAGGCTACACAGTCCATGGGTTCGCAAAGAGTTGAACACGACTGAATGACTTCACTTTCACTTTTTCTTCCAATTATTTGGCCTAAGGATCCTGTGAAAAGTTCATTGAGACACTTAAGGTGTGGTAAAACAACAAAGTTAGGGAACCTTTGTTTTATATCCTCATTGTGGTGGTGGTGGTTACACAGCTGTATATATTTGCCAAAATTCATTAAATTGTACATCTGAAAATTGGTGAATTGGTATGTAAATTATACCTATAAAGCTGATTTTAAAAATACATGTTACCTATATCTCATGCCCTAGCTCTTTCACAACTGAGAAAACTAAGAAGTCGCAGATTCTAGACGTGAAGTCAGTCTGAGTCTCAAGCCTAATCACTTAAGTTTTATGTTACCTGCCTCCCAAATGCCTGACATGCTTGCCTATACCTCCACTTACTGTTCCTATAACAGACATTACTAATTGATCCTGGCACATGACTCAGAATCTTTCCCAGTATAGAACTGATACAGTTTAGGTGAAGCCAACTTGTCGTCTTTGTAATGTTTCCACTGGCAGTGAGTCTTAGTATATTCAGCATTCAGAAATCTTTGTTTGAAGTCAGTTCCTTAGAAACAGAACTATATAAATGGAATCTCTTGAAAACTGAGCACCAGCCCCAGCTATCAGCTACCACGTTTTTGTGGTGGCCGTGAGTCTGGCAGTCTTCTTGGCTGTCCACCAGCTTGCAGTGCTCCTAGGCCAGAGCCCTTTCTGAAAATGGCACATGATTCCATTCTAGCAATTTTTTTTTTTTTTTGGCCATGCTATATGGGAGCTTAGTGCCTCAACCAGGTATTAACCCACTCCCACTGTAGTGGCAGTACAGTCTTAACCACTGGACCGCCAGGGAAGTCTCATTGCCATCAATTCTTGCAATAAATATTGACTCAGGTATTGTGACTCAGTCAAGTTATGTTAAGAGGGCATCTCCAGATGTGTCACAGCCGTGCTGGGACCTGGACTCATTAACCTCATCTTCCCACTGGGGCAGGTGGCCTCAGAGGACAGGAGAGGTGGCAGATCTCCAAATCCTTCAATGGAAACTGAAGGATTGTGTTTGTGTCTCCTGTACATGGCATGAAAGAAATGGCCATCAGATATGTGGGAAAGGAGCTATGGGCATCCCAGCTAACAGGGCCAATATTAGTGTCTGTTTCTCTCTTGTCTCTGATCTATCCTATATTTTTATCAGTAATACGTAGTCACATTGTTAAAAAGTCAAATAGGAAATGTGTATAAGCATTCTATAACAACTAAAATCTGAAAATCTAACTGTCCATCAGGATGGATAATTCCACTGAACGTCTGTAGAGTGTGGTATGACGATCAGAATGAATAAACTAGAACCATATGTATCAACATGAGTAAATGTTTTAAAAAGAAAAGCAACATTGAGTGAAAAGTTGCTAAGTGGGTATATATAGTATGACATGTATAATATAGTTTAAAGCATTCAAAACAACACTTATGTTCTGCTTACTGATATGTATCTATACAGTACAAATACAGATTTTTCCAAGGGAGTGACATGGGTCAGATTCAGTAGAATGGAGATTTGGGCAGGGCCCTAGCAAGAAGCAAATGACTCTTCTGGATGGATCTCACTGAAAAGAGTTTAAGGACGGGGCTATTTACAGAGATATGGCGGTTTAAACGGGTTTCCCTGGTGGCTCAGATAGTAAAGAATCTGCCTGCAATGCGAGAGACCTAGGTTCAATCCCTGAGTCAGAAAGATCCCCTAGAAAAGGGAATGGCTTCCCACTCCAGTATTCTGGCCTGGAGAATTCCATGGACATAGGAGCCTGGTGGGCTACAGTCCATGGGGTCATCAAGAGTTGGACACAATGAGGCCCCTGGAGTTGGGACCATCCTAGTACTTAAGGGACAGAGGGAAGGGGCAGTCACCGGAGCCTGTTGCAGGGTAAGGAGAGCTGAAGGACTGGTGCTATAGCATCAAAAGCCTAGTAAAGTGAGGAGGAGGCAGGGGAACCAATACCCCAGTCTGCTTCTCCTCCTGCCCCCAGTCTTCTGTCCTTGCATCCCATTGGCTAAGTAGGAGGCAGGGCAAGGGAGCCCAGGAGATGCAGTCCGTAAGGGCCAACCTCTCAGGGCACAGAGGAAGACAAGATTGATCTGGGGTGGGCTTGGGGGTGGAAATAACCAGCCTAGGGCTTCCTCTCGTTGGGGGCAGAGGATGGGAATGCTATGTAGAAAGAATATGTAGGAGCTTTCAGCAATTTGTGTACTGCTGCTGCTGCTGCTTGTGCGACCCCAGAGACAGCAGCCCACCAGGCTCCCCCGTCCCTGGGATTCTCCAGGCAAGAACCCTGGAGTGGGTTGCCATTTCCTTCTCCAATGCATGAAAGTGAAAAGTGAAAGTGAAGTCTCTCAGTCATGTCTGACTCCTAGCGACCCCATGGACTGCAGCCTTCCAGGCTCCTCCGTCCATGGGATTTGCCAGGCAAGAGTACTGGAGTGGGTTGCCATACTATTAGTTCTTAAACTGAGGGTGAGAAATGTGGGCATTAATGTTGTTTATTTTCTATTAATTATAGGATTTTCTGTCTTTTTCAATATGCCTGAAATATTTCATAGTCAAATGAGCAGGAGACCAAAAAGTCACCTAACAGTACCAAAAGGCTTATTCATAAAAATAGGCTCAATGGGACTTCCCTGATGGTCCAGTGGTTAAGACTCCCCGCTTCTACTGCAGGGGCCTGGGTTCAACATCTGATTGGCGAACTAAGATCCCACATGCCGAGAGGTGTGGCTAAAACAAACAAACAAAAAGACTCAGTCATTTATGTGATTACGACCATGCAAATTTTATTTACTGAAGAACTGAGCAGCATACAATGCTTGTACTTTCTCTTGGGGATTTTTATTACATTTATATAGTCAGCATTTGATTGTTTCCTGGCAGTGTTTGCCTTGTAACTATCCTTCCCCGCCCCCTACCCCAAAGCTCTATCTTTAGGTATTTTATCAAGTGAGTCTTTCTTTCCTTTGCTTGGTCTTGAGTTGGACAGCTGGGGGTTGGGACTTGCTCTGAGCAGCAGAACAGAGTCCTTTCTTTCCCAGCTGCCTGTCTGCTCCGGTGCCCCCAGCACTCTGGGTTATTTTTGGAGGTAGCAACTTGAAGTGGGAGTCAGTCATGTGTTTTATAAGCTGGTACTCCCTGCATTGTGTGCAGACACCTGGCTCCCACCTTTGTTTCAGTTCACTGCTGCCAAGTTTATTTTATTTTATTTACTTTAAATTATATTTCTTTTTATTTGTTTATTTGGCTGCGCTGAGTCTTCCTTGCAGCATGTAGGGTCTTTCCGTTGTAGCATGTGATATCTAATTCCCCAACCAGAGATTGAACCGTGGGCCCCTTGCATTAGGAGTGCAGAGTCTTAGCCACTAGACCACCAGGAAAGTCCCACTGCTGCCAAGTTTAGAAAGAAAAATAGTGGTTTGGTATTTTGGTATTTTCTTTGAAAGTTGGCAAACCATACATGTACCATATGACCCGGCAGTTTCATTCCTAGGTACCTAACCAAGAGAAGTTGAAATATATATCTACTACCAAGACTTGTGCACTAATGTGCATGGCAGTCTTATTCGTAATAGTCAAAGACTGGAAATAACTTAAATGACCAACAACTGGTAGATGAATAAACAAAATATGGTATAAATGCTGAGGTGCAATAAAAAAGTGGATACATGTCACAACAGAAATACACCTCAAAAACACTATTCTATGTGAAAGAACCAGCACAAAACTGCATATTATATTATTCCATTGATATGAAATACCCAGAAAAGACAAGTNACTGGTAGATGAATAAACAAAATATGGTATAAATGCTGAGGTGCAATAAAAAAGTGGATACATGTCACAACAGAAATACACCTCAAAAACACTATTCTATGTGAAAGAACCAGCACAAAACTGCATATTATATTATTCCATTGATATGAAATACCCAGAAAAGACAAGTCTATAGAGTCAGAAGGTGGGTTAGTGGTTGCCAGGAGCTGGGAGGAAAGAAGAGCTGGGAGTGAGTGGGGATAAACACTAGAGATCTTATTGGATGATGGAAAGTTCTGAAACTGGACGTGGTAATAGTTGCACAACTTGATAAATGTATAAAAATCACTTAATTGTACACTTAAAATGAGGATTTTATGACATGTAAGTTATACCCCAATAAAGTTGGTAAAAAATAGTACCTAAGCCTAATGGTTTAGGTTCTTGCTTTGGCAGAAAAACACCCAGTATGTTCAGAGATCTGCATTTTAAAGTGTCTGTTTAGGCTTGATAAAGGATTTATTCATCAGGCTCCAAGTTTTGGGCACCTTTACGAAGACAGTGCCCAGGGCAAGAGCTTGGTAATGAGGCCAAGATTTATGGCTTCTCTCCTTACCTGGTATGGTTAACTTTTCCCAGAAGGGAGGCTCTGTTCTTTGGCATATTAATCTAGATTCTGACCCCTGCCTTGTTTTTAAATTAGCTAATTAATTTAACTGTACTGGATCTTTGTTGTGGCATATGGGATATTGTCTTCCTTTCTGCACGCGGGATCTTTAGTTGTGGCATGTGAACTCTTAATTGCAGCAAATGGGGTCTAGTTCCCTGCGGGGATTGAACCTGGACCCCCCTGCATTGGGAGTGCAAAGTCTTAGTCACTGGACCACCAGGGAAGTCCCTGACACTGGCCTCTTAAATGGAGATACTCGACCCAAATGGGTAAAGCCAAACAGAATGAAATGGCATTTGTTCACTTATATTAATTAGGACCTCAAAGGTGTACCACCTTCAGATATAAGCTGATCCAGGAGCTTAAATGAAACCATCAGGGCTCGGTTTATCCCTCCATCCTGTTTTCTTCTCAGTTGGGCTCATTCCCAGGCAGCTAACGGCAGCCCCATTAGCTCTGGGCTCATATCCTGCTACCTTCAAAACGAGTGGCAAAAAAGTTTCTTTTTTTCCCCTGTTTTTTCAACAGTTCTGATAAAAAGTCCCACAACTGAGTGTGACTGGTTTTGAATGCTTGTCACTGAGTCAGCCAGCTGGGTCAGGAGGGTAATGTTCTGATTGGCCAGGCCTGAGTCGTTTTCCCTGGAACCTGGGGCAAGGTCCACTCTGTCCCTAGCCAGATCTCATGGACTCAGTGTCAGGGAGGAAGGATCTCCAAAGAAATTACAGGGAATTAACCAGAAAGGGAATAGCTGCCAAGCTGGCAAAAACAACAGAAGGCTTCCATCTGGCGACTAGTTGCGTTCAAGACCATAGCGGCTGGTTGGTTGAAAGGCAGGATTGGCTTGCCTCTGTGTGGCTCACTCCTGGAAAAAGCATCTCAAACCACAGGTCCAGTTGAGGGTCTTCTGGAGACATCCTCAGGAGTGGAGGGCAGGGTCTCTGAGGGAAGACAGGAATTGTGTTCCTCCCCGCCACTGCCCCCTCCCAGAAACACCACAAAGACAGTCCCATCAAGAGACAGCTGTCGTGAAATGGTTCCGCCTCTCTGGAAAATGATATGGCAATTCTTTAAAAAAAAAATTAAGCTGTGTGATTAATTACCATATGATCCAGAAATTCTGCTTCTGAGTACACACACACATACACACACACCCCCCCCCAAAGAATTAAAAGCAGAGACTCAAACAAATATATATACATTCATGTTCATAGTAACATTATTCACAATATCTAAAAGATGGAAGCAACCCAGATGCATCGACAGATGGTTGGATAAAATGTGGTATATACATACTGTGGGGTATTGTTCAGCCTTAAAGAGGAAGGAACTTCTGGTATGTTCTGCAGTGTGGATGGACCTTGAAGACGTTATGCTGTGTTTAAATGTCAGGCACAAAAATATAAATTCTGTATGAGTCAACTTATATGAGGTACTTAGAGGAGTCAAATTCATAGAAGTAGAAAGAATGGTAGAGGATTTCCCAGGTGGCACAGTGGGTACGCACCCGCTTGCCAATGCAGGAGACACGGGTTTGATCTCTGTTCTGGAAAGATCTCACATGCCTCAGAGCAACTAAGCCCTCTAGTTGTAACTACTGAGCCCACCGGCTGCAACTACTGAAGCCCGCCTGCCTAGAACCTGCACTCATAATGAGAGGCCATTGCAGTGAGAAGCCTGAGCACTGCAACAAAGAGTAGCCCCTGCTCGCCGCGATTAGAGAAAGCCTGTTCACAGCAGTGAAGACCCAGCATAGCCAAAAATAAATAAATAAGAAAACACAGTGGAGGTTGAACAGTTACTGGGTGACGGGTTCAGAGTTTCAGTTGAGATGATGAAAAAGTTCTGGAGATGGCTGGCAAATAATGTGAACATATTTGATGTCACTGAGTTGTACACACAAAATGGTTAAGGTGGTAAGTTTTGTGTGTATTTTATTGCAATTAGAAAAAATTTAATGATTAACATGGTAAGTTTTGTATATATTTTTACCACAGTTGAAAAAAGACTGAGAGACAACTGTCTGGGAAAAGGACAGAATCCAAGAAATGAGTTGGTAATCTTTCCTGCTGCTTGTGTGACTGGCACAAGGTGGAATCAGCAGAGGCTGGCCGTGGGTGAGGAGTGCCCTGGGAACAGAGAGCGTGTCACAGTAGGGGCCTTGTCTCCACTTCACATTGTCCTTGAGGCTGACAAATCCTGAGTCTGGAGCCGAGGACGGAGTGGACAGGAGGTGTGGTCTCCGGTATCAGATCTCCCTTAGGAAATGGCCCTAGCAAATGGCAGAGAGAAAGACAGAGAATTGTTAGGAGTCAGGAATGACTGTATGTGCCTGGGGACACAGTTATGAGAAAGGCTTTGGACTTCAGTCTGATGTTTTAAGAGCGAGCAGAAAGTTCCACCAGTGGAGCATTATTGTTGTTTAGTCGCTAAGTCGAGTCTGACTCTTTGCAACCCCATGGACCATAGTACACTAGGCTTCCCTGTCCTTCATTATCTCCCAGAGTTTGCTCAAACTCATTCATTGAGTTGGTGATGCCATCCGATCATCTTATCCTCTGTTGCCCCTTTCTCCTCCTGCCTTCAGTCTTTCCCAGCATCAGGGTCTTTTCCAGTGAGACGGCTCTTCACATCAGGTGGCCAAAGTATTGGAGCTTCAGCATTAGGTGAAGTATGGAGCACTGCACTCGTGGGTGCCAAGTAGCTTCAGCCATGTCTGACTGTGCAACCCTATGGACTGTAGCCTGCCAGGCTCCTTTCTCCATGGGATTCTCCAGGCAAGAATATTGGAATGGGTTGCCATTTCCTTCTTCAGGGGATCTTCCCGACCCAGGGATCTGGGTTGATCTAAGCTGCATCTCTTACATCTACCTGCATTGGCAGGTGGGTTCTTTTACCATTAGACCACCTGGGAAGCCCATGGAGGCATTAGGAAGCACCTTTAAGAAAGTCAGTGGGGATAGTGCTGAGTGTTGGTGAAGTTTGGGCAGCTGTCATATGCTGTAGGTGGGAGCATAAATTGGCACAGCCATTCTGTGGGCAGTTTGCCAAGATAGGTTAAAAGTAAAAACAAGCCTGTAGCCTATGACCCAGCAATTCCGCTTCTCTTCCCCAGAGACACTTGCGTGTGTGCCCAAGGAGACAGTACAAGGATATTAATCATTGTTGCATTGTTGGTTATTGTCAGAGACTGGAGACAACTTAAGTATCCAGTGACAGGAAAATGGCTAAACAAACTGCTGTATGCTCATAGTATGAAGGACGGAACAGGACTGAAAATGAAGCATATCTATATATTCTTTTTTATTAATTAATTTGGCTCTGCCAGTCTTAGTTGTGGCATGCGGGGTCTTTGATAGTCGTTGTGGCATGTGAACTCTTAGTCGTGGCATGTGGGATGTAGTCCCCTGACCCCGGATCAAACCTGGGCCCTCTGTGTTGAGGGTGTGGAGTCTTAGCCACCGGACCACCAGAGAAATCCCTATCTATGTATTATGTGGGTAGGTCGATAAGACATATTATTGAGTGAGAAAAGAAGGTTGTGAAATTGTATCTATATTCTGATACTGTTAATATATTTAAAAAAATTAAAAGTATGTGCTTTAGTGTATAAGCTATACTGCTGTAGCAAAGAGATCCCCTAATAAAACGGTTTCAATGAGATAGCTTCTTCCTTTCTCATATAGTAGTTCAGATGGGTGCTGAGTGTTCCAGTTATCCATTGGCATAAAGCAACAGTAACTGCATTTTGCTCATGGATTCTGAGAGTCAGGAATTTAGGCAGGGCATGGTGGAGATGGCTTGACTGTTCCACGAGGTCAGAGGCCTTAGCTGGGAAGATGCAAATAGTTGGAACTGGAATTTTCTGGAGGTTTCTTGACCCTCATATCTGCCTGAACTGAATGACAAGAAGATTTATTTTAGTTGTGGCTGTTGATCAGATCAGACTGCCATCATGTGGCTTCTCTGTGTGGTTAGGGTTTCCATGCAGCATGGTGGCCTCAGAGTCATGGAACTTTTTGTTCCAGAAGCTAGTGTTCCAGCAAAGAAGGTGCAAACCCAATGGCCCTCTGTGAGTTTTTCTCAGAAATGGTATAGTGTCAGTTCTGCTGTCTTTAAAAAATTGAGATAAAGTTGACATATTATATGTTTTAGGTGTATAATATAGTGATTCACAATTTTTAAAGGTTATGCTTATGATAAAATGTTGACTGTATTCCCTGTGCCGTACAGTGTATCCTTATAGCTTGTTTATTTTATACATAGTAGGTTGTATCTCACCCCCCTACCCCTGTATTGCCCCTCTCCCCTTTTCTCTCCCCACTGGTAACCCCTAGTTTGTTCTCTGTGAGACTGTTTCTTTTTTTGTTATATTCACTAGTTTGTTGTATTTTTTATATTCCACATATATGTGATATCATATAGCATTTCTCTTTCTCTGTCTGATGTATTATTAAACATAATGCCCTCCAAGTCCATCCATGGCAAAAATTTCATTTTTATGGGTGCATAGTATTCCTGTGTGTGTGTGTGTGTGCGCGCGTGTGTGTGTGTGCGCGTGTGTGTGTGTGTCTCTGTGTCTGTGTGCGTGCATGTGTACTACATCTTCTTTATCCATTCGTCTGCTGATGGACATTTAGGTTACTTCCGTATCTTGGCTGTTATAAATAATGCTGCTATGAACATTGAGGTGCATGTCTCTTTTTGAATTAGTGTTTTCGTTTCCTTCGGTACGGACCCAGGAGTGGAAGTGCTGGATCAGATGGGAGGTCTATTTTTAGTTTTTTTGAGGAACCTCCATACTGTTTCCACCGTGGCTGCACCAATTTACATTTCCACCAACAGTGTGCAAAGGTTCCCTCTCCTCCATATCCTTGCCATCATTTGTTATTTGAGGTCTTTTCAATGATAGCCATTCTGACAGATGTGAGGTGATATCTCCCTGTGGTTTTAATATGCATTTCCTTGATAATTAGTGATGTTGAGCATCTTTTCATGTGCCTGTTGGCCATCTGTATGGCTTCTTTAGAAAAATGTCTATTCAGATCTTCTGTGCATTTTTTAATTGGGCTGTTTGTTTTAGGGGGTACTTCTGCCATGTTTTATTGGTCAGACCAGCCACAAGCCTACTTGTATTTAAGGAGACTGAAAAGAGATACCACTTGTCTATGTGAGGAGTGCTAAAGGACTGGTGGTCATGGTTTAAAACAAGATCCAGGTTGGTGTGACTGAGGAGGGCACTGTGGGCTTTGTCATTTGTACCATGTAGCTTCCATTTCCGGTTTCAAGGTAACTGGACCCATCGTTGCCATATGCCGGCCAGGGAAAGACGGAGTGGAGGGCAAGCCGTTACTTAGAAAAATGTGGTTCAGTTACTCTTGGCAGCAAATGTTGCCTTGACATGTGAAAACTGAATAGCTAGAAAGAGCAGGTATAGTGGTTAAAAAAAAAAATGTAGTTCAGAACTTATATCCCTTCTGCTTGCAACCCATTGGCTAACACTTGGTTGTATTCCTACACTTAGCTGCAAAGGAGGCTGGGAGATGTCTGTAGCTGGACAGCCATGTGCTGGCTATGTCTTGGTGGAGTCCTGTTATTAAAAGGAACCTAAGGAGGACTTCTCTGGGGGTCCAGTGGTTGACTCTCTGCTCCCAATGTTGGGGATACAGGTTTGATCCCTGAATAAGGAACTAAGATCCTACGTGCCTCATGTGCCGCATGGTGTGGGGCTAAAAAACAAAAAACTGAGATGTAATAAATACTCAAACTCATTATTTTAAAAAAAGGAAACAAAGGAGAATAAGTATTAGGGACAATTAGTTTTTGCAACAGTGAGCATTTTTCGTATATATGTTAAGCGTATATATATATATATAGAAATAGGTCTATGTGGAACATAGAAATACATAGATACAGAGAATACAGTCTGGAAGAAATGTAACAGTGGTTACTTCTGGAGAAGGGGGAGAAGACAGGATAGGGGTCTATTCAAAGTCAACTCTAGCTGTAGCTGTAGTGTTTTAATTTTTAACGAGGATAATGTCCTTATGTTTACTTGTGAAATTAAATATTAATTCAAACTGAAGAGGGCCTGGTGAGCATCTGTCTNAAGAAATGTAACAGTGGTTACTTCTGGAGAAGGGGGAGAAGACAGGATAGGGGTCTATTCAAAGTCAACTCTAGCTGTAGCTGTAGTGTTTTAATTTTTAACGAGGATAATGTCCTTATGTTTACTTGTGAAATTAAATATTAATTCAAACTGAAGAGGGCCTGGTGAGCATCTGTCTGTTGATGCTGCAGTCTGGGTCTTATCTCACTGTACGGGGGCCCGACACCCAAGAGTGCCAGGAGGTGGTGTGGTGTTTTACCTTCCATTGCTGGGGACTCCAAATCCAAAGGCTTCACTTTCTCAGAGGCTGTGTAGTTGGGGATCTCTCGCACCCATCCTCCACGTCTGGTTCTGGAGAGTTGCCTTTCTTACCTGCAGACACTGGTTGAACATTGAGGACTGTTTTGGCACTGAAGCCTCTTTCTATACAGATTATTCATTCATTACAGGTAGGAAGCTGGTCACTGTACAGTGGAGAAGACATATGGCCACCATCTCTCCCAAGCCATCAGAGTTAGCATCATAGACTCCACGTCCCTTCTCATGAGAGACACTGAGGGCCCAGTTGCCACTTGAGTGGCATGTCTGTCCCAGATGCATATTCAGAATTCAATCATGAGGAAATATCAGACAAACCAAGGCAGAGGGACATTCTCCAAAACAACTGGACTAGACACTTTAGAAGCGCTGATATTCCCAAGACAGAAGTTGAGGAGCTGGTCTAGGCTAAAGGAAACCAAAGAGATACGAACAACAGTACAAGGCATAAGACGGAACTGGGCCCAGGTCTGGGGAGAAATTGCTATCCAGGGATAGTTTGCAGGACTTCCCTCGTGGGCCAGTGGTTAAGAATCCGCCTGCCAGTGCAGGGGATATGGGTTTGATCCCTGGTGTGGGAAGATCCCACATGCCGAGGAGCATCTAAGCCCGCATGCCATAACTATGGAGCCCATGCTTTAGAACCCAGGCTCCACAACAAGAGAAGCCGCTGCAATGAAAAACACAAACACTGCAACTAGAGAGTAGCTCCTGCTTGTAGCAACTAGAAAAAGCCTGCATGCAGCCACCAAGACCCCACACAGCCATAGATTAATAATAATAATAATTAAAAAAAAGAAAGCGTTCACATCCAGACTTGAATTTGGATGGTATTTGAGGCCACAGTAGTGTATTGTATCAAAGTAACATTTTCTATATTTGATAGTTAGATGTATAAGAGAATGTCATGTCCTTAGGAAATACACATTGAAGTATTTAGGAGTAAAGAAGCCTATTGTCTCCAAGTAACTCCCAAATGATTTAGAACAGAAATAGTCAGACTCTTGACAAAAAGGTCAGGTAGTGAGGATTCTGGATTTTGCAGGCCATGTGGTCTCTGTCACAGCTACTCTTGNGGAGTCAGACATGACTGAGCAATTTCACTTTCACTTTATAAGGGGTATAATTTCATGCTCCCAAATCTGAAAAAAATAATTGGCATAGGATAATATTTTTTTATTCATTCTTGCCTGGTAAAAAATCAAAAGAATTTCATTTGGAATGTCAATATAGTAGTATTTTCTGTATATTTAAGTAGGTCACAAGTATGTATTGAAAAATCACTTTTGTTTTACTTTTAGTACATAAATATATTACAATTAAAAGATTCATAGCTCAGAAATATAACTTTTAACATTTCAAAATTCCACTATTCCCATTCCCAAATTAACTTCTCTAAGCTACTCCGTACAGACACACATACACTCATGTGGTGGTTTTATTGCACCGTATTCTATACACCCTGCACTTGCCTTTTTCATTTAATGATGTGGCTTAGAGCTTATTCTCAGTCATTGCTTATAATTCACCTTGTGCTTTTTCATGGTTGAAGTGTTTTACAATTTGAATGCATCAATATTTTATTGTACTTAAATTTGAGAACAAATAATTAAACTTTCTTTTAGCCAGATTTACACCTGAAAAAGGGACTTTAGAGAGAATGTGGAATTTCTGGAATACCTATCATTCTATGAACTGGTATTAGGAGCATGGAATGAAATGAGCAAAGGGACCTACAGGTAACAGTAATGATCAGGAAAGGATCTTGTAAAATTATTTCCAAATGCATACTGTTATAACTTTTTGGCCAAAAGGCTTGTTGGTGCAGACCTTGCTAAAATCAGATCTTATAGATAGCAAGCTGATTTATGAAGTGTACAGTTTTCTCTTTTTAAAAATATAATGTGCTGTTCTCTTCACGCTTTGGTTCTCTTCTATACTTTGGAATGTTTATCATTACTTCTTGGAAAATAATACTGCTAACAAGAAAGGCGGCTTGCTTTAAAAAAAATATGTAGCAAGAAAGCCAACAATTTGTGGACAGGATGGTCATGTATTTTGACCATATTGACCAGCAATAGATCACTGTTCTATTAAAATATAGGTTACAGCATTTAAGACTACAGATGAGCATTTTATAGGGTGATAAACTGTTCTTCTGTGCCCACCATCCTCTCCTAAAAGAGCAATAGTATAATTTGACTATGGACTTTAACCCACACATAGTTGGTTTTCCAATTGTAAATTTGGGTAACATTTTAGAAGTGAATTAGCTGCTTCAGGGTGGTCATTTAATAAAGTCCTGTTTAGACTCAAGATTAAAAGGTGATGAGTTGCCATTGTCTTTTTATAAGTCTAGAAACTGTCATTATTTATGTTGTAATTGTTTTAACAGAAACATTTTTTTAGTGCTTATAGTCCACATTCTGGCTTTGCCTTCTTTTAAAATTTTGGAATTCAATGATTTCATGTTTTGGTTACATTTTTTTTTCAATTATATCTTTGGTTGCAGAAACTAGATTTGAAAGCTTTTCTGAATCATTAAATCACCAAATACAGTTACTCAGAGGCTTATTAAATGAGTAAAAGTGTTGCCAGGGAGTTTTCATAGAGCTTTATGTGCTGTTAATTGCCAGCAATTAAATCTGTTACAAGTAATAATGTACTGTAATCTGTTGAAAACCTCACCTTTCAATTAACCAATTCTCCAACCTTTCCTTCCTTCTCCTTGAAGAGTAGTTTAGAGTCTATTTATTTTCACCTATACAAGCCAATTACCTCTGGCCCAGATGTTACTGGCATACCAGGGAATCTGATCTTGACTACAAGTCTAAATTATTGCTTCTCTTTATACCTTGTTGTAATGTGAATGGCTTGATGGAAAAATACATGTTTTTAATCCACTGGTGCAGACCACCTATTATAAGCTAGTCAATTTACATGTGTTATTTCAAATGCTCACAACAGCCTTACAAAGTTAGTGATACCCCTGTTTTATACAGAGGAAATAGAGACTCAGAGAGGCATGTATAAAATAGCTGTTCAAAGTCAAGAACTGGGAAGGTCAGAGCTGGGAGTCAAGGTCAAAACCATACCTGGCAGACGTGAAAGCACTTCTCTTTCATCAACTGTTTCCAACGAAATGCAGTTAATGTGTTATAGAGAATAGACGTAGAAGGCAGTCTGTTAGGGGCTTTCAGCACCGACTCAGCCACTACCAACTTCTTGACTTAGTCTCAGTTTCTTATTTGCAAAATAGGGGTACTACTGCTCACCCTGATGGACTGTCGTGAAGTGGAAATGTATGGCACATTGTGGGTCTTCCAAAAAATGACCTAAAGTCCCCCTCCTGGTTGACACCCGCTGATGAAAGCAAATGCATTACAGAATTTTAATTTACTGTCTTGGAACAGAAGAGCCTGATTAGTTTGTTTCCATTGTACTTTTCATAGTACGTCTTTGGAAGAGCAGAACAGACTATAATCCCAGCAGCAGTGTCATTTGTAGTGGGGGTATTTTTCTTTTTAACCTTCATTTTAATCCCATTTAGAGTTGCAAAAATTTCTGAAGGGTCTCATGCTGCCTAGGGCCCCAGGCTGCAATTTTGTCTCAGCTTATTGATGTGGTGAGCTGTTGGAAGAGGTAGGAGTGATGTAGAAGGAGATGGCATCAGGAAACTAACGAGCTAAACACATATTTCTCTGACCACTAGAATTCCAATTGAGCTAACTGGTGAGTTTATGAAAGTTTTTACTTGCAAAACCAGTAAATTGTTTGACTGAAATGTTCTTTCTCTTCAAAATTGCTTTTAGGATGCAGAATAGAAAACTGTGATTCTTGCTTTAGCAAAGACTTTTGTACCAAGTGCAAAGTAGGCTTTTATTTGCATAGAGGCCGTTGCTTTGAGGAATGTCCAGATGGTTTTGCACCATTAGATGAAACCATGGAATGTGTGGGTGAGTAGTGTTTCATGTAACTTTCAAATTTCCACTTTTATTTTAACACCTGTTTCTTGGAAAAAATGCATGCTGGATGTATTCATCCTAAAAACGAATTGGTTCTCATGTTATTAATTAGAACCGAAAATTATTGAAGTTCTATGTTATTGAGTTCTTTAGTCATTCTGCCATTGGGTAGTATCATAAATTATATTTTGCTATAAAATTTGCTGGTAGAACATTAGGTTAAACTACTGAAATGCTGAGAATAATGTTTTTATGATCTATGTAATACATCCATTTCTTAACTATCTTATTAGTAACTGTTAGAGAAGAACATTTTATTTAGAAGAAACTGTTTAAACTGTCATGTAGTTAGTCTATCATTTTCATTATGTGTATTAATTTTGTATCTTCTTGCTTAGCCACACATTTGTATAAAAAAAATCACTTAGGAAGAGATTTTTTTTGTGCCACATATACTTTGTTGATGACTGCATTTTGCAAAGTGCATTAAAACAATTTTACTAAATTTAGGTATGTAGAATGCATAATTTAATCTGCGCATATATGCTGTTTGTAAATAATAATTAGGAATACATAGTTTTACAAATTTTTGGGGGGGGTTGTGTTTAAAAAACCTTTTACCATTTTTTAATGCCACTGATTAAAATGTAAAACTCTGTCTGTACCTACATTTTGATAAATGGCTGAATCTAATCAAGTATAATGGCATCTTCACCACCCCCACCCCCAACATGCCAGAATTTTATTTGCCATGTTTTATATCTGATATGGTGTACAGAGCAATGTATTATGAATAAGACTTTCCATCTTTTTAAAATGGAGACTTCAGTTGAGAACTTTTTTCTGCATAAATACCGAAGTAGTCTGTAACTATATTTGAAAGCTTGCAGAGAACACATTTAAATGAGAGATTTTTGAAGAAATGTGTGCTTATGTTCCTATATGCATGTGAATTAATACATGCATACAAGCAACATTCTATTGAAAAATCTAGAAAAGTCACCAAAAGAGCACATTCAAAATGCTGGATTTGTTTTTGAGAGGCAAGACCCATACCAGTTACAGAAGTCCAGAGGAAATTCTTAATGAAACCTTTAAGCATTAACATATTAACAGTAGTCCTAGCAAATTAACAGCAGTCCTATGCATTCCCCTGGATAAAAATCTTAAATAACTTTGAAAAACCTAAGAGTCACCATGACTCCTTATGAGCTCTGGATGAAAAAATATTCATTGTGTGAGGATTCTGTGCCTGAGTCCTCTTCTGCTGTTACACTAGGGGCTTTTAATGGTGAATTTGATGAGGCTTAACTCTGTATATTTTTGTTCTTTTATCCCAGGGGAGTGGCAGAGTAGCCTACTTTTTTTTTTATATGAAGTTAAAAAAGGAGAATGCTAAAAGTTTTTACATACCTGGGAAAACATACATTTTCAAATATCTGATATTTGTTTACTTTTTAAACTATGTAGCATCAATTTAGGAATAAGAAATACCTACTGTGGTTTCCAGACACCTATTAAAGGAAATGAGATAATCAGAAAATGCAAAAACACTCCGTATCCTTTTCATGAAGTATTAATATTTATTTCTAACTAAAACTAACACACTTGTGAAATTCAGTGGGGGCGTGGAGAATTTACCTGTAAATTTTTGTCTCTTCATGGTGTGAAAACAGTATCTTTTACTGTAGGTTTTAGCTGTTGAATCTTTTAAAGATAATATACTCAATGTCTTTAGAATGGACCAGTTAGCATCCCATCAAAAAATGAAGCACGACAAAAAAAAAAAAAAAAGTAATAGTTTTTAGATTACTTATGTGGCAGTTGTTTACTTCTATCTGTAACTCCATAATTGCAAAATTTCCCAAAAGCTGTATATAGGTCTTGTGGGCTGTACAGCTTACTTTTTGGTATCTGAAATTTTGTAACAATGAAGAAATGTGTACCAAATTGTTATTTGTGTTTGTTTTTTCTCTATTAGAAGGATGTGAGGTTGGCCACTGGAGTGAATGGGGAACTTGTAGCAGAAATAATCGCACATGTGGATTTAAGTGGGGTCTGGAAACCAGAACACGGCAAATTGTTAAAAAGCCAGCAAAAGACACGATACCATGTCCAACCATTGCTGAATCCAGGAGATGTAAGATGGCCATGAGGCATTGTCCAGGAGGTGAGTTCAGATAATCCCTATTGTGGACTATGTGCTTTCTGGATTTCCCTCCTCCCTAACCACCCTTGCTCCCAATAAAGACTATTTATCCAAGAAGGAAACCTGATAATAACATTGGCAAGAGGGTAAAATTCCACATCGAACTTCCTTAGAGACAAATGCTTAAATTGTGAAGAATATAAAATGACTGTTTAATTTCATGATACCTTGAAAGTAATTTGGAAGACAACTTTACAAATCAACTTTTAAAACGAGATTTCTAAGTGTGTGTGTGTGTGTGTGTGTCAGTGTTTCTCTTTTTTTCACTAATGTACCATAAAAGCCAGTTCTTATGAAATCAGGCCTTTGCAGATGTTGCTCTAAGAGAAGCAGCCAACTTTCAGTTGCGAAGAGTTTAGATTAGAAAAGTTTATGGAATCCGTAAAATCATCTGTATCACTACTAGTTGAAGATGACAACTTAAAATAAACTTGCCCAAACACTGGGAGGAATAAACATTGTCTTAATGTTGCCACAATTAGCCTGTTCTCTGTTTTGATAATAATTTGTGGAAAACAGCTACTAGTATGTGTATGTTTATTTGTGTCTTTGTAGTAATTGTGCTGATTTGCAGTAATTATTCTGTAATAACAGGATTAGGCCCACTTACAAATTGGGAGAAGTGTACATAGCTCAGGTGCTGGAAGAGCCGAGTTAGTATGTTGAAATGCAATTCTTAGCGCTGATGCTGTGCTTCTGAAAGCATAATCTCTTGTTACTGTTTATTTTATCACTAGCGGATGCCGCATTGCCAAAAATGAAGTTAGGATTTTTTCTAGTGCACAAAATAGAAGAGCAAAAAAAAGAAAGCTGCATGTAGAAAATTGCCCTGTGAAACAATCAAAACTTTCGTTTGCCTTCATTCTTCCTGTTGGGGCATAGCTTTCAGCTTTGTGGCTGTAGCTCAGAGAAGAATATATATCTGCCTAGAATGGATTTATATCCATAGTCTGCTGCCTCATAGAGACTGTCTGTGATCCATGGAGGAAGACAAAACTTTTAAGACATGAAGACTCCAGTCGGCCTTTTGAGAACTATTAGATCCAGATTCAGAAGCTGCTATTAGGAAGGCAGCTTTTCCTCTTGAATTAGTTTTGCTTTTCCTTGCTGAGTCTTTGAAACAAAGTTTTTTTGGGTCTGCTTTGCACTAACAAGGATGGTTTTGTTCAGTTAAACTGGGTATTTTTCAGTCAAAATATAAGAAAATATTTTCTTACAAAACTAATAAGCCACTTCTTGGATAGCTGAGAGCATTTAACCTGCAACCTTGTGCCTAAAAACAAACCCGATGTATTCAGGTATTGGGAATAAAGGCTTTCTTTGTTGTATATTGTTTATATAACTACCCCCCACTCCTCTTTCAGCAACAGGGTCCCCCAATTGTGGTTTACGTTAATAGCAAAAATTAACCTGAAAATGCTCCTATAACAAACATGCTTACGTGTAACAAGAACCAGCATGCCCCCCTCCCCTCAGAAACTATTTTGACTTAGCCCTGGTCTTGCTGAGAATTTTGTAGATAATAGCTAGATTTTTAACCTATAATGCTGATTGCATTTTTTTTTAATGCTTCCAAAAGCAGTGTACTGTCTTAAGAGATATAACCTGACACTGTCAGCAATTAAAATCATGTCAAAACAAAAGTTTATGTATCATCTGTTAATATTTTCTTTGACAAGTGAACCAGTAATGAACTCTTATTTAATTTACATTTAGGTTTTGCCAAATATTATTTATTAGGATAGACATTTGCAGAGATAAGCTATTGCTCTAATCCCTGTATCAACATATTTAGCTTAANAATCATGTCGAAACAAAAGTTTATGTATCATCTGTTAATATTTTCTTTGACAAGTGAACCAGTAATGAACTCTTATTTAATTTACATTTAGGTTTTGCCAAATATTATTTATTAGGATAGACATTTGCAGAGATAAGCTATTGCTCTAATCCCTGTATCAACATATTTAGCTTAATACATTACAATTTTAAGTAACCTTTAAAGTTATTAGGTTTAAAAGTTATACTGGAATTTGTTTTCTGTTTTATAAAAAAGGAACTAACATAAAGTTGATAGAAATGGAAAATGACTCTGCAATAAAATAACTTCTATTTACAAATGTAGGAAATGAAAACTAGAAAATTAATTTTGGAACTTGAGCACCAATTGATAAAAATTGGCATAACTTTCAGTGGAGTATCCCACCTTGCCTCAGGTGAGAGAGGAAAAGGTTCCTTTCTTCTGTAGGTCACGGTGATTAATGGAAGAATGGAGAAGAAAACCACTTTATCCCATTTTACATCTTGACTTGATTTCAGTGATCTGCTTTGACAAACCATGCAAAAATGTAAGTCGTAATCAGGTTGGGAATACAGGCATTTTTCAGATCTTTTCAACATATGTATGGATTTTCCTCCTGTTGGAGCCAGTCTTAACCTGATTGCACACAAACGCAGCCTTAACCTCCTTCACACTAGAGCGCAGGCACATTAAAATCAGCTGCTTTTCATTACTGGAAGGCATAAGTTAGAGGTCAGCAAAATGGAGTAGTCCTAAGTAAATATATAAGATATGACACTAAAAACTATTACAAATGAAACAATGAATGGCTGTAAGATTTAAAAACAACAATGTAATACTTTAGCCTATTGTTCCTTAACTATCAATGCTTATTTGCTTTAAAACAATGAAAGTATATTTGAAAATATCTTAAGTCATGGACTGATATATGACATGAAGTAAGCGTCCATTTCCAAACTTTCCTTGCTCAGTTATCTTCTCTTTCATTTCTGATGATGTAATCTGTAGAGTTCCTTGGGCTTCTCTGACACTCACTCTTCAGGATTCTGGTCTGGTGATCAGACGATCTGGGTCTCTGCACCCTGTCAGCTCATTAATTCTATGATCCTTGGCAAGTCACTTAACCTCTCCTGGCCTCTATTTCCTATTTTAAATTGTGGGTATTGGGGTAGGCAATCTTGAAGATCCAGTCCAGTTCTAAAATCCAGTGATTCTAAGACTAATTGCCAAAAATAACATGAATATATTTTGTGGCTGTCATGTGAAGGATGAGGAAGAGAATCGCAAGCCCAGGAACATTATTTTATGACCAAGAACGGAACACTTTTCCAGTAGCTACAGCTGTGCATTCGCGCAGCCTTTTCCATCTGGTAGTTCACACTCTTCCTCTCTCCTCCTTCCTTTTCAAAGACTCAAAGACTGAGCAAGATTCTTGTAAAATCTTCAAACGACTTATAGTTTAGTTAGTGGGAGATACGGAGGAAGAGAGCAGGAGGATGGAGAAGCAAAGAGAAGGGGGTCATAAGAAGATAATGGGAAAAAGGGAAAGGGTGACAATGAGTTGGAGGGAAAAAATTGAACCATGAGTGTAGGAAGCAAGGGATAAAAGAACAGACTACTAAAAATGAAGACTTGGCCCCTAGCAGATGTAACTATCTTCACTTCTCTCCCTCCCACCCTGAGCTAATAGAATTCATGTTGGGACCAAGTTATCCTATTTATATATAACCTGCATCTTTAAATGGAATAAATTTAAAGTCTGTACTATGTTGTATTATTACGCAATATATTAACAGAAAAATATGAATATGCTATTATCATATTTAAGTGACAAATGGAAGAACAAAATCATGGCTACTCAGCTGCAAAGTTGGGAGACGTTCATGTCTGGTGGGGGGAAATGTCATTTGGAGGGGACAGTAGTTTTTCACAGGATTGACCAATGCCACCTCGACCTGAAATAGTCTGTCTTATCTGTAAAGTCCCATGACAACTAATTTTAATTTATTCATCAGATGTTTATTGAGCAGTGCTGTGTACAAATCTTCGGTACACAGTTCTAACAGTGTTTTTCCTAGTGGGTTTTAACATTAGAGAAGTGGATGAGTGCCTTATTTCATGTGGAGGTGGGAGTCATGTGAAGAAAAGCAAACCAGGATAAGGGGCAAGTGAAAGATTGGATTGGCGGTGTATTATGTCGGGTGTTCAGGGAAATTGAGGGAGTAACATTTGATCACAAATCTGAATAAAGGAGATCTTTTGAAGGCCTAAGGGAAATTTTCTTCTTCTTTTTTTTTTAAAGCTCTTGACTCAGTGGCTATGTTTTTTGAACATCATTGATTCTCCCATTACCTATTAGAGAAGAGCAAGGGACTGAGATCTAGGATTCTTTTCCTGGGCCACAGATGTAGCGAGTTATTAATGGTAAAGCCAAGAGTGGGAAGCTCATGTTTACTTGTACCTTTTCCGTGTTCCTTATTATAAAATGCAAAGATAAACCCATAGTTGTCTAACATCAAAGTAGCTGACTTTATTTCTCCCTCCACCTCAATGCATCATTTTATTTTTGTTTTACTAAATGTTTCTTAAAAACATGACACTCTGCCATCACTATCACCTCCCAACATCTTCCCGCTTGAGATAGCTAGTGAAACATATCTCAAAGGTCATTTTATAAATGCAAAGTGTTGAGTCACTGGCTTTGCCATTCCTACCTTACAGGAGAAGGCCATCTTCTTCCGTGATTTTAGTATCATTGGCCCTCAGTTTGTTGGGGGGGAAAGTGCGAGTACAAGATTGTTCTTTCGATCCTTAGTCTTCCAAGGTCGCCCTCCCATTGAGGCTGTCCCCACAGAACCACGCCGAGTACTCTGCTCTAACCCTTTGCTCCCTGGCCTGCCCAGGAGCCTGGATCTGAACCCAACCCCACTTGCAGTAGCTTGGTGCCTGGAATGGCTTCTCGCTGACACATCTAAGCAATCAGATGGTTAAAGTAATTTAGGTAATGCTTGGACAGATGCACAGATGGCCTTCTGTCTTTTTTGCTCATGGCAGCCTCAGCGTATCATACTGCAGCTGTTAGTAACAATATGGAGCAATTCTTTAAGCCCTGCTGCTGCTAAGTCACTTCAGTCGTGTCCAACTCTGTACGACCCCAGAGATGGCAGCCCACCAGGCTCTCCCATCCCTGGGATTCTCTAGGCAAGAAAATTGGAGTGGGTTGCCATTTCCTTCTCCAATGCATTAAAGTGAACGGTGAAAGTGAAGTCGCTCAGTTGTGTCTGACCCTCAGTGACCCCATGGACTGCAGCCTACCAGGCTCCTCCGTCCATGGGATTTCCCAGGCAAGAGTACTGGAGTAGGGTGCCATTGCCTTCTCCAAGCTTTAAGCCCTAGGTCATATTTTCTCAGGACTGTGCTAAAATTTAAACATAAAAACTGCTACCTCTTAGGATTTCAACTTGAAAATAACTCACTCCTCCTCTTATCTGACATTATTTGACCAGCATCTACTTTGTGATTTTAAGTGGCTTTTAACTTTGTTGTTCTTTCGTCACTAAGTGGTGACTGACTCCTTTGCAACCCCACGGACGGTAGCCCACCAGGCTCCTCTGTCCATTGGATTTTCCAGGCAAGAACACTGGAGTGAGTTGCCATTTCCTTCTCCAGGGCATCTTCCCACACCAAGGATCAAACCCACATCTCCTGAATTACAGGCAGATTCTTTACTGCTGAGCCACTGGGGAAGCTCTGGCTTTTAACTTGATAGGATCTAAAAGAAAATACTATTTACCAAGCTAGAACCAGAATCTCTTGTAAACATCTACTTTTTAAAGGCAATATTAATAAGACCGCTTTAGTTTTTGTTTTCTGTGTATAAACTTGACAGCAACATGTGGATTAGGTATTAGATACTATAACTAAAGATGATTGTAGATTGTGATGGATTAAACCAAGAGCAGGAAATAAGCACATTTTCAGTAGATGGGGTCAAGAAAATATGCTTTAGACATATGTTCTTTATTTCTGTACATTTTGTTTACATTTGAGTTGCAATTTATGTGGTCTGTTTTATACATGCCAACCTCAAAAGTAGTTTGGAGGAGAGAGGATAAGAGAAAAACCTCTTTTCTTCTGAAACTTTCAGAGTTGTCAAGAATGTAGATATTGACATTTTTATATGAAGAAGAGAGCATCTAGAAAAGGGGAATTCTTTTTGCCTCTTTGTTTGCTATGCTAAATTGTTTCTTTTAAAATCAGTGATTTGTGTTAGTCGCCTTAAGAAAATTGTACTATTTCCTGCATATTCTGGACACATGGCAGCAAATGGTAATATTTATTTTGATTATAAGTTGGGGCGGTCATTCATAAGCAGCCACATCTTAAATGTAAATGTATGCTTATCATATAACATTGACATTTAACAAAGATCCACCTGCTTCCCAAACATGTCTCTCAGTAAAGTATCTATAAGCCCTGCTTCATTTGTATTAATAATGAGCCTTCAGGCTGTGTCTTGGGGTATATCTCCTCTCGCTGCTGTCCCCACCCCCACAAACTATCTTTACATTTTTAAACTTATTTCTGGAAAAGGGTAGGGGATAAGCAATGGCACCTGGTTATCCACCTGGTGGTGAGTGGTGGTGGTGGTTTTTGTTCTTTCTTGTCTGGGCTTTTTTCTGGGTGGGGGGCAATGATTTTTTTTTTTTTCTTCAGAATTTTTCAGTTCTCACTTTTCAGAAGGTAAGGGTCTAAGGAATGGGGGAGCAGAAAAGTGGGGCCTGGTGTGCTGTGCACGGGAGCTCGTGCAAAGTCAAGAGAGGGCAAGACGCAGTGCAGCCTTGGACTCAGACACAGAAATTCAGGGGCATGACCGGCGCCCCTCACATGGAGTGAGTGAGGGGATTTAAGACAGCCTCTTCTCCCAGCTGCATTTTGAGCCTGTCCTGGGGCCAGGCTTGCTTGCCCCAGGGGTCAGGTAGCAAGTGAGTGAACCCACACCTCTGTGCCATTCTCTGCAGCTTCCCGTCTGGAATCTCTATGAGCCCCATGTAATTAGAGTCTGGAGCAACATGTACTAGCCTCTTTTATGGGCGCTCGTAAAAAGGATTTCTCAACTACGTATGCCACTGAAGGTCTATGTGTAACAAGGCAAGGATAGGAACGTTTTGGAGGAGGCTTTCTTTTATGAATTCTACCCAGCAGTCAGCTACTCTGATCTTAATGTAAAATATATAAAACAATTTTACAACACTCTAAAAGCAACTTTAATAGGACACACATGGTGTCAGTGGTAGATTTCTTTTTTCCTTCTTAGAGGCGACATTCCTCCCCCGCCCCCCCACCTTGTGAGATAAGGGAGTCTCAAGTATAAATCCCCTAATGGTTTCTTGGAACAACTTATTTTCCTCAGCAGACACCTCTCTGGGCTCTTTAAATGGTGTTGATAAAAAGAGCACAGGCGGGTCGCTCGGTGAGATTTCCTGTAAATGCTCCAGCTACTGGATTGACCTCCCGTTGGACTCATGGATCTCCTCCAGGATTAGGACGCAGAAAGAAAACGTTTTCATGGAAATGATGACAGAGTTCTACTCAAATCCTAGCGTGGTTCATGTTGTCATTGTACAGAAGTGGTTAAGACGACAAAATTACTTTGTGCAGCAGTGGGGGCAAAGTTCAGGTGGCAAACTCGATCAGTTTCAACTCAAAATGTCAAGGGCAGGAGATTCTGCTTTACAGTTGACTTGTTTGTGTAATATTTGGACCTAATATTCTGTGTAGCAGGCTTATTTTCTTGTTTTTAAGGACTTTGGAAATGAGTACAGTTATTTGAACTGGTGTAGTGCAGAGGCGTTAATAATTGGTGTCATACCCTACAGCCTGCTCATTATTCAAAGGATTTAATGGTAACTTAATGGAAAGAGTATTTGATAACAGGCTAAAACAAGACAAATTTTTAAAGATCAGAACTAGGAAAAACTTAGAATAAGAGCTCAGGACTGACAAGGAGAATGGGCCATATGAATACGTGTTGGGTGAAATAATTGGGCCAAAAATTTGACCTTGGATTTCCTACCAGGTAGTGGGAAAATGTGGCTATGATTCTATCATAATTAAAAATAAATGGTTACTTATAAAATATAGTGTCAACTTAATAAAAGCTTTTGGAGAGAAAATCACCACACGTACACATATGTATATACATACAGCCCATATATACCCAAACAAACACATGAATATATACACGTCCACATACTGCTGCTAAGTCGCTTGGGTCATGTCCAACTCTGTGCGACCCCAGAAATCCCAGCCCCGTCCATGGCATTCTCCAGGCAAGAACACGGGAGTGGGTTGCCATTTCCTTCTCCAGTGCATGAAAGTGAAAAGTGAAAGTGAAGTCACTCAGTCATGTCCGACTCTTCACGACCCCATGGACTGCAGCCCACCAGGCTCCTCTGTCCATGGGATTTTCCAGGCAAGAGTACTGGAGTGGGGTGCCATCGCCTTCTCTGTTCACGTATATATAAATGTATATGCATATTCACACAGTTATACATGACACACACAGGACATGTATGTATACTTCACCTTCAGACACATTAAGGTGTGCACAGGGGGGTGAGACTTACATTGTAGAATTAAGGAAACTAATAATTCTCACAGTAAGGAGAATATTCTAGTGCCATGAGAAGGTAAACACTAAACAGATTTCTCAAGTGGGAAATCCTACTGAGAGCAAGTAGTGTGGCAGACAGTGTCTTCAACAACACACATGTCAAACATATGTGTATTTTCGGAGGTGGGGGGCAACTTGGGAGTGTTTAATCCTTCAGTGAAGGGAGAAGGCTTAATAGTGAAATATGAGTCTACAGAGGAACAGGCATCATGGAATCAGGACTTTCTGACTTACCAGTTACATTTGAATACAGTCGGAATATTGAATCCTCTGAGAACTTCATGGTATCCAGAGAATCTAGAAAATGTGCGTTTGTACCGAGGGTCAACTATGATTTGAGCTTGTTCAAAAAGCCAAGTGTCTTTTCTACTTGGTAAGATGTTCTTAACTAAGTTCAGAAGTTGTGTATTTAGATGCTGAGTTACTTCTGGTGATGATCTCAGGCCCCACACTAACATTTTAAATACCTGTTGTGATATTTGTTCTCTAAGCCTGGCCTTCAGTTATTTTAACCTTTAAAAGTGGTTTGACATGAGAGAACCACGTGGATTTTGAGTAAATTCTTACTAAGTTGAATTGACTTTACTTTTAAAGATTTTAAAAAATATATTTCTTTGGCTGTGCTGGGTCTTAACTGTGGCATGCGGGATCTTGTTCATGGCATCATGCAATGCATGGACTCTAGTTTGTTTACTGTTTCTCTCTCTATGAACTATACAATCAATCAAGATTTAGTTGTCCCATGGCATGTGGGATTTGAGTTCCCAACCAGTGATGGGACCCATATCTCCTGCATTGCAAGGCAGATTCTTAACCACTAGACCACCAGGGAAATTCTGAATTGCCTTTATTAAAATATGTTACAAGGTACCTTCTAATGCCTCCTTCAGGTCTACTTCCCTTATATAATTCAAGTATTAAGAGGTGGACCTGAGTTTCGAATGCAGTCTGTGATTTTCCCCTAGCTATGTCTATAGGTTCATCAAATCAACTATTTAAATCTTATGTTTTAAAGAAATGGGCAAATTGGGAGTGGGAGGTGATAGAAACAAATGTTTATAGTCTAGTTGGGGATGAAAAAAATGCACATTACAAAGTAATATAAAGAAACATGTAACCAAAGAAGTAAAATTGAATTTATAAATATAAGTATTATTTTAGGCCATGAAATGATCGGAAATATGTCCTGTTTTAGCTGTTGTGCAAGGGAATGCTTCCTGAGGAACAAAACATATAGGAGAGGTGGGTGAAAAACATGTTGAGTAGGGCGATCATTTGAGGCGAAACATTGGAGGAACAAGATATAGATGCCAATGAGTACCTCTTGTGTCCAAGGGAGGCTGAGCAGAAGAGCCTGGCTGGAGTTCAGATATTGAGGATGGCAGTCGTAAGCAGCTCACAACAAAAATACAAGTTGTAAACTGAGTGAGGCACCTCTTTGGAAAGAATAGGATTTTGAATTTTATCTTGAACAAAGGGAAGTCCTAGGGGACTTCTGAGCATGGAAGTATTTTGGTAGAACGCTGATTGAAGGTGGAAGTGGCTGAGGGTGTGTTGGTACAGTGCAGCGTGCTTCCCAGGTGGGCTAGTGGTAAAGAATCTGCCTGCCAACACAGGAGATCCAAGAGATGCGGGTTTGATTCCTGGATGGGGAAGATCCCCTGGAGGAGGGCATGGCAACCCACTCCAGTATTCTTGCCTGGAAAATCCCATGGACAGAGAAGCCTGGTGGGCTATAGCCCATGGGGCTGTAAAGAGTCAGACACAACTGAGCGCATACACACAGGAGGAGGTAAACCGCGTGTCTCGATTTGGGGCAGGGCATCAAGCAGAGTCTGCATTTGGGAGAATTCCCAGAGAATACTTCTGGGTTCTGATGTTTATGCATTTTTCTGTAATGCTTGCTTCTCTAAAGAGCACAGGATTTTGCCTTGACTCGCTGTCCACTGTGACCCTTAAATCTTTTCCTGCCAACTTGCTAAGCCAAGCCATTCCCCAGTTTGTATTAGTGCTTTTTTTTTTTTTTTTTAAGAACTAGACACATTTTGCATTCACCTTAACTGAACTCTGGGCTTCCCTAGTGGCTCAGATGGTAAAGATTCCACCTGCAAAGCAAGGAAACCCCAGTTCGATCCCTCAGTTGGGAAAATCCCCTGGAGAAAGGAATGGCTACCCACTCCAATAGTCTTGCCTGGAGAACTCCATGGACAGAGGATTGCAAAGGGTCAGACACGACTGTGACTAACACTTTAACTGAACTATATTTGCTTTCTAACTGCCGCTTCCATTTGCCACTTACCAAGACCCTTGGATGTATTTTCCCCTATTTTCTAATTTATGATGTTACTCTTTGAATGGATGTCCTTTACCAGCTATCTTGGAGTATTCTGACAATTTAAAGTATGCAAACCAAATATTATTCAGGGCAAGGCTGAAATGATTCTTCTGGATCCTATTTCAATCATATAATCTAAGATGGTTTTATCTAGCACATTGTTTACTAGCAGCTGCCTGGAATGCTGGGTTGAGAAGGAATCTGATTTAAATGCTGTTTAGGAGAAAACTGTATAGTTATCAATTTGCACTGTTTGTGGTGTGGGATGGAAAATAATGTTGTATTTATTCCCACTAATTCTCTAATCCTCCAAGTCCCCAACACAAACTTGGCTATCTTTGATAAATAGTCATCAACCTTCTGTCTTATACCTTTGATGGTAGTGAATGAATATATATTGGAAAAAAGCAGTATGAAAAACTAGTGGAAAGAGTTGTAAATTTGGCTTATACTGGTCTTGGTCCCATATTGGTTGAATGGCATTAGTCAAATTACTTAATTTCCTTAAACGTAGTCATTTACGAACTGGGGATATTCTGTCAAGGGATTGTTGAAGGGTAAATGAGCATGTGTGCAAGTTGATGAATTCCTATTATTCTCTGCACTTTGTTGCAGTTTCCTTGTTAATTCTGCTGTATTTTCCATTCTTCCCAGCGTTTACTCTTACCTAGTCATGCTCTCATTCAACACGAATCATCCATCTCCTGTTTGAGCCCCAAACCCACACATCTGGCTGTTGATGCTTCCTTAGATATCCTGGCAACATGTCAACCTAAGTACAGCTGAAACCTACCTTACTATCCTTGCAAAACCTTGTTTTTCTGGGAATGGCTAACATTTCTAAAGGCATCACTAGCTTCCCATTTACCTAGGACCTCGGGCCTGCCTTTAAATCTCTTCACATTCACACAAATCAAGCTCAGATCTTTGCTCAGCCACCTAAAAAGTTTGAAAACTTGAAAAGTTTACTTAATCTTTCTACGCTTCAGCATGTATTATATTTGGAACATAATAATAGATGCCTGCTGCATAGGATTTCTAAGAGGTTTAAACATCATTCGTACCTTGCTTTGCATGGGATCAGAAAATATGGGTTGTTATTATTTCATCTTTTTAAAATAACTGCTTATCCAGTTCTGTTTCTCCACTGTTCCTTTTTATTTCTATCATCTCTACTCAAAGCCTTTTTATTCTCTTTACTTAGAAGATTGTAATATCCTTTGGTAGGCGGAGAGAATGTAGGTTAATTTGCATTCCAGTTAACAGTTGTTTCGGCATATTCAACATTAAACTCTTTTAACCTCATTTTGGCAACTCACTCCAGTATTCTTTCCAGGATAATCCCATGGACAGAGGAGCCTGGCAGGCTACAGTCCATAGTGTCACAGAGTCAGACACAACTGAGCAACTGAGCGTCCATGCACACATAGTGTAATCTAGGTGGTAAAACTGAAACAGTTCTAGAAATGGCTGGGACAGCTACTGAGTGTCCTGATTAGCACAGGGCCTAGGACAGAGCCAGCCTCAAATGTTGAAAGGGATGAAGGTTGCAGTATAACTAGGAAAGGTTAATAGTGGCTGAAAAGGTGATACATTCAGAATATAGATCTAGAGTCATGGGGGGATTTGAGTAAGTAAAATTGAGTAGAGAGAGAAGATCAAATGAGCAAAAACATAAAAAATGGACGTGTATAGCTACCATATAAGTAGATATGGGGCATCTAATTGATATAATGTATGTGTCAGGAAGCAAAAAAAGGAGAAATTGGGGGCAAAATGAATAGAAAGACAACAAGTGAACCCAGTAAATTCTTCAAAATTAATGTTACCAAATTGAGCCTCATGGATTGACTGGTGCCAGAAAAAAACTGCGACCACTGAAGAATTATCACAAAGAAGAGAGTTTCTGCTGATTTATGATGATTCATTTACAAACCTCAAAGCTCATCCTCAGAAAGAAAGATGGGTATAGGGTGTGGATGTATAACAGATACAGTAATGTGTGTCGCTTCACTGCACCTAAAGACATTTTTGCTGTGGGAATTCAATTTCTTAAACCCATTATGTATCAGTCATTTAATCTTGAGAGAGTAAAATCCATAGGTTGAGGGGAAGATGGGATCCATAGAAGGGAAGAAGTCTCTAGACATAGATCCAGGAGTAGCCCAACTAGATTCTCTGCAAGTTTTCACAGGACGTGGGTTGCTTCATGGCTTGTGAGGAGGAGGCCCGGTGGAGAAGTATCTGGTCTCTCACCCTGGCTAAGAGAGAATAACTTTACTTTTTTCCTTTTTATGTTTTTTTTTTTTTTTTAATGTGTTTTCCTTTGCAGGGGTGGGGGGGCACTTGTCTCTCTCTAAAAGAAAAGTTTAAGCTGCATTCACTTACAGCCCTTCCTTTACATGGCAGAAGCTAAGGTACAGAGAGGATGCGTGAACTCCCCAGGGTAATAGAGGATAAGGGCAAAGCTTGGCTCTGGCTTACACACCAAGCCTAGAGCTCTTGCTTCCCTACAGCCTCCTCTTTTTTTTTTTTTTTAAAGTAGAGTTGAGTTTCTTTACAATGTTTTGTTAAGTTTCTGCAGTACAACAGAGTGAATCAGCTGTAAGTACATATATATCCCCTCCTGCTTGAGCCTCCCTCCCATCCCACCCCTCTAGGTCATCACGGAGCACCCACACAGCCTCTTTTCTGTTCAGCATATAGTTATCTCTGGGAATTCCTCAGAGGTGCTGTGACTAGGATTTTCATGTTCTTGCCTACATACATCTCCTGTACTGAATGGCACTTTATTTTTGCAGTGTTTTCTCTCCAAATAGTGGTATAAAACTCAGCTTGGGCTGATTCAATAAAGTATGTGCTTTTCATTAAGGTGGACTGTGCAAGATTCTGTGATGGACCAATAAGACAGTCCCAATCCTGCCTTTAGCTAGTTTACAGTTTTTCAATTGGGTATGCAAATTACATAGAGATAAAATATGCTATTAGATGGACAAGCACATGATATGCTCCAAACACAACTTTATTTCATCTTGAGCTGCCTCTCTAACATTTTAACTCAGTAGTTATTATTTTCCCTTGTTCCTAGGGGAATATGCTGGCAGGTCTTACATCTTTTCTGCTCACTCTTTGGTGAAAAAGTCCCATGGTCATTTTGTCATTGATATAGCCTTGATTTAATTATTAGATAATAACCAAAAACTAGAAACTTGAATTCATAATAAGCCTTTGATTATTATCTTGGAGAAAATGTACAACAGACTTTGGCTGATACAAAGAGCCTATTTTTTAAAATATCTACATAATATTAAAAAAATCTACTTTCCAAACTATCCCTTTCTTGAAAATTCTAAAGGAAAGAAACCTCTGATGAAATGAAATGGTAAAAAGTAACTAATGCTAATTCCTGTAAGATACATATCATGTAGGCTCCTGTTCTTTTCCTCTCTTTTCATTTTACATCAAAACCATAGGAGGAAGCCACGCGCATGGCTTGCATGTGTGCAAAGATTTCTTGTAGTGTTCTTGTATTTTCATGTTGAGAGTGGTATTGATAACCTTAGTAATTTAAAGTAATTTCTGCTTCAAATGTCAAGTGTCAGTAGCATTTCAGATCTTCCTCTATTTGGTGTAATTGTCAGCTCTAAGCTCACAGACTGACCTAATACGGTCATCAGATATGCTTTGAATTAAGAGTTATTTGGCTAACTTCTGTAGCCCTGTTTGAAGCAGTGCAGTCTGTTGCCGTTACCAGTTTGCTTCTGCTTTATCAGAAACATAAGACCTGTATATCCCAAGAACCACTAAGTGAAATTTTCCACCAGGTGGATGACATGTGAGGATATCTGGTTGCAGAACTATAACATTGGTAGTAGCCTAACTTGAACCATGCCTTTTATAACAGCTTACATTTATTAAGAACTTGCTTAAAGGAGTTCAAACAAGGGTGGTGACCTCTTAGACACCCATATTTTAAACCCCCCCCCTTTCTTTTTTTCAATTGGACAGTCCTTGAGTTGTTCATCTCTTATGCAACTTTTAGTATTTGGTAACCAATGATTCCACAATCACTGTTATGCAATGAATGCACAATGAAAGATGGATTGAAAATTCAAAACTTGTGGTCATTTATTCTTGTATACACATGTGTGTGTGTGTGTTTGTGTGCGCGTGCGCACGCGTGGTGGGGATGAGAGCTAGTGCTTTCTGGGCTGCATTCAGGGAAATGTTCAACATTGCGCTCGGCGTTTTGTTTGACAGTTGTCACGTTGTTTTCATTGTCTCTCCATTTTGTTTATTTCCCTGCTTCTTAAGCAGCCTGATGAAATCGCATCAGCTAACTGGGATTGAATTTTGATGAGTGCCAAGTTGCTTTGATGAAATCTAGTGTAATTATCTTAAACTTNATTGCGCTCGGCGTTTTGTTTGACAGTTGTCACGTTGTTTTCATTGTCTCTCCATTTTGTTTATTTCCCTGCTTCTTAAGCAGCCTGATGAAATCGCATCAGCTAACTGGGATTGAATTTTGATGAGTGCCAAGTTGCTTTGATGAAATCTAGTGTAATTATCTTAAACTTGACTTTATTTGGCTTTAATGCTGGCATTTTCCATATTGAGAAAATTAGAGCTTTTGTATGCTACTGGAGATGGAAGCCCTGTAGGAAACAAAGATAGCTCAAACACAAAAAGGAATGGCAGGAGAAGTTCATTTTATACCTTTGTTTCAGAACTACTGTCCACACATTCAGACTTCTTTTAAAAAAATTGTTAGCATCCATTCCTTTTAATAGTGATAAAATCAGAATTAGCTATTAGCCAAAACTACCCTCACCCGTGAACTTAGAGAAATAGTTTTCTTGTTGACCATGAAAAAAGCTTTCGTGTCCCATTATCTGGATTTTCCTAAGGGGGACAAATATTTTGTATATTAAATACAAGATGATATTCCCTTTTGTCAACCAGGAAACAACTGAGCTTTTAAATTGTACTTCCTACTGATATTTTAGGCTACAAAGCCAGTACTATAAAGGAATCAAAGAATTTTGAAGTCAAAAGACTCCTAAGTTTAAATCTTAATTTCTGATTCTTATGACATAGAGGGAATTAAACTTGCTGAACTCTTGTGTGATTAAATTAGGTGATACCATTGTTACCAATGTCTCTCTTTGGAGTCTATGGCCATACTACTCTGAATATGCCCAGTCTCATCTGATGTCAGAAGCTAAGCAGGGTTGGGCCTGGTTAGTACTTGAATAGGACACCAGTGTATCTCTTTGGAGATAGTTCAGTTCAGTTCAGTTCACTCGCTCAGTCGTGGCCAACTCTTTGCGACCCCATGAATCACAGCACGCCAGGCCTCCCTGTCCATCACCAACNTTTCCTGATGGCTCAGATGGTAAAGAATCCTTCTGCAGTACAGGAGACCAGAGTTTGATCCCTGGGTCAGGAAGATCCCCTGGAGAAGGGAATGGCTACTCACTCCAGTATTCTTGCCTGGAGAATTCCAAGGAGAAAGGAGCCTGGCAGGCTATAGTCCATGGGATTGCAAAGAGTCGGACATGACCGAGTGACTAACACATTTAGTTGTTGCAGCTGTTATTATTATCACCATAATCTAGACCAAAGATCTGGTAAAGCTTTTGTATACCCAAGTCCTAGACTTCCATGCAGTTTGATTTAGAGAGAGCCACACAGAAGATAATTTCTAGATGAAGAATATAAAAGAGTGAATTGTAGCAGCTCTGTTCTCAGGCTCTTTAATGGGTTCTGACTGTGGTCTATGCCACAGCTCCAGATGAGTTGAAAATAGTTACTCTGAATACAATTGCTGATTACAGTAGTCTGAATACAATTGCTGTCTTCTCAGCGTAAGGGTTTGTTGATCAACAGGTTTGAAAGAAATTAATAAAATATGCATTTTTTGGTAAGATGCATGGTTTCGCATTATAATAGATATTTTACAAACCACAAGCCGTGTTAACATGTGATTCAAGATTTGAAAAGTTTGAAAGCTGCTACAGCTGAAATTATAAAGCAAGAACCAAATGCTGAAAGAAGGGAACAGGCACCATAGAAAATGTTGATGGCAATTTGCTTGAGGTTCATAAAGGTGGTATATTATACTTTTTTTAATTGGAGGATAATTGCTTTNTTCAAGATTTGAAAAGTTTGAAAGCTGCTACAGCTGAAATTATAAAGCAAGAACCAAATGCTGAAAGAAGGGAACAGGCACCATAGAAAATGTTGATGGCAATTTGCTTGAGGTTCATAAAGGTGGTATATTATACTTTTTTTAATTGGAGGATAATTGCTTTCCAATGTTGTGTTAGTTTCTATTGTACAGCAACATGAATCAGCTGTAAGTATACATATATCCCCTCCCTATTAAGCCTCCCTCCCACCACCCCCATCTCCCCTGTGTTCAGGGAGCTCCCTCTAGGAGCTTCCTGCTAGCTAGCTATTTTATACAAAGTGGTGTATACATGTCAATGGTGCTCTTTCTATTCACCCACCCTATCCCTAAAAAAAAAAAAAAAAAAAAATTACCTGAAGGGACCTGTGATTGCTGTTTTCATCAATAGCTAAAACAATTCAGTGTATTTGATTCTTTTTAATCTATTTGATAAAATTTTTCAAGTTGCTTTTTCTATATAATGACTTTCCTTTCAAAACTGTGCTTCAGATCTCAAAGTTCTTTTTAAATATATTTTTAAAATTATGATAAAACAGTACATATTTAAGGTATACAAATCTTCTTTGATATCCTGACTCTCCATTTGAGAGACCCAACTTCAGGAAGGGGCTTGTTGAGGCAGATCTTAAATGGCTTTGGGCCAAGAGGCCATGAGCAAAACACCCACAGGCACATACTGGGAACTGAAGCTTTTCTCAGAGAAACAGACCATCTGACTTTTTAATTAGAAAACCATCTAAGCCTACACCTCAGTGTCATCTCTTGGGACTTCTAAACCAGAAACTAGGGTATCTTTACTAGTGTTTTTCTTTTATAAAACATGCCATAAAAATGTAGAACCATAGCCAGGGGAGAGATCAGGGGTAAGGGAGTGTGTCTCAAGGGATTGATAACAGGATTAAAATTTACAGAAATCCTTTGCATTTCTGGCTAGCATCTGTTATAAAGCACACATACTTAACTTGGCTGGAGCTGTGAAACCTGGTGTTTCACATTTCAGGTTCCTTTTAGGCAAAATTCAACACTTGACCTTCTAAGCAGAAACGACCACCTCTGTGAAAATTTAAGAACCAGCCCTGAGCTCAGGAAAGGGTAGACCAACGTGAGGGGAAACCCCCTTGGGACAAAGTGGTTTCTTTAGTCAGGTCAGTGGCAAAAGGCAGGATGCCTCTCAAACTGGTTGAAATCGAATATGATGTTATGATAGCAAAATGAAAAGGGTTTGGGGGTTACAAGCTATGAGGTTGAGGAAGCTGTGTTCTGCTGTGTTGACTTCTGAGAGGTCAGTTTGGATCTGTTGGTATCAGAGATTTCCTTAGAGTTATCTCTAGTTCAAAGATGATATTAAGCATTGTAGTTTGTTTTGGGGAGAGATGATATTTAGAGAAAAACACCCCAAATAGGTACTTTATTTTTAAAACAGCTGCAGAAAAATCAAGGATTGATTTTTTTTTTTTTTTATTACCAAGGTTGTAGCCCACACTGAAGCAACTTAGCAGCAGCAGCACCAGCAGCCCACACTGGCCTTTGCAATTCTAGATGGTTTTTTTTATTATGTTCATAGGACATAAGCAAAATACTTGGCATTTAACTCACTTGGCATCTTTTACTTCATGTTTCTGTACAGATGAGCAGGTGCTTCACGGAGGTCAATAACGTGAGGAAGATTACAACAAATTTGTTTTACCTCTTTATGTTCAGTGTTCCAGGCTGTGCTCTTGCAAATGTTCTCTGTTTTGTGTGACTGAACAGCCAAACAGAGGCTAAGGCACAATAAAGACAGTTTTAATGCTCATAATTAAACTGATGTTCCATGTAGCTGTCCCAGAATAACTTTTAAATCATTGTGCCCATTGGTCTAGTAACTTTCTAGGTACCTTCTCTGCCGCCTTATTCTCCCTGCTAAACAGTTTGTGAGGGATCAGCTGTACTACCAGGCCATCAAATGTATTCAATTTTGGAAGCAAACACTTCATGGTTGTTTAAAAATCCAAAGTATTCACATGGGGAAAAGTGTGGGAGGTTTCAAGTTTCTGAAACATTCTGCAGAAAATGAAGTGATAACAGTTCCTGCCGGTGGCCATATGACTCAATAATAACTGGAAGAAAAAAAAAAATGTTTGTTGAGGCTTGGCCAGAGTTAATAACAAGAGTTGTAATCTTATTTTTGCTCACAAACATGTTTCCTTTCTCCACACCTTTCCTCATCTTCAGTGTGTAGACACATTGGTCTTTTCTGAGACCTGGCTTCACTCGTTGAGAGATGTGTTCAGCATGTATTCTGTGCTGATTCAAAGCTTTGCTTTGGTTCCTACTATTCATTAAAAACATAATAACAGCAGAACCTCAAATCTCTTGCCACAGTACAATGTTAGCCTGCGTTATGGCAAAATGTGGGGAGCATTTGTGGCTGGCAGGCAGGGGTAGGTGCTTAGAAGGTTTTTGTTTCAAGTTCATGACTTACAGCCTCAGTTCATCAAAATGCTTTACTCACAAAGATTTCAGAATACATTTGGCACCAACATGTGCTAACGTGAGTTTCTGTCGTGTTTAGATTCCTTCTTAGCTTGGTCAGCCAGAGCTTTATTTTATTTTGGTGCACAGGCCCATCTGTCACGCGTCTCCTCAGAGGCTATATGCCTCCTGGGAGGGGCTCCTTTTTCCTGAGCCCATGCTTCGAGTTTAGCTTCCACATACATTTAACATTTCTAGAGCCACAGTCAGGTGAGTTACCCAATTTTTAATCCATTTGGTTGATAGGCTGGGGTGTTATGGTCTGTTTTATTGTATTTATTTATTTTCACTAAGTGGGTGGGATATTACAGCTTTAATAAATGACCTTTTGTGCTGATAGTGTTGTGGGCAAAGAGACTGTATATTTTGAAAAGAAAACCTTTCACTTCAATACATTAAGTAATTCTGCAGGAATTCATAACTGGGAGGTTTAAGATAATGTGTTTTAAAGAGGGTTCCAAGAGTGTTGCCTCGGAAAACGGTGGGTAGTTGTGAACTGTCACAAGAATGAAATTACTTGGACTTTTCTGGGTTAATTTTAATTTCTTAATATATTCGAGCTCTGAATTCATATACACCTTGACAACAGAAGTCAGATATTTGATTCAATAAACATGCCAAGAAATGCAGCAAAACTAACATTTTTATCTGTAGCAGTAAAACTGCTGAGTCTATTAAATGTCTTAATCTCTTCTAATTTGACATTTAAACTCTAAAGGACACTAAATTTTTATGTCACGAGAATGTTGCCTGAAAAAGCCCTACTAGGTTGCAATTTCAAGAATCCTGTTGTGGACAGGTTCAGGACTTTAAGCAAACATACAAGAAATATCAGTATTTATATACCTCATTCATTCATATTCCCTCTGTATGTGTATATATGACCAAGATGTATATTTTCTTAAGTGGTCTGCTGAAAACATGGAGGGGGAACTCTCCCTGTAATATGGATCAAGTGCATTTGGTGAAATACTCAGTTACTAAAAGGCTTGGTGATAAAACTATCCAGAAAAGTCATGATGTAGAATTGCAGGTTACATATCCAGGGGTAAATACTTTGGTGTCCCACCTGTGAACCGTCTTGCTTCTCGATGTCCTGGCATCTCCAGTTGGTGTCAACCTCTTTCCAGCCTTGATGCCACCACCACCTGGGCTTCCACTGTAGGGCCACCTGCTATTTCTGTTTCTATGTTTTGCAGCCCTCAAATGATGAGAGGCAGAAAGAGCAAAGGAGTAAAGAGAGCAAAGGCTTTGCAGTTGCACGTCTGGAGACTGTCTCAACAGGGCTCCACTCATTAGCTATTTGTCCTTGTACCGATGTCTAAAACTCTTGTTCTTTCCCGTGAAGTGGGACCTTTCAGGCTTTAGGGAGAGAGAGCACATAGTGTCTGTGTATAGCTCGTGTCTCCCGATGCTTACTGTTTGTTAGTGTGGGTCTGTCAGCTCCTCCAGCTGACCCTGGATGACTTGCTAGGATGTTAGAGAGCTTCGGCTTCTAGAAAGCAGTAACACTAGTCCAGATTCCTAGCTCCTCCTCTTAGACACAGAGACCTAGGTCGCTTATTCATGAGGCCCTCAGGGCACCTTCTGCCACTGAGTAAGTATTTAGTACTATTTTGCGGCCCTGATGCAGCAGTCCTACGCCTTTACGTCTTCTGATTCTGCCCACTTAGTCGGGCAGTTGTCTTTAATTCAGACCTGGTCATGGTTTCCCCCAGTCTTGACTATCTTCCCACAGGTGTAAGGACTTCCACAAATCCAGGACTCAGCAGGAAGCTGTGAGATGGCAAAATTCGAAGATGGATATTCAGATTATATCCACTTTGAGCCTTATCTCATGATGAGTATCTTTTGTACTACTACTATGTTTTCTGAAACAAGTTTTAAAATTACTAGCTTATAGATTTGCAGTAGTACATAATTTTTNGACTGGTCTTTTCCCCCTTCTAACTTTAGAAGAGTACCTATTTAGTATGTGAAATTAGAATCTAATTTCATCCAGGTATTACCTTGAAACAAATATACACGTTTTAAAAATGTTGCTGACACTTCTAGATTAACTATTATTTAGTGATAGTCTTTTTTAAAAAATACATGTTGCATTTATTCTATTAGTATCACCTCACTTTAAATTTTAGCCAACATCTTGTTTCATATTCATTGTTAGTTCCTAATTTTATGTAATTGGACTTCTGTAAGGTTGATTTTGCTCTTCTATTTTTGGTACAATAGTTGTTTCTGTAACTTGACACCAAAAATGATTCAATTCATTTTGGGAGCACCAGGCATCCAAACATAAGTAATGTGGAGTGATAACATTCATGTGTTTTGACAGCATTTAAAGGGAAAATAAAGGAGGCTGTGTCAAAAGTGTACTACAGATCTCAAATTACCAAGGGCATTACAGGACTTTGGCTATCTTGGAGCTATAAGTGTTGCAAAGCTATGATTTGGAGGGTATGTGAAGAATAAAGACCTACTTTATATTAACATTTCTTTTTACTATAAAGGAAGTAGCATTAATTTGAAGAGAGTTTACACAAAGTAACTCTTGTCCATTGTTAGCTTCAATTTTCAGTGTAAGATTAATAAGAATTATTAAGTAGTTTAAACCTTAAGTTTGCATCTTGTAATTAATTTCATGTCACAGGTTTTAATGGGAGCCATCTCAGCTTTTTTATTCCCTGGCAAAGTGCTATTATGTTTCTAGCCTGGGTAGAGGAATGCTGGATTTTATGTATGTCCTGAAACAAGTTAGCACAGCTTGGTTAAAACAGCTGCCTAAATGATGAGCAGCAAATCAGATTATAAAATCCTACTTGGTGGTTTAGCATGTCAGTTAGTTAAGTTAGGATTTGAACCATATCATAGTCACACAGTGGTCAGGACCAATCTGGTAAGAGTCCAACCTCAGTGCATGGCTCCGCTATTGACGTAGGGGATGGTGGTTGGGTCCCTGACAGGAAGCAGTTTCTCCAAGTGCGAGATCAGAGTTGTGTGTTTTCAATAAGGCTTTGTTGAGTGCCTGCCATGAGTTAGATGACTTATTTAGGGATGAAGCAACATTCTTCAAAATCATTACAAAACCAAGACTACATAATTTTTGGTGTTTTTCTTCATCGTGGTTCAGACTGCTTCTGCCATTCACGAGAAATCCTGGTGGCAACATGGTGTCATGAAAGACATTTATTAGGTCAGATGTCTGATGGACTCACCATTTTCATCAACTGAGCAACTGAAAGATTCATGGTCCTTCAGAACTGGAGACAGTGGGACAGTACAGCAGTTAGACTGGCAGAGATTGGGCTAACAGAGCCTGGAAAGTTGAAATCCTCTTTTATCTTTGTTATTCTTTCAAATCTGGTTTCCTATTCTCCACTCCTACTGTAGCTCGAACTCTTGAAACTTTCACTTAACCAAGCATGATGACATATTGTTGAAGCTTTGGAATTTAGATCCTCGTTCCTTTACTTGTAGCTGCTTAACTTCCAGTCCTTCATTTATTCATTTGTGAAATGATAACACCCACCTCCAAAGTTGTAATGGAAACTAAGTGGATCAATACATGTGAAATGCCTGGAGTACTATAATACCTCACACGGATGTTAACTAATAAGGATATTGGTAATGTCAGTCCAATTAAAGAAGACAGATAAAACAATTTTCATGGCACTCATCTAGAGAGAGGGTCCAATACAAGGAGAGCACTGCAGAATCAACCAGATGACTTAAAACAGGTAGCAAAATGGACACGTAGACTTTTTGCTATGAATACTCTAGCTGAAAAGAGATCGCATAACCCCCACTGGCAAAATTTTCCTCACTGGTAGATATTCTGCCTTACAGCTTCTTAAGAAAACCAGAGTTAATAGTATAGACAGAATTGCTTTGCATTTCCTGTCAGAGTGGGAAACCTATTTGGGTGGGTAGAAAAAAGTAGAAGAAAAAGCAGCTATTTAAAAATACTGAATTTATCTAAATGTCCTACAACCCATCTTAGCTAGTTGTAAGATGGGAGAGACAAAGCAAGAGCGTTTTAAGACATCCTTTAGAGATTTTGAAAACTTAATTGAATGTTTCTACCTTGGCAAAACTGAACCCATTTTTCTGTATAATCTCTTCAAGCTTGGAGTTATTGAAAAACTTCTGTCTTTTCTCTCTATTCTTAGCCGAAAGCAGTTTGCATGTTATTTGCTTCCTTGGGTGCAGTTCTGCAAGTCCGTGTATTTAAAGTTTGTGAGGGAGCCAAGCCGCAGGACCTGGCTGCATTTCAGCTGCTAGACAGGGGGCGCGTAGCTTGCCGTTGGCCCCAGCTGCGGGAACTGTGCATGTATCTCTTTCTGGTCGTCCATCCTGAAGTGAGTTTATCTCCTCTACACTTCTGTTTTCCTTTGGGTGTTTGCCTCTTGTTGAGTGATCCTCACTTTGTTGAACCCAAGTACTTCTGTAGGGTTACTTATCCTCTCAAAACAAGGAAAAATTACTTTTGCAAAGCTGTTTAAGTCAGAGGATGTAACGTAAATCCCATTCAAAGCAGCAGTTCCCATCCATCCAGAGATGGGAGGAAGAGCAACTTCTAATACAAGTCAGAAAGCTAACAGTCCATCCGAGCTGGAACAGAAGGGCCCTTACGGACTTACGGCAGTGTCGGGCATGTGATCAAACCTCCCCTGTGGTTTGGCTGTGAGCCAGCTTGTTTCACGTGGCTGGTTTAAAGGATGCTAAGGAGATTTCTTCCTGTCTCATGTATATCGTTTTGTTATTATTATCATCACCATCACCAGCACCACTACTAACATACATTCAGGGCTTACTATTTGCATGGCAAAGAGTTTGTTCTGTTGGTTCCACCCCCCCCCCCCAATAATATCTTATGAAAAAGCCCAAATAAACTTTCTGGGCAGCCCAGTACTTGCCATGAACTGGGCTAAAACTTTATTTCCTTGTTTAATCATAACCCCAACTTTATCTGGTAGGAACAACTATTTCTTACATTTTAAAAATGAGAAACTGAGGCTTAGAAGATACCAGCTATGAGGCTGTGGATGATGAATGTGGCAGAGTGAAGATTTACACTGGGTTTCTCAGTCTCTAAGGAGCATGTTCTTAACGTTACAGGCAATGTTGCTTTCCTGAACTCAGATGACTGTTGGAAAGTATCCACTTTAGGAACTTGCCACTTTTAAATGCTGTATTCATAGAAATTTGGAATGGCATTTCTCCCAGTCCCCTTACTTTTATACAATGTAAGTACCTCCAGTAAAAGGAATCAAAAGGTGAGGCCAGAAACAGTGTTGGAGAAATCTTTATATAATTTGGCAAGACTAAACTTTTAGTTTCTTATTACAATAAATGAGACATTTCCAAAGAAGAATGGATGGTATTTACATAAGCCTAATTATTTATGCAAACTTTCTGTTAAGCAGTGCCTCTGTTAACTATCTGGAGAAGGAAATGGCAACCCACTCCAGTATTCTTGCCTGGAAAATCCCATGGACGGAGGAGCCTGGTTGGCTACTGTCCATGGGGTCGCAAAGAGTCGGACACGACTGAGTGACTTCACTTGAAGTAGTTGTTAACTATATACTTGAGAAAAAGGGCAGTAAAGGATGATCTAATAAGATTTAAAGAACATAAAGATTACACAGAACCTGGCGGCCAACTATTTTTCTCTCTGAAAAATGGTACTTGTATAACCATAGGAGAAGGCTTGGAATTCTCATAATCAAGAGCTCCTTGGTACTTAAGGTTTTAATGATGCTGAAGCTGAAACTCCAGTACTTTGGCCACCTCATGCAAAGAGTTGACTCATTGGAAAAGACTCTGACGCTGGGAGGGATTAGGGGCAGGAGGAGAAGGGGACGACCGAGGATGAGATGGCTGGATGGCATCACTGACTCGATGGGCGTGAGTCTGAGTGAACTCCGGGAGTTGGTGATGGACAGGGAGGCCTGGCGTGCTGCATTTCACGGGGTCACTAACAGTCGGACACGACTGAGCGACTGAACTGAACTGAAGTATTCCTTTGGGTCTCCAATATGCTTTTTTCCAGGCTTAATGGATACAGACACATTTTAAGGCAGGTTGATGGAGTAGATGTGTTCTCCATGTCCTGGCCAGCACTGTGATGTTTTTAGGGTCCACATTTAATAATTCTGATTAGTGAGAGGTGGTTTTTAGAATTTGACATGTGCCATTGGTGTAAACATAAGAGAGTTGGACTTGAGAGCTGTCCTTAGTCATGTAAACTTGAGGTTTTAGCATTTGAATATATTTAGGATTAGTGATCAATGGCCTCTGGTTTAGAATGGTATCTAGATGGATTTGCCTTTGCGACCCCCCTCCTGACTTCTCCCTAAAACCCTAATAAGGGTGAAATGGATGACACTGTAAACTAAAACCAACCGGCAACTTGTCATCAGAATCCAGCGGGAAGTTTCAGTAAGAACTGAAGGGACTATATTTAAAAACTTAAGTGGAGGGTCATTTACATTATGCTGCTGATGACTATGTCTCCCTGAAAGCTAGAAATACTTTCTGCACTTGCAACCGACTGGCTCCTGGGTCAGAAATGAAAGCTCCGTGTCAATTAGAAACCTGGAGGGATGTCCTTTAGTTGGGTGGCCTCAGCTTAATAACAACAAAATGATAATTGTAACTAGTAGTGATATACCTAATAGTGAATACTTATAATAGTCCATTAAATACATTCGCTTGTTTAATTACTATAATAATTGTGTGAATTAGATTCTGTTTTTGTTCTTGATTTCCAGATGAGGAAATAGAGGCACAGAGGTGATCAGCATTAACTGTGTGGTTTGAGCAAGTGGACTAATGGGGCCAGAATTTGAATCTGCACTGTCTCCTAGTGACAAGGACAAACTGCCTGTGAAGCCAGATTCCTCTTTCCTACATCTTTCTCTCTAAAGTCTATTAGTATTGCTCTTCTTACAAATATCAGTTCCCAGAAAATAAGCATTTACATAAGCATGCACACTGTGTCCTGGAAAATGTGGTTCCTTTAACTGCTGTAAGTCGGGGGGTGCCGGGAAGAACCTGATGGGAGTGATTGTTAAAGATCATAATGTAATGTGTTTCTCTTTATTGTGTCTGAAATCTAGACAGTCATTTAGAGAAGGTTCCATTTTAGTTCCACATAGTCATAGCAGAGAAAAAATGCCTAAGCATTGGATTAGGTTGTGTGTGTGTGTTCAGTCATGTCTGATGACTCTTTGTGGACCCACCAGTCTCGTCTGTCCATGGAATTTTCCAGGCAAGAGTACTGGAATGGGTTGCTATTTCCTTTTACAGGGGATCTTCCCAACCTAGGGATCAAACCTGTGTCTTCTGCATCTCCTGTGCTGGCAGGCAGATTCTTCACCACTAGCACCACCTGCGAAGCACAGACTAGGTTGTTGTTGCTCAGTTGCTCTGCTACTGCTGCTAAGTCACATCAGTCATGTCTGACTCTGTGACCCCAGAGACGGCAGTCCACCAGGCTCCCCCGTCCCTGGGATTCTCCAGGCAAGAACACTGAAGTGGGTTGCCATTTCCTTCTCCAGTGCATGAAAGTGAAAAGTGAAAGTGAAGTCGCTCAGTCGTGTCCAACTCTTAGCAACCCCATGGACTTCAGCCTACCAGGCTCCTCCATCCATGGGATTTGCCAGGCAAGAGTATTGGAGTGGGGTGCCACTGCCTACTCCGGTTCAGTTGCTCAGTCTTGTCCAACTCTTTGTGGCCTCATGGACAGCAGCACACCAGGCTTCCTCCCTGTCCTTCACCATCTCCTGGAGCTTGCTCAAACTCATGTCCATTGAGTCTGTGATGCCATCCAACCATCTCATCCTCTGTCATCCCTTTCTCCCGCCTTCAATCTTTACCAGCATCAGGATCTTTTCCAATGAGTCAGCTCTTTGCAATAGGTGACCAAAGGATTGAAGCTTCAGCTTCAGCATCAGTCCTTCCAATAAGTATTCAAAACTGATTTCTTTTAGGATTGACTGGTTTGATCTCCTTGCAGTCCAAGGGAATCTTAGGAGTCTTCTCCAGCAGCATATTCGAAGGCATCAATTCTTTGGTGCACAGCAAAAGGCTGATTAGGTTGGAAGCTGGCTAAATCAAGTGCTGTTCAAGAGTTGAGATGAATATGGAATNTTCTTTTAGGATTGACTGGTTTGATCTCCTTGCAGTCCAAGGGAATCTTAGGAGTCTTCTCCAGCAGCATATTCGAAGGCATCAATTCTTTGGTGCACAGCAAAAGGCTGATTAGGTTGGAAGCTGGCTAAATCAAGTGCTGTTCAAGAGTTGAGATGAATATGGAATTTAATCAACACCAACATGGGCAAAGAGAGACTCTAAAGGCAGTCCCACCAATTCATCCCTTAAATCTGGAGGAAAATATGAATTTATGGAATAATTACTATAAAATAAGAGGGAAATCATTCTAAAACATAGCAAAGTTCAGATTCCTGATACTGTATTATAAGACAGGGGAAAAAATTAGCAGGAAAGTTTGTCCTCAAAAAGATACAGGGAAAACATAACATTCATAAAATAGGTTAGAAAGTAATAGTAAATAGACTGAGATAAACAGAGGTCAGGCAAGATAAAAAGTTGAAAGCAAACTGAACATAGAATGGTCACATTAACATGTTCATTGGAGAGTGTCAGGTACAGAATTGATTATTTGGGAAATAGAATAATTATATAGGGGAGAAACTTGGGAAGTGAATAGAATTTTAGCACATAAGGACAAATTGCTAAAAATGGTGATGGAAAAGATGATAGATATTAACAGTAAAAAAAATCTGAGTTGAAAAGTGGCCTGGTTTCATAAAGACAAGAACTTAGTCTATTAGAGATCTACCTGTAGTCATAGCCTGGCAAAAACATGACTGATTCATGTTGAGGTTTGACAGAAAACAACAAAATTCTGTAAAGCAATTTTCATTCAGTAAAAAATAAATTAATTTTGAAAAAAGGATAAAACGAAAATTCTAAAGAAAGTACATCCAAAGGACAAAAATCAAAGTCAAGCTGTCCTCAGGCTTCCAGTTTTGGTGTTTTGTTTTTTAAGTAGTAGAAATAGCATTTAAATTTTGAAAGATGAAGAATCTAACCCTATAATCTTGTAACCCAGCTTAGTTATCTTTACTGACATATTGTGTTACGTTAGTGACAATCATGAATTGTCACTAAGGGGATATTTCTGTAACTTGCAAAATTTTACTCCAAATTTATGAGTCAAACTCTGTTGTAATGGAGTCACATGCACTTTCACTTGCCAGGCAAAAACATTTCAATGATGTGACTCCAAGCAAGAAGGAGGTACAGTTCAGTTCAGTTGAGTCGCTCAGTCATGTCCCACTCTTTGTGACCCCATGAATCGCAGCACACCAGGCCTCCCTGTCCATCANATGAAAAGGACATCCTTTTTGGGTGTTAGTTCTAAAAGGTCTTGTAGGTCTTCATAGAATTGTTGAACTTTAGCTTCTTCAGCGTTACTGGTTGGGGCATAGACTTGGATGACTGTGATATTGAATGGTTTGCCTTGGAAATGAACAGAGATCATTCTGTTGTTTTTGAAGGAGATACAGTGCCTTTCAATCCTACCTCAGTTAGTCTTCTCAGTAGGATAGTGCATTGCTGCATGACAAACATTCCAAAATTTAGTAGCTAACAATCAAGAAGTTTATTTTAATTTTGCATGGATCCAAGCATAGACAGGTTGCAGCGAGGAGGCTCTCATTTGGGGGTGCTCATTCTGTTGTATCAAGTCACTCCTGAAGGTGCATCCATCTGAAGGCTTCTTACTCCCATGTTTGACTCCTAGGCTGGTGTGGTCAGAACAGTTGGTATTGACTGATGTCTCTCTATCCACATAGTCTCTCCACATGATTAGCTTGGGTTTCCTTACAGGATGGTGGACCTAGAATGGAGCTGTAATGATTCTAGTGAAAGAAGTTCCAGAATATCGTGTCTGTCATGCAAGTCCAGATTCAAAGGGAGTGGAGGATCAGACTCCTGGGGGTGAGAGGATGGCATATGGGTACAAGAAAGGAATAAAATGATGGCCACTCTCTTGAGGTCACACCACTATACTGATTCTCACTGCTCACTTTATTTCCCAATATAGAGGCTTTCAGTATACGTGATAGACATGAGTCTGAGTAAAGGAGTTGGTGATGGACAGGGAAGCCTGGTGTGCTGCAGTCCATGGGGTCACAAAGAGTTGGACACGACTGAGCAACTGAACCAAACAACTGAACTCAGCACTATACAGCATCATTGCTTGGTTAACACAAACACATTAAAGAGTTTGTTGAATTTTATTAAACAAATCATTAGGTTTAATTTTTTTAATTCAGAAAGCCTTGGCTGGATTGTTACATAGATATTTTCAAGGATTTTAGAGATATTCTGNCCAAACAACTGAACTCAGCACTATACAGCATCATTGCTTGGTTAACACAAACACATTAAAGAGTTTGTTGAATTTTATTAAACAAATCATTAGGTTTAATTTTTTTAATTCAGAAAGCCTTGGCTGGATTGTTACATAGATATTTTCAAGGATTTTAGAGATATTCTGGGAAATTGGGATATTTTCATAAACTGGAAATAAATTACTTTTTCCATTTCAAAAATGGAAGACTGGCTTCCACTATCCAAAAATTTGCCATCCAGCCTATATTTCAGAAATGAATTAGATTCAGATAGTGAGGGTTATTGTAGTGACAGGACAGAGATATACCTAAATGTACGACAATTACAAAGTATAATGCCATTTCTTGAAATTTCATTTCTTGAAAAAACATTGCAAAACACTGTGAGAAACCAAGTGGTTCATTGGCATTTATGAATGGTAACACTTTCGTTTACAGAATGTGTGTGTGTATGTATATATAGATACATACACTTTTGGTTAACAGTGGTTATTTCTGAGGGTTGTTTTTCTATTTTGGGGGGATATTTTATGGTGATTTTGTATCTTTCTAGAGAAATATTATACCTACTAAAAAGTGCATGTAACCTCTACGTACAATTTAAAGAACAATGATAAAGTCATCCTTGCGTTCTACCATTCTGTTTATAAAGTAAAGAGTTATCAGCGATTTCACTAAGATGGCAGAGTAGGAGATCCCCAGCCTCTATCCCTCCACAAAAATCAATCAAGTAGAGAGCTATCCATAAACAAAAACAGCGCTGGGAGAGCTCTGGAATCAGAGAAACTACAGCAACTCAGTTGACTAAAACAACTTGAGAAGAACCCCACAAAAAGGGAAGGAAGAACGTTTCTTTTCTGCCTTCATCATCCTGGCCCCCAAGGCCACATTCTTGGCCCCAAGGGAGACTCCCCAGCTGGAAAGAGTTTCCCCCACAGGGAGAGGAAGAGTGGGCCGAGTGACCAGCTCCCCTGCCCTTCAGGGGTACTATTCGAAGGACCCACTTCAATCACCCCCACCAGAGACCAGCAGAGCTGGGGCGGGACCCATAAAGACGGCTGCCAGTGTTCCAGTGTCAGATCCACAGAGTAAGAAAGCACCGTGCCCACTGGCCTGTCCTGCAGTTGAGAACAGCAGCTTTGGCTACTGAAGAAGCCAGGGGCCCGCACAGTCACCACTGATTTCACTGCGCTCTCACCCCCAGGTATTCGTGTTTGCTGACACCAGCCACCCGAGTCCCTCCTCACTCCCCTGGCCCCTCCCACCCCAGCAAAAGCCGGGGACCCTCTGTGGCTGTGTGCCTGGCTGACTCCAGCCTGGAGCCCCCCAGCTGACGTCTCTGCCCCTCCTGCTGTGCACTTGCACAAACTGCTTGTCTCACGCCCATCATCGGCCTCCATGGCCATGTGTGCACCTGTGACAAGGTCGTACAGCCATGCAGGTGCACGCTGATAGCCAAGACCTCCAAGGCTGCTATGGTCCTGAACCTGGCCCGGCCACTGGCCTGAACCACTTGGGTGGGCTCACCTGCAGCTAGCCCCTCCAGCTGCACAGCTGCATACCTCTGGCCCAGCCTCCATCACTGGCCTCTACTGCTATGTGCACGCCCACGGAGAGACCACGCAGTCACAGGAGGATGTGCGGATAGCAGGGCCCCTGCAGCTGCTTGTGAATCCGGATCTAGCCCTGTCTGCTATCACGGGCCTGTACCACTGCGCACCTGCAGCTAGTCACTCCAGCTGTATGTCACATGACTCCTGACACCAGGCTCCACTGCTGTGCCCCAGAGACCAGAGTCAGCAGCGGGGACAGTCACACTGACAGCCAGAACCCTCACAGCTGCTGGTGCACCTGCAGCTGCGACCTCAGCCCCTCCTGCCTGCCCTGGCCCCCACCACTGTGTGTGTGTTTGCAGCTGGCCCCTGCCACAGTTGAGTGTGTGTTCACAACAGGCTCCAGCCACTACTGCTGCCTGCCTTGGTCCCTAGCCTCTGAACTGGGGCTTACCTCTGAGAACCCCAACTGCCCTTGTGGCCACTGAAGATATTCTTCCTGGAGCATCACCAAAGACCATGTGGTTGAGAGGGTGCTTACTTGCCCCGCCCCTGTTCAACATATTACTGGAATTCCTAGCCAGAGCAATCCATTAGACAAGGAAAATTGGGAAGGAAGAAGTAAAATTAACTGTTTGCTGATTGTATGATCTTGTTCCTAGAAAAAATTTAAAACTCCACTGAAAAATTTTTTTATACCTTATAAATGAATTTAGTAAACTTTCAGAATACAAAATCAACATACAAACATACCCTTTTGTACACTAAGAATGAACTACTGGGAGAAGAAATAAAATAAGTCCATTTATAATAGCATCAAAAACAGTAAAAGGGAAGACTCTTGAAATAAATTTAACCATGGGAGTGAATGATCTACACACCAAAAATTATAGTAATGAAAGAAATTGAAGACACAAATGGAAAGATATCCTATATTCAGGAATCAGAAGGGTTAATATTGTTAAAATGTTGATACTACTCAAAGCCATCTATAGATTCAGAGTAATCTCTTACCAAAATTCCAACTCTGTTTCACAGAAATAGAAAACACAATCCTAATTTTCATATGGAATCATAGAAGACCCCAAATAGCCAGAGCAATCTTGAGAAAAGATAAAGCTGGAGGCATCACACTTCCTGATTTCAAACTATGGTACAAAGCAATCAGAACAGTTTAGCACTGGCATAAGAGCAGACACATAGAAGTAAACCCAAACATATCTGGTCAACTAATAATTGACAGAGAAGCCAAGAATGCTCAATGGGGAGAGGATAGTCTCTTCAGGAAATGGCTGTAGGAAATCTACATATCTATATGCAAAAGAATGAATTTGGGCCCCTATCTTACGTCACCAGAAATGAACTCAAAATGGATTAAAGATCAAAATGTAGGACCTGAAGACATAAAATTCCTAGACGAAAACAGGTGAAAGTCTCCTTTCAGAAGGATTGTATTACTTTACACTTAAACCAGACATATATGTAAATACTTCATTATTTTTTTAAACTATTTCATACTTCTTGCGTTACTTTTGAATGTATACATGTTATGGGTGCATACCAGTTGTAGTTGATAGTATATAAAATTCCCATGGAGTAACACTTAGGGACAAAGCACTTTACCTGCAAAACATTATACATTCAGATAACCCTTAGTGGGAACTGATCTAATTTCTACCTATAAAATAGAATTTTGCTGGCATTAGGGAGTATTTATTACTCAATGGAAAAGCCACAGTATTTCATCAGTGTACTCAACTTGTGTGATGCACAATTTGTGGGGTTGCATGAAATGAATTTGGAAAAGGATTTAAGCTCAAATATTACTTTTCTTTTTCCTTTATTTACTTTTTATTATCACAGTTTGGCACAGAGAATACATTAATTCAGTTTTTTCCTGCTGGAAAGACCATTACCAAAAAAAAAAAAGATCTCTTTCTCTTATAAAGAGATCTAAGAATGACAGTATGAGGAAGGGATCAGGAACCGAAGAAAGTTATTAGACATGTCCATGTTCTCTGGATTTCCCTGCACTCCAGATACAGAGCGAATTACACAGGAATTAAATACTTTCCTTTGCTTAAGTCTGATATTACCAGATAAGGTGCTAATGTGGTTTTGCCTGGAGAGAGTCCCTTCTCTTTGCTTTTTTATATCCCTTTGATTGTGTGAATGTGGCCAGACACATCATAGCCATAGAAAGCATCTCCAATCTGCCGTTTGCTTCTCTTCCTCAGGTGTCAATAACCTCTGAAAAATCCCTTGCTCTCTCCTTCCATCTCTTTCTTGGAACAGTGCTTTCTAGTGGAGCCTTTATGTTCTCTGAGTTACTCCCTCATTTCTGACTTAATGCAGCCAGCCTGGTTTCTGCATTCAGCATCTCTGAACTCCTGCTTTAAAGGTCATTGATGGTGTCCCAGGAACCAAATCAAATGGCCGTTTTCTTTTCTTTAGTTTTTAAATAAGAATTGTATATCTTTAGCAGGGGAGCCTGGTGGCCTGCCATCTATGGGGCTGCAGAGTCGGACACGACTGAAGCGACTTAGCAGCAGCAGCAGCATGTACATGATGATTTGATTTACATATATGAGATGATTAGTACAGTTTAGCTAATTAACATACCTTCTCACATACTTACTGTTTTGTGTGTTGGATGAGAGCACATAAAATCTATCCTTAGCAAGTTTTCCCTAGTGGTTCAGCAGTAAAGAATCTGCCTGCAGTGCAGGAGATATGGGAGACATGGGTTTGAGCCCTGGATTGGGAAGATCCCCTTGGATGAGGAAACAGCAACCCACTCCAGTGTTCTTGCCAGGAAAATCCCATGGACAGAGGAGCCTGGCAGGCTACAGTCCATAGGGTTGCAAAGAGTAAGACATGACTGTGCGCACATACACACTACAGTGTTAGTAACGACAGTCATCAGATGCCTTTTTACTTTAATGCTTAGAACAAAATGCGTGTGACCCAAATGTTGCCATTTTGTTTCTGTAACATCTTCCTTGCACACTCCCCGAGCAGATCATGTGTTCAGAACCTCCTTAGGATCTAGTTTCATTGGTGTTTCTATAATGGAAATCCTTAGGATAGAACCTATGACAAAGCAATCTTTATAGAAGCTTATAAGCTCTAACAAGCAGTAGTTTAGTAAGGCTTCAAAAATCATATCCTATCACGATGAAAATGTCTCCTTGTCTTTGAGTTACATCAGTGATTGATTTCTGAATGAGGAAATATTTCTAAAGTGGCCCCCTGGACCAGTCTGCATTTGAGTTGAATGCTAGCCATAATGATCAACCATTTTCCTCTCCCTCCTTTTCCTTCCTTCCTCCCTCTCTTCCCTGTCACCACACAACTTCCTTTTGTCCATATTTTTGGTTGTTTCCATATTTTATTTATGAGCATAGGAACTGGAAGAGAGATCTTAAGTTGTGCTCGGTCCTGAGTTAATAGGAATCATTTTCCTGCATTTTACGGATGAAAACTGGCCCCTTAAAGAAACTTGGCTGTTCAGTGCAAAATGTTCTTTGTCAGAGCCAGAAAAATAGCATTGATTATTGATGACTCCAAGTCATAAATGTTTACCATAGGAATTTTGTAAGCCTTCTTCAGTTTACAATTTTTAAATTCCCCAGAATTTTTTAGTGTTATTTTAAAACAAACTTGTAATTTGTTGGTCATAATCCAAAAATATACAATTGTATGCTGTAAGACGAACACACATACATGAAAGTAAGCTGGCCTCTCAACTAATACGCTTAGATAGTCTATGGAGGAGGATATATTTTGGATACACATGCACTTAGGAATACACACACGTACCTCAGAGAAATTGTTCCTGGTAATTTTGGTTGCATACCTCATTGCTACTGAGACTTTCAGTGAACCAGAATTTAAGGTATCTCAATGGCATTGTTTGGTAGAATTTTAAATTCTTCTACAAGAAGACTTGGAAACACATCAGTTGCTCAGTCGTGTTCTATATTTGCAATCCCATGGATTCCAGCACACCAGGCTTCCTTGTCCTGAAGGTCTCCCAGAACTTACTCAGACTCATGTCCACTGAGTCGGTGATGCGATCCAACCATCTCATCCTCTGTCATCCCCTTCTCCCCCTGCCTTCAATCTTTCCCAGCATCAAGGTCTTTNCCATCCTAAAGGAGATCAGTCCTGGGTGTTCATTGGAGGAACTGATGCTAAAGCTGAAACTCCAATACTTTGGCCACCTCATGTGAAGAGTTGACTCACTGGAAAAGACTCTGATGCTGAGAGGGATTAGGGGCAGGAGGAAAAGGGGATGACAGAGGATGAGATGGCTTGATGGCATCATGGACTCGATGGGCACGAGTCTGAGTGAACTCTGGGAATTGGTGGTGGACAGGGAGGCCTGGTGTGCTGCGATTCATGGGTTCGCAGAGAGTCGGACACGACTGAGCGACTGAACTGAACTGAATGACAAAGATACCAGGATTCAAGATAACCCAGCAAGTGTTGCAGACTTTTTACAACCCTAGAAATGTGATGTCTCTAGCCATCATTAATTGTGTGGAACATGCTATTTAGATTTAATTAATCATCATTAATTGTGTGAAATGTTATTTAGAGTATCTTGGAAAGTATTTTTCTTCTAATTGAAATCTATTGCTGCTACTCTCGTAGTTGACATAGATTCACAGTGACCAAAACATTTGTCTGATCTTTACTTGTAGAGACTATTTATTTTGGCAAGTGTTTGTTTACTTTGCTTATCTGGTAAGAATAACAAAGAAAATATGCCCTTGATTGTCTTGGTCTTGTAACAAACCAATGATAGTCCCAGCCCCTATTTTAGGAATTTAATGGTTCAATTGTTTAATCAAATGACCTAATCATAGGATTTGTGGGAGTTTATGATTAAAGGGAGGAATGTAATAGTGACTCCATCTTACTTGCTTCCCTCTAAGGAGATCACAGTTATTACACCACAAAGGTGATGAAAATATAGCATAATGGATAATAAGAGGGTAAGCTTTGGGATCAGACTGAGTTCAAATCCAAACTCTCCTACTTACTGGCTATGTCACCTGAGCTCACCTTACCTCTCTGACCTTCTGGATCTTCTTCTGCAAAGTTGGACCAAAGAGAATATCTATTTCATAGGAATATTTTTAGTATGAAATGAGATAATGTGTATAAAACACTTAGTCCTAGCACACAGCTAACAGCATCGTGGTGATGACTTAATAACATGAAGGAAACTCATAGTATCTTTCTGAAAGAAGGAAAAAGATTTGTAATATGTCTCCTCCTTTCTGTGATACAGCCAATAACATTTTAAGACCCCTGGTATTCGCATCACCAGGTATAAGGGGTATTTCTCTTGTTTTTCCAGTGTTTAAAGTGCCAAATCTGTACCCAAGTAAGGCAGAAGCTCCAAAGTTGATAATTTTAATTTTTTTCAACTATAATTTTTTTTCTTTTTTTGTCCAACTCGAGAATTTTGGGAAACCAAATAGATTGTCTTTCAAAACAGAATATATTGAGTGAATTGATAGATTCTATAGCGTAGAGCAAGTTTTTGGGTTATAATCACAGGAGAAATGGACCTTGCTGTAACCTGAGTGACCTACAGCATGAATAGCCCAGCTTGAATGAAAAGATAAGGTGTGCACATGCCTTTCAACATGGGTAGCTTGATCTCTGCTGCTTTCTTTGAGCATCACCACAAGCAGAACCTTGGGAGAGGAGTCCAGGCACAAAGAGGTTTGCCTCATTTCATAATTTGGAAGTGACCTCTCAGCTGAGTTAGAAGGAGGATGCCATTTATTTTAAAGGGATGTTTAGCACTCCTTGGGCTTTTCCTGGTGGCTCAGTGGTAAAGAATTCACCTGGAGAATAGGGGTTTGATTTCTGGGTCAGGAAGATCCCCTGGAGGAAGAAAGGGCAACCCACTCTAGTATTCTTGCCTGGAGAATCCCATGAACAGAGGACCCTGGTGGGCTACAGTCCATGGGGTCGCAGAGTCGGACATGACTGAAGCAACTGAGCACGCACACACTAGCTCTTCTTTCTCTCTGCTGTTCCAGAGCTCTTTCTACTGCCCACACCCTTTTCAGCAGAGCTTTATGTTCTAGACTTGTATATAATCTTGATTTTGCACTGAATCATGTCTGAAGCTTAGCCAAAAATTCTGGATTTTCCCTCCTGAAGGTTTCATTCAGAAGTGAGTGTATGGCTAGGGAACATTAAAAAAACAAACAAACAAAAAAAACACCTCCCTGGAGGATTCTACTGTCTCTGGCCCACGATCTAGCTCTTGGAACTGTCAGCTGAAAAAGAAGCATCCCTGTGTCATCTTCCCTTGAGTTTTACCACGGGCTCACTGTTGATACTGAGTTCAAAATGCTAAATGTGTTGCTTGACCCCAGGAAACTGAGGTTTTGAAGGCCTTTAACCCCAGAGAATAATTAATATGAGAAGTGGAGGTTGTAGGCCAGGTCCACTGGGGAGCTAATACAGCCCACAAGCACCCTGATGTGTCGGGGGACTGGGTGGGGAGGTCGATGCCTTTCTTCGGTCTAGTATTTACTGATTAATTTGTTTGTTCAGCAGCCATTTAAATGATTATGAGATCAAAGATGTTTTGCTGGGCACAAGGGATCCAAAGAGTATGGTGGAAAGAGTACAGGTTTTAGAATCTGCCAGATGTTGGTTTGACTCACTGCCGAGCCATGTGATTCTGAGCTATTTACTTAACTTCTCTAAACCTATTTCCTCATTGGCAAAGTGAAAATAATGCTTACCTCTCAGGCTGTCATAAGGATTAGAAAACACATGGGAGGCACCTTATCTGGTGCTAGAAGTGATGTAGCATGTACGTGCCAGGTAGAGTATCTGAAACTTGACATTTTCTTTACCCCTACAGCAATGTCAAGGTGGATACCATTGATATTATCAGTCTAGAAAAGAGAAAACTAAGCCTTAGAAAAAGTGGATCAGTTGATCCAAGAAATCACTAGCTTTGGAGAGGCAGAGCTCTGGTTTGAATCTATGACTGACTGACCCCCAAACCCATGTCCTTAACCACGTGTCCTAATCGCCCCATCCAGTGTCATAGGACTCCCCTGCCACTCTAGGCTGGACATGGCAATGACCTATCTGTGGACTGGCCAGGCATCTATGACTCTGTGTTTTAGCTCAGTGGGGAGCAAGGCACATTGAATTCTTCCCTTGGGAGTATGCAATTCAGCCAAAAGAGATTGAGGCTTTTGTAAGGGGGAGGTGAGCTAAAAGGTCATAGGATTGTTTTCTGGGCCAGAGGTCTCTTCATAGTTCATGTGTAAACTGTAGTTGAGGGCAAAAGCCCTGTGGAGCCCAGGAAAAGCAAGAGAGTTCACTTGATGATGGACGACAGACGTCAGTTTTCGGCTCCTGACCATATTCAGTGTTAAGATCTTTGCTCTAACTCACTGTAGCAGTTGAGATCACTTCGAGTGAATATCTGTAACTTGATTTTTAGAAAGCCTCTAACCAGTATTCTGTGACACACATTGGCATTAAATTCGGGCTATTTGTACTTATTCACAAACTAGTAGCCATGAAATACAGGCACACAAAAAATTGCAACAAAAGGTGGCCAATATTTTAGGGAGGGAGGTTAAAAGTACTGCAAGGGCAGAGCGGAGGGGACACATTTATGGAGGCTGGAGCGCCCATCCCCTCATGGCACCCTATGCTGACTGTCTTCATGTAGGGCCTGACACCTAGGTGTGCCATAGGCTAGACTGATAACCCACGCTCCGATGTGGCTACCATATAGAAACCATTATTTATGTTCTTTTTACTTGTAGGTATGTCTTCAAGTTCCAGATTGTGTTGAGTCCAAATTAAATAAATGCTTGCCATATGATGATAGTCCCAAATGTCATTCCTTGGACTTCTTTTTTCATTTAGTTAATGGCTATTGATTGAAGATCAAGACAAAGGGATTAAATCATCTTATTCAAATAGAATTATCTTAAAAGGTACCTTCCGTTACAGTATGAAGTCAGCTTTGGAGCCACTTGAAATTCTTCTCTGCTTATCCCATCACTCCTAATCAAATGAAATCAGTATCATTTTCTCTGCAGAACTTGATATTTTTCTGACTTAATTTAAGAGTGGCAAATGAGCATGATGGTTTTCTGCAAATTTTATTTGAGTAAACAGGGTGTGTGGTTATACGACATCCTAGCAGAATAGTTTGGTTCTTATATTTTTTGATGATGTTCAGTTACATGAGAATGTGCATGAAGTGCTTAAAGTGCGTAGTCTAGAGCAGAAACGTTCACCAATCCACTTACCCCCTCAAGAAATTTCACAGATTGCATCTTGATAAAAGGTATGGAAAAGAATAAGCAATGAATCAATGCAGTGTAAATTTACAGAAAGTCTAAGTTACAGATAAGCTGTCATGTACGTTGTACTTACCAGTTCATAAAGGGTTTTCAGCTAAGATGAGATCATGGACTTTCCTCCTAGCAATCTATCAGAGCGATATCTGTCCAATGCTTTTCTGTCTTTTGCAAAGTAACTATTGCTGTGTCCTTATCCAGGGACTTTTAAAGCTGTAAAATTGAGAGAGAAATACTGAAAGCTGGTTCCAAATCCAGCTCTGCTGCTGATTAGCTGTAGGAACTTGGATGGGTCACTGGAGTTTTGTGTGCCTGGCTTGCTTCATTTCTAAAGCATTTAGCAGAGCTGGACTACAGCAGAGGGTAGTGATGTCAGGCATACTTGCTGTCTCTCCACTGTTTTGAACACAGCCCACTGACTGAGGCTGGGAAGCCAATGCCAGCAGAAGCCTTGGTTAGGAATCATCACCTAGTGATCAGCTTTTGTACTTGACATTAAGTCTCCATGCATTTCCTGGACCAGAAGATAATGAAGATCATTTTTATATTTACAATTCCATTCTCATAGATAGAGACGTGAAGAGAAAAAGACCTACTGTTTGCAGGTAGGTTAACTTTCCTCATAAGAAAATGGAAACCTGAGTTTATGAATAATACTTTTTTCCTCCTAAATCCATGTTTGCATAATTTCAGCAGATTTCATCATGATTGTTTTCTTTCTTCTTCACCTCCGTTACCTTCAAACATCTTTTTAATAGAAATTACTATATTTTTCCTCTTCCTGCATTTGGATCATGCTATGTATTCTTTAGTCCACTACAGAGCTTACCATTGCCAGCCAAAAATAAAAAAAATATAAAGACCTTCAGTTGGGGTTAAAAGAAAGTATTTAAGAAGTGAGAGCCTAAAACCTCCCCTGTATATATATTTTAAACCAGAGATATTCTTACAGTAAAAGTGAATTATTGCCCCCTTGTGGTAGAGTTATATATTTGTTTTTTCACACAAATGAGATTTTGGACAGGATATTTCAGTCTTCTCTACTCTGAAACTCTTTGTCCTTTACAGTGAATCTAAAGTAGATATGAAAACAACTTGAGGTATTTTTGAAGCCACTTCTCTGTTTAGTCTCACTCATCTTAAACTCTATGGAACTTTGTCTAAATTGATTTTCCTTTTCTGTTTGAGGTACCAGATATCAAAGAACTTGGAGTGATCAATATTGTATAGAACAAACTCAGAAATTGTTCAAGTTACTTTTCTATAATCTTTATTGCTTCACATGAGTTGATCAGGACTCAAGAATAGAAGTTGTGTTCTACACCTGAAGAGCAATAATTTTTTCCAGAGCTACTCACTGAGGAAATTTTGAAACACCATGTGCAGGACATCTTAGTGGAAATACACTTAATTCATAAAGGTGTAGGTCAACCTCAGGATTACTTTTTCTCTTCTACTTTCATCAGTTTGAACAATGAAATAAGATTTTTAAACTAAATGGAACTTCCCTTTCAGCGAAATAGGCAATAGACCTCATGCCTACTAAATTGTCTCTGAGAAGAGCAGAGAGGCCTCAAAGAGAAAGGAAGCCACTTTGAAATTGTCTTTTTGCAACAAAGAACAGTAAAATTTTACAGATAATACACAGCATTGGTTTACTGAATTAGTGCTTACAAGTTAGTATAACTCTGCATAGGTAGTATGTATTCTGAATTCTGAATCATTTTCAAGTTATATGTTCAGACAAACCCACTGTCTTGGTTATTTTTTACTTTGGATGGTTATCACTCTGCACCGATGG
>SJYA01001964.1:0-23487 GCA_006410615.1 Neotragus moschatus | reverse complement strand
CCTTGTAATGTGAACAAGATAACTAGTAAGTTATCTCCAGATTGTGTGCATATTTTAAAAACACATTTTTTTTTTTTTTTTTTTAACATAAAGATGAAAAGACTAAGTGACTACTTGGAAGTTTCAAATTATGACTTGAAATTCAAAATGTCTAGTAAAGTTTCCTTAGTAGGTGGCTTGTTATTTTTCAATACCATGACGTTTATTGGATTGTCCCTAAACTTTTCTCAAAGAAAATTTGATCATAGTCATCAAACAGCTATTGAACAATTTGCCAGTCCTTTAAAAAGACAACAGTCTCTCTATGAAATGTTTTTAGTGGAGTGTATTTTTTAAAAACCAGATAAAAATACAATTAATGAACTTTGTACTAATGTTATCAAGGAGTAAATAGACTGATTTCCTTTACTCATTCTAGCTCACTCTCTCTAGCTTTCCAGCTGATGTAAATAAATAACCATCAATATGTTGTTCTGAACCATTATGAACAGTGGTAAGATTTTTATCTTGGGCTGTGTAGAATATATAGGGGTAGGTCCCAGTCATGTTCATCATATTTGCCTCTTTGGACTCCTTTCTAGATAAAAGCAGCTTTGTGAGTTTAATGTCTAAAATATTTAGGTAGCAGTTCTTAACGTTTCGCGGCTTACTTTTGTGACTGATGAGGAACATGCTTACCACCACAGTATGAATGCTTTTGAATGACAGGCTTTCCTTATACTCATTGTGATAAGTTTTAGGGACAAGTTATAGTAGTACTCCTAGGAATAAATTTGTCATGGCCTTAAAATACAAAAAACTTCAATTCATAGCTGAAAACAAACTATTATTTCTGTAATCATAAAAAAAGAAGTCATGAAAAATTATAGTAGGACATTTAGGTAATTTGCAGTTTTTCTAGAATAATAGTAAACATCTCTTACGTGTAAATCTCTGTCCAACTTTAGGTCCTTTTCCTATGCTAGATTTCTAGATCTGAGTCAAAAGTTAAGAATAGTTTTAATGCTTTTGTACACATTGCCAGGTGGCTTTTCAAAAAGGCTGTATCAATTTTATATTCTCATAATGCATCCTGATGCCTATCTTATCACAGTCTCACTAGCTTTTACATATCTTAAGAATTTTTGCAGTGACAACTCATTCTAGTTGGATGTTTTAATTATGAGATTTTATTCTTGAAATATACTTAATAGCTATTTTACTTCCTTTATGAATTATATTTGTCTTTTGTGTGTTTATTTTTAGCTTTTAAAGTATTTCAGGAAGCAGCTGGCACTTTTCCAGAGAATTATCAATCACTCTTAAATAAATAAATCTCAGTTGCTTTAGTTTGCTATTGGGCAAACTGAAGTTGCTCATACGAAAAAAAGAGAAATAACCCAATTTCTGTTTATTGTCTACATCTCAGTCCTTGTGACTTCAGATGTTGAAGCAACCTTATGTTATGCATCCAGCACTCCATCTGAATCATTGAGTCAGTAGTCACAGACTTCTAGTCCTCAGTTTCAGCTGCTTTGAAGGATCACTGGAGGTGACTCCCAAGTCCCCATGGTGAATTTCATAAATACAGTGAAGCCCAGGTTCCAGTCAACATCACAGACTTATCATTAGAATTTAGTAAAAATTGGTACTGGTTTCAGGTGATTAGCCTCTTCATCATAGTTGTGGCTATAACAGTGGTAATCATGGTCAATTACATTTGCACGATGTGGCTTACTTTGCCCTGTTGTGTGTGTACATGTGTGTCTACAGAGAGAAGCTTTTATCTTTTTCCACAGTCACAGCTACTGAATTTATTTTTCAATCTTTTTTGTATTGTATTTACCATAAGGAAATCTTTCTCAAAGCACTTAGTAATCAAGATGTAAACCCTAGGCAGCCTTTGTAGGTTACTGATGTATGTACAATAACCATTGTTCCAATGATGAAAAGACTTAACTAAATATAGTAAGAGGAAAAGTCATTTGAAGACCTTCCTTGAATTAAGGAGCTTATGAAAGAATGAAAGTCATGTTTGACTGGCAGTGGAGCCGGTATTTTCACAGCTTCATGTAATTTGTGAGTCTGACTGATACCTTGGTTCAAAATAATCTATCCTATTTCTGATTCTAATAGCAGCAATCTACAGCTAGATGTTACGAGTATTTCCATAAGGGACTATTCACCTTTTTCTGTAGAAGAGTTGATAGGTTATCCTGTTGGACCATTTCCACATGTGTGCAAGTCAATGTCATTATGTTGGTTAGTGTAGCTTTGATAGCATCCTTCTAACTTTGTTCATTTTGATGATAATCATGTCTCGCTCGTGATATTTTACACATCTTTTTATCCTAGGGATACAACCTTTTCACATAATGCCTCATAAGCTTCAAGGGGAAAGATGGTTGTAGTATCTTCATTTTATAAATGTAGAAACTGAAAGTCACAGCCACAATGTGTTACTAGACAACTCAGTTACAAGACTGCCTACCTACCGGGTTTCTTACCTCCCAGAGGGGCCTTTCTCTATTAAATGCAATGTTTTCCTTAAAAATTGTAATATCTGGGCCAGTCATCTTGCATTTACATCAAATTCTGCCTGATCTTGAAGAGATTCTTCTAATAGTGTCTTAAGGCCACTCTCAAGTACCTAGGATATGCAGAATTTTTCACTGGAGTTGAACATACCTGAAGGCTGACAATCTCCTCATAAAACTCAAACCTTTTCTGCTCATCTTGTGAACTAAGAAATTTAGGTTCATGAGTTGAGTTACTCTTTGAGTGACTGGCGTCATATTTTCCCTTAAATGCTCAGGGTGAATGTGCTTGATAATGTGAAATAATCTGAAAGTACAGAAGTCATTCTCTGAGTCTAATTTCATAGTCACAGATGTTGAGAACTTAAGTGGAAATGAATTAACATGCTCACATGTCCAATATAACTTACCTTCAAATATATATATTTTTTAGGTTTAATCTTCCCAATTCTTTATATCTGAAAATCTTGGTAGAGTTCAGAAAATGTGTGCAAGACCCCTTTCATACCTTATGGTAGGTTATGTTTTAATAGTTTATTACTCAGAGTCGGCTTAAAGTCAAAACAACCTACTATGGACCACAAAATGTTTTCAGTTCATTTAGGACTGTACATGGTCAAATCTTGGCTAACCAGCTTTAAGCCTTTGGCGTTTGCAATATATCCTACATGAGAAATAGGGCTGACCAAAAACAAAGCCCAGCAATGAACCAATAGCACAGAGATGTCATTTAAGAGAGAGATCTAAGGCAAATTTTAGGGTTGTAATAAAATCCCCCAAAACATCTCTAGTTGGAACCAGTACCATATAACTTATTACCAGTGGGATAATCATACAATCATATCAAATAAGTTTTCAGAAGCATTTCTGAGTTTTCTGCCACAATATGAACTGCCTTATGCAAATACTGAATAACTTCCCTACCCCACAGTGTTCTATCAGCCAACAAACCCAAAAACCACTTGGCACTTACAGTTACATCACAATAATACATTAGGTAAGTGACATGAACGTAACCTTCTCTTTTTAGTCATTAAGCATGGATTTGCTGTTAGTGAAAGTAGGGGACATTTAACATTCAACTACATAATTTATATGAAGAATTGAAATGGTGATTGTGAAGTTTTCTTTAAATAATTTATATTCAGCATATATCTTAAGAAAACAAATTTTAAAATCTAGGAATGTTTGCAGAAATATTTTTTCATTTAATTTTGTTTTGATTCTAAAAGAAATTCCAGCCTTTAAATAAATGAAACAGAAATGGACTGAATTTTTAAATGGTAGTCAGCAGTGAATTTTTTTAACAAAAGATTTTTTTTTAGAGAGAACATAGAACTAAGAAAACCTTCATAAAACTTGATAAGTGGAGCTTCTTTTAAAATATGCTATTTTATGTTAAGCATTTCTCTGCCCTCATTAGGTGTGTCTCATCATTAGACACAGTGTTACTAAATAGTTGTAACTTTACAGTTTCTTTGATTAATGAAGCCTTCCACTAAAGTTTCATTGGGTAGGATTAACTACATTTAAAGATGGCAAAATGCCATTATAACATTAATGCCAGAATTTAATGAGAACCAGAAGTTAACTTCAAGGACATTTATAATTTAATATGAGGGTACCCGTATATTCTTATTATTTTACCATAGCATCCTATCTTTGTTCTTGTGATAAAAAGTTTAACTCAGCAAAGTTGTACTTACTGAATACCAACTGCATGCCTACCGGGTATCAGCATCTCATGAGTGAGACTATTTTCCATTCTCAAACAAAACAGACCATTTCTGATCAGAAAGAGGAGAAATGAGAACCACCTTCCTCACTTAAAAGTCCCATGACCTCCTTTAATCTTGGATGACTCTAGTTTCCTAGAGCACGTATCTATCATCCTAAACCCTGGTCTGTTTAGTTTCCATGTCATGTCATCAGCCACCTTCACTCTCTGGATTGAAAAACTGACCAGCTATGTCTGTGTAATAAAAGGATCTCAGGAATATTGGATTTCTTAGATGTAGGAAGGATGGAGGTCATGGATTAGAAGGGAATGTTCTATTTGTGGTACTGAATAGCTATACCTCACAGGAAGAGAAAGCTTACATTTTGTGCAACTACATGATAAAATTGGAAGTAGGGACAGGTAGAAGAGGAAAAAGAGCTGACAGGAGGATTCTTTTTACTCGGAGGAAGAACGTTCCTGTACTGAAGGTGTACAGTACCAAACTACAAATGCAGATGAACTTTCAAGCTCTTTCCTGTTCTAAAAGTCCCATGATTCCTATGTGCCTAGAACCCAAAGAGGGCAAAGGACCTAAAGCAAAATCTATGTTCCTTATTCTTTTTTCTCACAGTTCTATGTAGACATACTTGCAAGTTGAGACCTTATGAAGACTGGAAATGGTAACCACAAAGTGGAAGAAGTCAAATACAGCAGAGACCAAGGGAAAACTGCATCCCCAAACTCCTGATGGAGGAAAACCTCAACTATTTAGCTGTGGTCTGGGCTTCCTAGTGGCTAAGGTGAAGAGGAGAAACAGGAATAACAGGGTGTGATTGTTTTTTGGTAGTAAGACACACCCCTACTAGTTCCTCAGACACAAGCATTTTTCTTGCTCTCAATAAGAATACCTTGGTTAGGAAGATTTATATAAAAAGCCATAAACCACATAATAAATGATGTCCTCATGAATTTTTATAGAACATAAAGAGGTATTCCACATATGTCATTTCAAATATTGGCCTTGGAGAACACTGAGGGAATAATGTTAAAAGCTAGACATTTTTTTCTCCCTTGGGACAGGGAGAGGGGCGTTTGAAACTTCTGGTATATTTACTGTAGATAAATGCTTATTTTCTTTTGACCCACTGACATGTGGAGCAGTAGAAAGATGTAAAGATGTCTAGTACAGGGCAGCATTGTTAAAAGGAGGAGGGGATAAATGGAATTTTTGTGGCAGAATGATATTTGCAAGACTGATCAGGCCGCTGGGAGGTTTTTAAATATGCCAGTTCCCTGTAACGGGAAGATCAGTCTCTGAGACAGCATATCCAATTTAGTAAATTATTATTATTCCGTCAAAATTAATGTGAACAATTTTCTCTTTGAGGCTGCTTTTTCCATAGGTGATGTTTTCCAGATGGGCTTTGTGTAAAACTCTTAATGTTTTGTGTTCTCTTTCCGAGAGCAAGAGCCTTTTCTGACATGTCTTCATTTCTTTCTCTTCCGGTTATTGTAGGGAAGAGAACGCCAAAAGCAAAGGAGAAAAAGAACAAGAAAAAGAAGAGGAAGCTGATAGAAAGAGCCCAGGAGCAACACAGCGTCTTCCTAGCTACAGACAGAGCTAACCAGTAAAATAAAAGACATGGAGGGTGGAGGTTTTGCTTTGTTTTGGGTGGAGGGCAGGGGGTGGTGTTTCTTGCAAAAGTGCACACAGCTACTCTCCACTCCTGGACGTGGTGGCGGCATTTGTGCTGCTCTGACCAATACCTGTTCCCAGTAACCTTGGGAAAGGAGGAGCCGCAAGCGTGGGCTCTGTGTTATTTATGCTTTGATTTGCATCGGGAGACTGTGAAGGTGGGCGATTGCGACCTGCAGCCAAGGCGGCAGGAGTCAGTGTAGAGCGTGTGACTGGGTTCCCTGTGTGCCCCGAGGCGGAGGGGCTGCCCACCTGGAGGTGCAAGGCTGCAGAACCCCCACCCCCTCGACTGGAGAACTGACTTGTGCATATTTATGGAAGGACGACCCTTGGCAGGCAAAGTGCTGTTTCACTTGTGACCTGTGTTTCCCACGTTGTGCATTTTCAAGCATCAGTGTATGTGGATATCTGCCTAGTGTTACCACACGTTGTTCTCAGCATCTGTTACCTTCCAACTGTTGTGTCCGGAGACTGCTCTTAGCGGCAGGAATTCCTGCTCAGTTTCACAGCAGCTCGGATGTGTACATACCCTGCTGGGGCTGCATATAAACCTCTTATTTACTGTATATTTATGCTTTATTCCTGTGTAACAAGTCATACCCAATTAATGTTATGTCCCCCGTTTCTAGTGGTTCCTAACCATTGTCCCGTAAATGACTGTTCTAGTTTTGCGGATTGATGAATGTTTTGCTGCCCCTTGAAACTTCTCTTTGTGGGCTTATTTCTCATTGTAAAGATAGGATAAGCTAGTTTGTACATAGGATCAAATGACCCCTGTCAGAGAATTTGAATATCAATTGACCTTCCCCACTCCTCACCATAGCTAAAGCATGAGGCATCTGGAGGTCAGAAGCCCAAAACTGCCTTTGAGTCTAAGATGTGATGACTTTATGAAACAACTGCGTGAGCAATTACATGCAGTTACGTATACTACTACTCACGCAGTTTCACAGGCCAGCTAGAGAATTTTTCAGATTTTCACTTTCCAACTTCAATATGTCTAGTTTTTATTTAAAGCACTTCCTGACTTGCAATGACAGAGCACCTACCCGTATTCTTGGGTCAGTGTTGAAATGACCACCTCCTGAGACCTGAGACCTCCTGGGACATGCGTAGAACTGGAGGAGAAAACACGATGAATTCCTACAATCACTGGTCAGATCTTAACAGGACCCCCTTGAACCAGAATTTCTGATTCAAGACTGAGAGAGGAACCCTGTGGAGACTTCCCAGGTGACTTTCTGAGTAGTTGTTTCCAAAAACACCGTTGTCCACTAGGGGGTATCAGTTCTTAGAGGGCTTTGATAATGATGCTTCTTCCAGAAGCATTATTGTTTTCCTGGATGATCCAGAAGAAAATTAGAACCAAAAGGAAAGGTGGAAGATTTTTCTGAGGGAAAAAACAAAGCAAGGTAAAGCCTTTTTTCTCACCTTGCATTGGCTAAACTACCTCTTTGCATTTTTGTTTAACTTTTGAGTCAAAAGCATCTTACCAATAAGTATAAATGTCATGTACATCATTATGAAAATAATATTGCTATGAGATAAGCCATATATGAATGCTGTATACAACTTTAGGGTTTGCATTTAATCCTAAAGTGTTCACCTCCTTTCACATCTATTTAGACTATGTTCCTATTTACTAAGTGGGGAGGGGGCTTCTTTATATAGTGCTTCATCGTTAATATATCAGTACTTGTTCTGTTTCTGGGATGTTCTTTTTGTGCATTAAAAAAATTCAAAATTATTTTTGTGGAGATAATTTTTTTCTTTAGAGATACATTTAGGGGGGAAAGCAATATTTTAGCAAGTGTACCCCCAAATAGTGGTCTTTAAAAAAAAGCAACTTTTAAAACCTGTGTTTTAAGTACATTGAGGAGATTAGCTATAAATTGCATTGCAGCAATGGAGTTGGACATGACTGAAGAGACTTAGCATGCACGCAGAGTGATTAAGAGTGGGGATTTTAAAGCCACACTGCCTGAGGTCTAATCTGGAGCAAACTGTCTTCCCAGGTCTCAGTTTCGTCATCTGTAAAATGGAGGTAATAGTATTACCTACCATATAAGGTTGTGTCTTAAAGTAAACTGTGTAAGGTATGGTCAGTACAGCATGGTGTAGACTAAGCAATACACAAGTTGTTACCTGCTACTCTTATTACCTGTGTCCTTGGCTATTTATTCCCCAAATTATCTTCCTTATCAACACAATAGAATATATTTATGAAAATATCCATTCCCTTCAAACTGTTTTTGATGTCTGGATATTCTTTGCTCAAACTTCTATAGGAATTGATTAAAGCTACTTGATTTTTAAGCCTCTAGTTATAAGCAAGTGAACTTCACTTTCACTTTTCACTTTCATGCATTGGAGAAGGAAATGGCAACCCACTCCAGTGTTCTTGCCTGGAGAATCCCAGGGATGGGGGAGCCTGGTGGGCTGCCGTCTCTGGGGTCACACAGAGTCAGACACGACTGAAACAACTTAGCAGCAGCAGCAGCAGCAGTTATAAGCAAACTGCATGCATGCACTGAAAAGAGGGAGAGAGAGAGAGACAGAGAAAGAAAGAAAGAATGACTGCAGTGTAATGCACAGCTTCAGGGTAATTATACAAAGAAGATCTGGTGGTTTTCCACAAGTGGCTATACCATTCCTATACTTCCTACAGTGTATATAAATAGAACATGTGAAACTGCTTTTCTTAGTATTTTTAGGTATCTTAGCATCTGTAGAAGTAAAATATGGAACTACAACTTTCTCAACTAAGAAGCTTGAGTGGTATTTTGATAGGGATTGCACTGCATTGTAGATTGCTTTCAGCAGTATGGCCATTTTCCTTTCAATCCAAGAAAACTATCTTTCCATCGGCTTATGTTGTCTTCAATTTCTTTCATCAGTGTCTTATAATTTTCTGATTATGGGTCTTTTGCCTCCTTGGCTAGGTTTATTCCTTTATACTTTATTCTTTTTGATGTGATGGTAAATGAGATTTTTCACTTCTTTCTGTTTTGGGTTGTTTTTAATTTACTTTAAATTGGAGGTTAATTTCTCTTTCTGGTAGCTCATTGTTAGCGTATAAAATGCAGTATATTTCTGTACATTAATTTTGGACCCAGCAACTTTATTGAATTCTTTGGCCTCTAGCAGTTTTTTGGTGGCATCTTTGGGATTTTTCTATGTATACTCTTATGTTATCTGCAAAGAGTGACAGTTTGCATCTTCCTTTCCAATCTCTATCAAAATAGCAATGGTACTTTTCACAAAAACTAGGACAATTTTTAAGATTTTCATGGACACACAAGAGACTGTAAATAGCCAAAACAATCTTGAGAAAGAAGAACAGAGATGGAGGAATCCCATTCTGACTTCACACTATATATGACAAAGCTACTAAATAAATCTGGAACAGAACTGCCACAAAAACAGACACATAGATCATTATAAATATATATGCATCCACCACAGGAGCACCACAATATGCAAGGCAAATGCTAACAAGTATGAAAGGGGAAATTAATAACACATTAATAGTGGGAGACTGTAATACCCCACTCATACCTATGGATAGATCAACTAAACAGAAAATTAACAAGGAAATACAAATTTTAAATGACACAATGGACCAGCTAGACCTAATATCTATAGGACATTTCACCCCAAAACAATGAATTTCACCTTTTCCTCAAGTGCACACGGAACCTTCTCCAGGATAGATCACATCCTGGGCCATAAATCTAGCCTTGGTAAATTAGAAAAAAAAAATTGAAATCATTCCAATCATCTTTTCTGACCACAATACAGTAAGATTAGATCTCAATTACAGGGAAAAAAAAAAACTATTAAAAATTCCAGCATATGGAGGTTGAACAACACACTTCTGAATAACCAACAAATCATAGAAGAAATAAAAAAAGAAATTAGAATATGCATAGAAACAAATGAAAATGAAAACACAACAGCCTAAAAGCTATGGGACGCTGTAAAAGCAGTGCTAAGGGGAAGGTTCACAGCAATACAGGCTTACCTTAAGAAGCAAGAAAAAAGTCAAATAACCTAACTCTACACCTAAAGCAACTAGGAAAGGAAGAAATGAAGAACCCCAGGAAAAGTAGAAGGAAAAAAATCTTAAAAATTAGGGCAGAAATAAATGCAAAAGAAACAAAAGAGACCATAGCAAAAATCAACAAAGCTAAAAGCTGGTTCTTTGAGAAGATAAATAAAATTGACAAGCCATTAGCCAGACTCATCAAAAAACAAAGGGAGAAGAATCAAATCAACAAAATTAGAAATGAAAGTGGAGAAATCACAACAGACAACACAAATACAAAGGATCATAAGAGACTACTATGAGCAACTATATACTAATAAAATGGACAACTTGGAAGAAATGGAAAAATTCTTAGAAAAGTATAACTTTCCAAAACTGAATCAGGAAGAAATAAAAGATCTCAGACCCATCACATGCATGGAAATCGAAACTGTAATCAGAAACCTTCCAGCAAACGAAAGGCCAGGACCAGACGGCTTCACAGCTGAATTCTACCAAAAATTTAGAGAAGAGCTAACACATATCTTACTCAAACTCTTCCAGAAAATTGCAGAAGAAGGTAAACTTCCAAACTCCTTCTATGAGGCCACCATCATCCTACTGTCAAAACTAGACAAAGATGCCACCAAAAAAGAAAACTACAGGCCAATATCACTGATACTGATGAACATAGATGCAAAAATCCTTAACAAAATTCTAGCAAACAGAATCCAAGAACATATTAAAAAGACCATACATCATGACCAAGTGGGCTTCATCCCAGGAGTGCCAAGATTCTTTAATACCCACAAGTCAATCAATGTAACACACCACATTAACAAATTGAAAGATAAAAACCATATGATTATCTCAATAGATGCAGAAAAAGCCTTTGATAAAATTTAACTTCCATTTATGATAAAAACTCTCCAGAAAGTAGGAAGAGAAGGAACATACCTCAACACAATAAAAGCTATATATGACAAACCCACAGCAAACATTATCCTCAATTGAAAGCATTTCCCCTAAAATCAGGAACAAGACAAGGGTGCCCACTCTCACCACTACTATTCAACATAGTTTTGGAAGTTTTGGCCACAGCAATCAGAGCAGAAAAAGAAATAAAAGGAATCCAGATTGGAAAAGAAGAAGTAAAACTCTCACTGTTTGCAGATGACATGATCCTCTACATAGAAAACCCTAAAGACTCCACCAGAAAATTACTAGAGCTAATCAATGAATATAGTAAAGTTGCAGGATATAAAATCAACACACAGAAATCCCTTGCATTCCTATACACTAATAATGAGAAAGTAGAAAAAGAAATTAAGGAAACAATTCCATTCACCATTGCAATGAAAAGAATAAAATACTTAGGAATATATCTACCTAAAGAAACAAAAGGCCTATATATAGAAAACTATAAAACACTGATGAAAGAAATCAAAGAGGACACAAATAGATGGAGAAATATACCATGTTCATGGATTGAAAGAATCAATATAGTGAAAATGAGTATATTACCCAAAGCAATCTATAGATTCAATGCAATCCCTTTCAGGCTACCAATGGTATTTTTCACAGAACTAGAACAAATAATTTCACAATTTGTATGGAAATACAAAAAAACTCAAAGAGCCAAAGCAATCTTGAGAAGGAAGAATGGAACAGAGGAATCAACCTGCCTGACTTCAGGCTCTACTAAAAAGCTACAGTCATCAAGACAGTATGGTACTGGCACAAAGACAGACATATAGATCAATGGAACAAAACAAAGTCCAGAGATAAATCCATGCACCTATGGACACCTGATTTTCGACAAAGGAGGCAAGAATATACAATGGAGAAAAAAAGTCTCTTTAACAAGTGGTGTTGGGAAAACTGGTCAACCACTTGTAAAAGAATGAAACTAGAACACTTCTAGGAGAAGGTAATGGCAACCCACTCCAGTACTCTTGTCAGGAAAATCCCATGGACGGAGGAGCTTGGTGGGCTGCAGTCCATGGGGTTGCTAAGAGTCGGACACGACTGAGCGTCTTCATATTCACTTTTCACTTTCATGCACTGTAGAAGGAAATGGCAGCCTACTTNTAGGAGAAGGTAATGGCAACCCACTCCAGTACTCTTGTCAGGAAAATCCCATGGACGGAGGAGCTTGGTGGGCTGCAGTCCATGGGGTTGCTAAGAGTCGGACACGACTGAGCGTCTTCATATTCACTTTTCACTTTCATGCACTGTAGAAGGAAATGGCAGCCTACTTCAGTGTTCTTGCCTGGAGAATCCCAGGGACGGGGGAGCCTTGTGGGCTACCATCTATGGGGTTGCACAGAGTTGGACACAACTGAAGCAACTTAGCAGCAGCAGCAGCAGCAGAACACTTTAATACCATACACAAAATTAAACTCAAAATGGATTAAAGATCTAAACATAAGACTGGAAACCATAAAACTCCTAGAGGAAAACATAGGCAAAACACGCTTGGACATAAATCACAGCAGGATCCTCTATGACCCATCTCCCATAGTAAAGGAAATAAAAGCAAAAATAAACAAATGGGACCTAATTAAACTTAAAAGTTTTTGCACAACAAAGGAAACTATAAGCTAAGTGAAAAGACAGCCTTCAGAATAGGAGAAAATAATAGTAAACGAAGCAGCTGACAAAAATTAATCTCAAAAGTATATAAGCAACTCCTAAAGCTCAATTCCAGAAAAATAAATGATCCAATAAAAAAAAAATGAGCTAAGGAACTAAACAGACATTTCTCCAGAAAAGGCATACAGATGGGTAACAAACACATGAAAAGATGCTCAACATCACTCATTATCAGAGAAATGCAAATCAAAACCACAATGAGGTACAATTTCACACCAGTCAGAATGGCTGCGATCCAAAAGTCCACAAGAAATAAATGCTGGAGAGGTGTGGAGAAAAGGGAACCCTCTTAAACTGTTGGTGAGAATGCAAACTAGTACAGCCACTATGGAGAACAGTGTGGAGATTCCTTAAAAAACTGGAAATAGAACCGCCATATGACCCAGCAATCCTACTGTTGGGCATATATACAGAGGAAATCAGAATTGAAAGAATCATGTGTACCCCAATATTCATCACAGCACTGTTTATAATAGCCAGGACATGGAAGCAACCTAGATGTCCATCAGCAGACGAATGGATAAGAAAGCTGTGGTACATATACACAATGGAATATTACTCAGCCATTGAAAAGAATACATTTGAATCAGTTCTAATGTGGATGAAACTGGAGCCTATTATACAGAGTAAAGTAAGCCAGAAAGAAAAACACCAATACAGTATACTAACACATGTACATGGAATTGAGAAAGATGGTAATGATAACCCTATATAAGGGACAGCAAAAGAGACACAGATGTATAGAACAGTCTTTTGGATTCTGTGGGAGAAGGCAAGGGTGGGATGATCTCAGAAAATAGCATTAAAACATGTATATTATCATATATGAAACAGATTACCAGTCCAGGTTCGATGCATGAGACAGGGTGCTCAGGGCTGGTACACTGAGACCCAGAGGGGTGGGAGGGGTTTCAGGATGGGGAACACATGTAAATCCATGGCTGATTCATTTACAATATATGGCAAAAACCACTACAATATTGTAAAGAATTAGCCTCCTACTAAAATAAATACATTTTAAAAAATAAAAATTAAAAAAAAAAGAAAAAAAATGGAATAGAATAGAGAGCCTAGAAATAAACCCACAGACTTCTGGCCAATCTAGGACAAGGCAGGCAAGAATATACATGGTAGAAAGACAGTATCTTCAAGTGGTGCTGGGAAAAATGGACAGATACATGTAAAAGAATGGAATTAGAACATCCTCTAACACCATATACCAAAAATAAGCACAGAATGATTTAAAGACCTAAATTTAAGACCAGAAACCATAAAACCTTTAGAGGAAAACACAGGCAGAACACTATTTGATATAAATTGTAGCAATATCTTTTTGTATCTGATTCCTAAGGCTTCAGGATAATTTCCTAAAGGAAACAAAAGCAAAAATAAACAAATGGGACCTAATTAAACTTAAAAACTTTTGCACAGCAAAGGAAATCATTGATATACTGAAAAGACAACCTACCAGAAGGGAGAAACTATTTGCAAATTAAATGACCAATAAAGGGTTAATATCCAAAGTATATAAATAGCTCATACAATGCATCATAAAAAATACTCAAGTTGTAAAATGGGCGGAAGACCTGAATAGACATTTTATTAAAAGAAGAAATGCAGATAGCAAACAAGCACATGATTATTAACATCACCAATCATCAAGGAAAAGCAAATTAAAAGCATAATGAGTTACCACTTCACACGTGTCAGAATGGCTGTCATCAAAAAAGAACACAGATGGTGGTGAGGATGTGGAGAAAAGGGAACCCTCATGCATTATTGGTGGGAATGTAAATTGGTGCAGCTACTGTGGGAAATAGTATAGATGTTCCTCATAAAACTAAAAATAGAACTACCATATGACCCAGCAGTTCTACTCCTGGGTATATATTTGAAAACTGTCATTTGAAAAGCTACATCCACCCTAATGTTTATCAGTTCAGTTCAGTCACTCAGTAGTGTCTGACTCTTTGTGACCCCCATGGACTGCAGCACGCCAGGCCTCCCTGTCCATCACCACCTCTGGGAATTTACTCAAACTCCTGTCCATTGAGTCGGTGATGCTATCCAGCCATCACATCCTCTGTCGTCCCCTTCTCCTCCTGCCTTCAATCTTTCCCAGCATCAAGGTCTTTTCANGTTCAATATAGGATGCCTGGGGCTGGTGCACAGGGATGATCCAGAGAGATGATACGGGGTGGGGGTGGGAGAGGGGTTCAGGATTGGGAACTCATGTACACCCATGGCAGATTCATATCAATGTATGGCAAAACCAATACAGTATTGTAAAGTAAAATAAAGTAAAAATTAAAGTTAAAGAAAATTAAAAAATGGAAACAAAGAATGGTATAAAAATTAGGGATGACTCATAACTCTGCCACTTAGGGACAACCTTAGAGGTTTGAATGTGTTACCATTTGATTTCCTTCCTAAGATCATGCACAGGTGTATGTGTGTCTACCCCCTGCCTTTTTCATAATAAAGCATAATATATATGAAAAAAAAAAAAAGCAGACTTAGTAACCTTGAACATGTTGACCACCCATATTATCCTCCTTATTTCAAAAGGGATAACCATTCTGCTTCTACTCTTGACCCATCCCCTCTTCAGGGAGACCTTCAGTATCCACTCCATTCCTAGCTGCAGGCCTTCCTCTCCCTCCAACTTAAGGTATTCTTTTTTTCAAGGTCTTCATCATTTGGAATCCTGAAAAAGTAGCCTACATTCCTTGACATGTTCAACCTCTTCCTATCCTCATTTGTGTCTTAACTCATAATCTTGTTTCTTTCCGCCACTATATTATAATTGTTCTGACAGACCTAGCAATACAGTCCCTTTGCTAGACACAAAGGAAAATATTTTCTTTATTTGCCTCAATCCTTTAATATGTTCTATCTGCTATTTCCACCAAATTTGACTCCACTGGCCCCTTTCCTTGAGGACTTTTGCTTCTCATTTGGCTTCTATGACATTCCTAACCTGGGTTTCTACTTCTCTGGTTACTTCTTTTCAGTCTTCAGTTCTTTCCTGATTTAAATGAAAAAATATTGACTTTTCAGGAGTTAGCCCACTGCTTAATCCATTTGCTTTAATCTTTCTACCTCCTCATTCCACCTGGGAAATCAGACCTTATGGCTTTAACTACCACCTGCAGTTGTTGGCTTGTAGGTCTGTTATCTCTGTCTCCAGGGCTTTGTTAACTATTTCTAAGCCTCCACTAAATATCTTTACCAGGGAGCCCCATACTTACCTGAAGCTCAATATTTCTAGAACTGAATTTATTACTTTATCATTTAGGTTTCAGTTAAGGAAAAAAAAACAGTCTAGATATTTCAAACAGGAATTTTAATATTGAAAATTGCTTATACCAGTGATGAATGAGATGAGAAACTAAAATTGGGGTGACAAGATAACCAGATTAGCAACAGCAGAAAGCCACTATCAAAAGGGGTAACAGGATGAGGTGGAGATTCCAAAATCCAGAAGGCAAGGCCACCCAGCTAGAGCTAGAGTTGTAGCTGAGGCTAGAGCTATGGCCACTAGGGAAGCTGGAACCAAAGACAGAAAGCTTGTCTAATAGGAAGTGAAATCTCGGAAAAGATTCCAATCACCAGGAGAAATGCTGTCTGAAGCAAAGAGAGAGACTAAAAAATACCCTAGCTTCTCCCTACAGTCACTTCCAGTCTTCCAATAGCACCTGTCTTAACTTGCTTGGAAACCAGGGACCCTGGATAATGTAGTTCTCTGTGATGTTATGGCATAATCATTGGTTTACTCACCTCCCAAATCAATTCCTCTTCCTGCTTTCCCCATTTAATAATTAACATTTTTACATACCTAGTTGGTTAAGCTAAGACTCTTGTATTCACCATTTACTATCATTGTTCTATACATCAAATCTGCTACTAGATTCTAATGAGTCTACATCAGAAACATCTCTTGAATTTCTCCCTACCTCTTCACTTAAGCCTGTTTGATCCTCTTTGTCTCTCTTCTGAACTTTCCCATTTTTATCCTGAATATTCTTGCCCCAACTTCACTCAACTTTTCTTTTTCTATTAATACATTTATTCTGCTAGCCTCTCATGCTATCCTGCTGCTACTGCTGCTGCTAAGTCACTTCAGTCTTGTCCGACTCTGTGTGACCCCATAAACGGCAGCCTACCAGGCTNCTACATCAGAAACATCTCTTGAATTTCTCCCTACCTCTTCACTTAAGCCTGTTTGATCCTCTTTGTCTCTCTTCTGAACTTTCCCATTTTTATCCTGAATATTCTTGCCCCAACTTCACTCAACTTTTCTTTTTCTATTAATACATTTATTCTGCTAGCCTCTCATGCTATCCTGCTGCTACTGCTGCTGCTAAGTCACTTCAGTCTTGTCCGACTCTGTGTGACCCCATAAACGGCAGCCTACCAGGCTTGCCTGGGATTCTCCAGGCAAGAACACTGGAGTGGGTTGCCATTTCCTTCTCCAATGCATGAAAAGTGAAGAGTGAAAGTGAAATCGTTCAGTCGTGTCCGACTCCTAGCGACCCCATGGACTGCAGCCTACCAGGATCCCCCGTCCATGGGATTTCCCAGGCAAGAGTACTGGAGTGGGGTACCATTGCCTTCTCTGAAATGCTATCCTATCCTTGTATAATAAAATATTTAAAATTTTCACATGGAATATAGTGTCCTTTTAATTTTCTTATGTGTTTTCTTATGTATTTTGTGGGGATTAAGAATGGACTGCGATGATAGTTACTGTAAAATTTTCAAGGGTTCTTTTATGGTAAACTTGGATATGCTTGTCATGTTTGTTGCTACCTCTGAGTCATGAAGGCAGAGACATAAAGGCAACTCTGGCTTTGAAAGTAGATGCTTAACGTAATTCTGATTAAGTGGTTAAACAGTATGAAAGGTATGTCAAAGATTTAAATAGATTCTCATATTAATCTATAGTGAATCATTAAAGCAAACTGCCATGGGTCACCTCCCCCAGCATTGGAACACATCGCTAATCTAAACACTGCTGAACTAAACGCAAGTCTCAGAATCCCTCCCAGCAAAGCTCTTCCAAGGAAACACTACCAATAGATTGAAGTTGACAGAGGAGTCATAACCTTTTGGAGGTATAATATTTTTGATTTCCAGGTCAACTTAAAGCCTTAGATAGTGGCAACTGTTGTCTCTCAGAAATACCCTCTCGAGTATTCCATGTCCTGTTTTTCAAACCTTCCCATGAAAGTAGCCTTAAAGACAGAGAAAAGTGAATTTACAATTCTAAGATTTTAACATGGAGCTGACTTATTTAAAATTTAAAGTGTTTCAGCATCCTGATTTAAATATACAAATTTATGCAACATAAAAATTTTAATATAAAACATCATGCAAATTTTGCATTCTACTCAGTAAAATGTTTATATATAAAACCACTCCCCCAGCCTTTAGCATTCCCCCACTCCCTCCCCCAAACCTGGAGTGAAATCATGTTCCAAGATGATGTTTCAAACTTATTGGGTCCTGTGGCTTCATATACTCCTTGGCACATAGTCACTTATACTTGAAGAAATGGATATCCCCCTTTAAGTAACTCAGCAGTGGCCCTTTGGTGGTGTTCTGGAGTTCTCTAGTGTCTTAACCAGCTCACTCCTCCATGGGTTTTATAACTTTAGCTTCCATGGCAGCAAGCTATCTGGGTGCACATCCAACTCTAATTCTTTCCTACTGGTTCCCTTTCTCCCTCCTACTTTAGTTATCAATATAAAATTCAACCACAGCCCTTCCTCCCTATGTCTGTTTTGGAGAAGAGAGGTTATCAGATTATTTTCTGTAAAGGGCCAGAGATTTCATATTTTAGATTTTACAAGCCACATGTCTCAGTCACAACTACTCAATCCTGTGGTATTGTAGCACAAAACAAGACAATATATAAACAAATGGCTATGGCTATAGTGCAATAAAATTTTATGTACAAAAAAACACATATGAATTTCAGTTTTTACATGTCCTGATATATTACTCTTCCTCTGATTTTTTCCACCCATTTAAAAAATGTAACATTGTTAGCTCACCAGTTATGTAAAAATAAATGGGAGACTGGATTTAGCCGCAGGCTGAGTTTGTTGACCCTTATTGGTCCAGGACTATCCTGAATCCTCGATACAGAAGATAACTTGTTGGCTCGTGGACTCCCCTTGCCAACTCTTTGAGAGGCTGCCTCCAACTCTGCCTCAGGAGGCATCTAATAAATGCATTGAATGCATATGCCATTTTAAAACCCCTCTGTGTATGGCGATAAGTACAGAATTGATATTTCCATTCTTGATCTCTCACTCCAATTCTAGTTTTATTTCTTACTGGCCATAGACTCTTAGTATATTTCTGGCCGAAACCTGAAGTGAAATAGTAAAAACTCAAAAAGCAAAATTATTTTTTCTAAGTCCTCTCCTTTATAATTTCATGGTGGCAGCTATCTTGTCGCATAGCGGAGCCCTTGTGTTCTGTTTAGAGAACCATACCCAGACTTTATCTTCTGTCCCTTCAGCATCAAGACCTCCCCATCTCTTTTTCTGTAACAGGTGTCAGTGGCGTACTCTTTGTTCTTACAGAAGTGGACTCATTTTAGACACAGCAAAAGACACTTTTCAAAATGATTATTTGATTACACATATTGGCTTATTTATACTTCTAGGGTCTATAATTCCTTAGTTGTATTCCCCCATTATCTTAGTGCCTTTTCTTTTCATTAGAGTTTGGCTTCATTTACCCTATTAGCCTATGAAAACAGAATATGCCATGTCTTTCTAAAACTGAAATTTTATAGACAGTGACTGCAGTGCCCCTGTTTTCTGGCTCATTCATTTTGGCTGCTCAATGATTTTTAGACTGTGTCATCCTGTGCTCTACTGTGGACTACAGAACAGATTATGTGATGATGGCACACGTGTCAAGGAAGATCTCTCTCAAGAGGTGGACTTTGGCATGAAGCCTGGACCCTGGGTGTATGCCGATCTGGGAAAGAAGTAGCCCAGACACTGGAAACAACCAGTGTCTTGAGATGCAGAAAGGGTCAGCATGATCAAAGTATAGATCAAAGGGAGAAGTTGCTAGAGGATAGTCAGGAGGAACATGGGATAAAAGAACAGACTATGTCCCCTAGGTTTCTTGCCCTATGCAACAGGATGTATAGAGAAGTAAGGAAAACTGGAGCATAAATAAATCCATGTTTCACATGCTTAGTTCGAAATGCTTGCTAAATAGCTAAATGGAGATACCACATAGGCAGCTGGATATAAATATGGAGTTTAGGGAAGAGGTCAGGGCTAGAGATATAATTGTGAGCTGTATCAGCGTACAGATGGCACTTGGCACCAAGGAACTTTGTGGGCTGATGCAGAGAATGAATGGACAAAGAGGGGCAAAGAAACAGACTCACTCAACCTTCAGACATCAACCAAAAAAAGGAAGTACCAGTAAAGAGACAGTGAGAAAGCGTCCAGGGAGGAAAACCAGGATCTGTCAGTCACTAAGACAGACCACAAGAGCTGGGATTCAAGGCTTACATTGTTCCTTTCCCTTTCATTTTAGGAAAAATCAGAAGTAGTGAAGGACAATTAGGAAAATTTTGTAATAATCAAGGAGTTTGGTCTTTTCAATTTTTTTTCCCTCATTTTACACTCCAGAAGTGGAATTTACCAATAGTTTTATTTCTCCTTGAAAACAGTATTGATATAGAATGAACCAAGTAAATTCTTAAAAACTATAGAAATTCTTTACATAAATGTGATAATGATACTTAATTTCAGGTTACCATATTTTCCTATACCAATTTCATCTACATTTATGATGAAATAATTATTTCAATGACCCAACTAAGAATTTTCTAATTTCTTTAAAATTTAATGAAACATATCAAGTAAATAGCAAGAAACAGACTTCTGAGAATTATAGGTCCTTAGGCTTGTAATTTTCAACAGTGAGGATTTTTTAAACTTGTAATTATTGGGCCACTTTTATAACAGCTTTCCAATGTAAGACCATACATGTCTGAACAGAGTTAGGTACTGCACACACATAATCATGGTACTTGACTGGAAAACAAGACAAGTGTTATAGTACATTTTTCAGTGTTCATTGTATAAAATAGGATGGCTAAAGTTTTAAGTATTTCTATTACATTTGTAAATTAAAATAAATATATTTCTAATCTTTTTTTTCTTTTGCTTTTCTAATCTTTTTTTCCCATCACACATGCTTCTCCTAAGTTTAGTCTCCTATGTATTACTACTATCTGGAAAAACTAAATGTGGTGGAGAACCTAGTGCTTACTTATATCCAGTTCTCTCCTTTCTGACCTTCAACGAATATTCTATTTCTCAATCCTCTTAGTTAGGTGGGGTCTTGTGATTGACTTTAATCAATAAAATTTGGCTGGAAACTATATGTGTCATTTCAGGGCTGGAGCACTTAAAAGCAGATATATGCTCTTCATGATTTCTTTTCTTCTTTGGCTGTGACTAAAAAGGCAGAATCACAAAATGAAATAAGCCTGGATTTCTGAGTCAATGTACAGAAAACAGTTGCCTTGGGTAGTTGGTCAACCTAATTATGATTTTGCACAAGCAAGGAATAAACCTTTATTGTATTAGTCCACTAGATTCTGAAGTCATCAGTTACCTTACATGGTCTCCCATTACTCTGTATAATGAAGTGTTTCAAGGTTCAGTTCATTTCAGTCACTCAGTTGTGTCTGACTCTTTGCAACCCCATGGACTGCAGCATACCAGGCCTTCCTGTCCATCACCAACTCCCAGAGTTTACTCAAACTCATGTCCATTGAGTCAGTGATGCCATCCGACCATCTCATCCTCTGTCGTCCCCTTCTCCTCCCACCTTCAATCTTTCCCAGCAACAGGGTCTTTTCCAATGAGTCAGTTCTTCCAATCAGGTGACCAAAGTACTGGAGTTTCAGTTTCACCATCAGTCCTTCCAATGAATATTCAGGACTGATTTCCTTTAGGATGGAATGGTTGGATCTTTTTGTAGTCCAAGGGACTCTCAGAGGTCTTCTCCAACACCACAGTTCAAAAGCATCAATTCTTTGGTTTCAGAGTAGTGTTTCACTTTTTATTAGGATCAAGAAACTCTTACTTATTAGTTGTAACCTAAACAGTAGATCGGAGAAGGTGATGGCATCCCACTCCAGTACTCTTGCCTGGAAAATCCCATGGACAGAGGAGCCTGGTAGGCTGTGGTCCATGGGGTCGCTAGGAGTCGGACACGACCGATTGACTTCATTTTCACTTTCATGCATTGGAGAAGGAAATGGCAACCCACTCCATTCCAGTGTTCTTGCCTGGAGAATCCCAGGGACAGGGGAGCCTGGTGGGCTGCCGTCTATGGGGTCGCACAGAGTTGGACGCGACTGAAGCGACTTAGCAGCAGCAAACAGTAGATACACAAAAGAAAAGGATATTTGACCAAAATAATAAGCTTGTGTAAGTTTAGAATTAGAACAATGACATCTACTTTTAGTGAATTATCTCATTTTGATGTAAGAGATTGATATTCTGATAATGATGGTGCAATAATTTGTTGTCATACTTTCTCAAAGGCTCATAAAATATTCTTAGATATTCAAGCCAACGCATGATCACCATACTTTGTCTCCACACACCTACCCCATGCAACAAGTGTAGGCAGCCTATAAAACGCCAATAGTGGGGGTTGATCAAGAGTTTCAGTCCTCCTCCTCCCACAGACACACTGAATGTGCAGCTACAGAGTAAAACCTCTCAAAGAGATCCACAAACTAGAGGACTGACTCCTCCACATTGGGCAAATGAGAAAATACCCACTGTGAAATGGCTAGGAAAGGCTGAGACACACGTTTACCATAAACCCTACTCCCAGGACAGCACCATACAGTTGAGAGGGTGCTTCAAAACTCCCAACTTCTTCCCGAAGATGGAAGAATTTTTGACCCTATAATTTAGGGTCAGCTCAGCTTTTAAGACTCCCACCAGAGGGTCAGGCACCCAAAACACCTAGCTCTGAAAGCCAGTGAAGCTTGTGTCCATGAGACCTACAAGACTATAGCAAACAAAGAAGCGGTTAACTGGTACAAATGCTCACTATGGCTATCTCCCCAAGGCTCAGTGCAGAGGGAACAGAAGAAGCAAACTGCTCATCTCCCAGTTTTTACCTGAGAGGTCCATCTGCATAGTTTGAAAGCTGCTACCTGAGGCCTCCCTGGTGGCTCAGATGGTAAAGAATCTGCCTGCAGTGCAGGAGACCCGGTTAAATCCTGGAGTCGGGAAGACCCCTGGAGAAGGGAATGGCAACCCACTCCATATTCTTGCCTGGGGAATCCCATGGACGGAGGAGAGTGGTGGGCTATAGTCCATGAGGTTGCAAGGAGTCAGATTCGACTGAGGGACTAACACCCACACCTGAGGGCTACGTTCCTAACTTATCACGCATCCAGGGGCTGTCTGTGATCATCCCTGAAGACCAGAGAAACCAGTGGACACCTCCCTGTCTTCCTGCAGCTGGCTACAAATCACTAGTGTCTCCCCGGAAGGAGCTTCTAGACATACCTGCACCCCTGCTGTTGTGCTGCCACTTGAGGAACGGATCCCTGGATTGGCTGGCTCTGACAGCCAATAGCGCTCCCACCCATGAAACCCACAAAAACTGTTATTAAATGGCTATCCCCCAAGGTTCAGTGCAAAGGGAAAAGGCAAAAATGCCCATTTCCTAGTCTCTCAGAAAGGAATAAATCTGCATACTTTAAAAACTGCTGCCTGAGGGCCAGGCATTTAACTTAACATGCACTTAGGGGCTGACAACTATTGTTCCTGGAGACCAGGGAAGCTAATGGACA
>SJYA01001963.1:21604-32686 GCA_006410615.1 Neotragus moschatus | reverse complement strand
GCCCTCCCAGGCCCCTGCAGCCTGAGGTGGGACAGAGGGGGCCAGGTCCTGGGCCCCTGGGGAGGGGCCACCCCAAGTCCAGAAGGGTGAGGGGCTTAGACTCCAGCCCATTCTGGCAGAGACAACCACCCCCGGGTACACCTCCGAGTGACCCCACGAGACCCAGCCCACCGCCCCTAGGGAGACAGCCCCATCTCCCCTATTTCCTTGTGAGATAAACTGCGATCCGCCCTGCCTCCACGACCCTGCTAGTGCCTGGGGTACCTCCCATCACCACAGCCCCAGGGGAAGGCTCAACAGGGCCCCCATGAGCCTGACCTGCCCCGCCCCCACTCCACTGTGCCCAGAACTCGGGGGACCTGCGGTGGAAGTGGGCGAGCAGCACCATCCTCCTCGCCTACGGCCAGATGGCAGACAAGGCCAAGGCGCAGATCCTTCCATGGGTGGACAACATCCTGTCCCGGATGATCTTCTTCTTCTGCTACAGCTCCTGGGTGCGACCCCCGGCCCACCCCAGAGCCCACCAGAGCGGGGTCAGGATTAGACCTCCCAGGGTCCCGGAGCCCACCTCCCTACCCNAGGCGCAGATCCTTCCATGGGTGGACAACATCCTGTCCCGGATGATCTTCTTCTTCTGCTACAGCTCCTGGGTGCGACCCCCAGCCCACCCCAGAGCCCACCAGAGCGGGGTCAGGATTAGACCTCCCAGGGTCCCGGAGCCCACCTCCCTACCCTACCCCAATGTGGGCCTGGCCTCCTCCTCATTCTTCCCACCTAATGCTTCATGGGTTTTCATGAGGATCCCAGCCCTCTGCCTCCCCACCAAAAGCGAGCCCTGGGTTCTCACTTGGAGGAACTGGATGCCCCGTGATGACAGTCCCCTGACCCTGCACCCTGGGAACGGAGAGGGGCCAGGCAGCTCTGTGAGGCCACCTCACACTTGATCCTTTGGGCCTGGGGTAGCCATATATCATGAGAAGCTGGACACTGGACTTCATACAGGCACCTCCTGATGCTTAAGCATCATCAACTATTCACATTGTTAAACAAAGTCACATGGGTCCCCCCCATTCTGGGGCCTATGCAGCCCCAGCCGGAGGTCTCTGCTGTCCCCCCATCAGCAGTGGCCCTGCTGCCACATGTGACAGTGGCCCTCCTGCTCTCCCACCCCTCTGTTACTCCCACTCCCCGACCTGCCACCTTGCTCCACTGTCTGACCCCAGGATGAGACCCTGAAGCAGAGCTTTCTCACGGCCATACTCATGCTGGTGGGGGCCATCAGCCGCAACGAGGGTGCCCAAAGCTACGAGTTCTTGCAGGTTTCCGAACTCCTCGAGTGTCTGATGGTGAGTGCAAGGTCCTTGGGCAGGGGAAGGGCTTCCCGGGGATGGACCAGGCACCCCCGTCAAACAGCAGCGCTCACGAAAGCCACCAGTGGAAGAGATAGGCCAGCTGGACTTCTAGAGCGTGGACAAACCCCTCACAGGCTTTCACACCTGGAAGCACATCCACGGCCCTCACGTGACTCGCTCCCTACAGTGACTCTGAGCTGGCCAAGGACATCCACCACACAGCTGATGTGGCTGAGACTCAGGAAGGCCAGCTCCATCCATTCTGCCAATACTGACCTAGCTTGCACCGCTAGTTACTAGGGGTTTGGGCCTCGCAGAACCTGTGGGATAGTGGAGGAAACTCACAAGTGATAAATAATTATGCAGTAGCAATAACAAAAATAACAGTCTCATTTTCTGAGCCCTTCCTGTGACCCAGACACACTGTTTTGCATGCCTTGCTTCCCACCTAACACAAGGGCAATGGCATCATGTTACTTGTGAATACACGAAGCTCAGAGCAGTATGGAGGTGTGCCCAGGGTCATGCGAGCTCATGTGTGGGTAGTGGTAGCTAGGATTCAGGCATGATCCATCTGATTCTAAAGTCTATGCTCTAATTGTCTAAGATGGCCAGGGGGATGTGGCGGGGGCAGGGGTGGTCAGATCACAGAGGCCCTCCTGTGAGGATCCAGAGCGGAAGCAGAATCCTGAAGGTTAGAGAGGTGCCAGGCACCCAGGCTTTTAGGCGGGAAGGAGACTTGGTGTCAGAAGTGGGACAGGCCAGGTATGTGGAAAGACTCAGCCTTCACCCGGGATTTACAGCTTCTGATGGAGAAGGAGCCCCGGGACACGCTGTGCACCCCGACTCGCCAGCAGACTATTCACATCATCTCCAGTCTCTGGTAGGCTCCCTGGCCCCACACAGTGCCTTGCTCAGCATTCACCATCAGCCTCACAGCTCAGGCTTGGCGCCCCTCAGGACAGAGAGGTGGGAGACATCAGGCGTCAAGGCCCTCCTGGGCAGGGCTAGGGATCTGAGCCAGCGCAGGCCACCGGGGGAGGCGGGTGGCTGTCTTATGGAGGCCCCCGCCCTCCCCACCTTGTCCCCACAGTAAGCTGAGACCACCACTGGACTTGGAGAAGAAATCTCGGCTTCTGTCCATCAGCCTCCGCAGCGTGATGTCCCTGCCACTGTTGGAGGTCCTGGAGAAACACACCTGCCTCTTTCTGGAGCCTCCCAACATACAGGTTCAAGCCTGGCACCTGCACCCCTTCTGGAGGGGGCCCCCGGGAAAGAATGTCCAGTCCTGCGTACTGCTCTAGGGTTGGGAGGGGGCCGCTGAGGCACCCGCCTCCCACCGTAGGCTGGGGCTGGGGGTTTCTTTTAACTGTTCTGAGCCGACCTGTAAAAAGGGGATGATGATCCAAGAGCTAGTGGTCCTTAGCACTGAGGCTGAAAGGAAACCCTGGGTGTCCCACGTGTGGGGCAAAGCAGCGCTCTGTACATAGAATGGGTGGCCTCCCTGCCTCTTGCCGCCACTGAGAGCGTGCAGCTAGCTCAGTGTCACTCACGCCGCTACTGCAGCTAGTCTGGTCCTGCCCGCGCTAGTGGCTGCAAGAAGGAGCTCTGATGTGCGCTCCACGCCCCTGGCCGGCCGCCCACCCTCTCCAGTTCTGTGCAAGGGAAGCCGCACTGCGGGGAGATGCCGGCCATTGCGGGCAGCCGCCACCGGGGGGCGCGTGCAGCCTCACGCGGCCACGCCCCCGCCAGGCGTCCCGCCTACTGCAAAGGGCAGGCAGCTGATGCTAACTGAGCACCCGCCGGGCGCCAGGCCCACTCAGCGACTGTGTTAGCTCAGCTTCCCAGCGGCGACCCGTCCAGACAGCGAAGGAACCAGCTCAGAGAAGTGGAGGTGTCAGGAGGGAGAGGCAGAGCTGATCTCCACCCCTTGCCCCTGGACCGGCCTCTTCAGGCCACCTCCCCAGGCTGAGTCCAGGATGCAGCTGGCAGATAGGCAGCTTGGATGTGGGTGACAGTGAGGGGCCCCCTAGACCCAGGGCGACATCACTGCAGCAGCTCTCCAGAAGGGGGACGTCTGCCTAGACTCCAACCCTGTGGGAGTCCAGGGTGCCCGGGGTTACCACGTGATGACCCCACGGCCAGACCCTCAGGGAGTGCAGCTGGGAGCCAGGCACGGGGCTGGGGCTTCCTGTTCGTTCTCACCCTGTGTCCACGTCCACCCTGACAGGGGTCTGGCTCCAGCCCAGTTCTCAGGTGACAAAGGTAGGCTCAGCGAGCTGAAGTGGCCCCCAGGGAGCTGACGGCCAGCACCCCAGGGCTCTCCTCCAGTGGATCCTCCTTGTGGCCCTTCCCTCCCTGGGCAAGCCTGACTCGCCAAGTGGCCAAGATTGAGGGTCTCCTGTGTGTGCAGGACCAGTGCAAAATGCAAACAAGGGGCCTTTGTTTAAATCTTCTTTGAGAATTTCAAGATGGCAATGGCAAAGCATTCAAGTAGACACGAGAGCCTTCCGGGTCAGGTCTTGAGTGGGTTACACGCTCGTGAATCTTCTCGGCCACTGAGAATCCTGTGCCCTGGGGCAGGCCCCAGACCACCCCAGACCACCCATGCTCCACGGCTGCCCAGTGGGGGTTCTAAGGGGCCCTTCCTGGGCATGATGTGAGCTCGCTGATGTGCAGCCCATCCTGGGGAGCGTGCAGGAAGCGGGCAGTGAGAGGCTGAGGCACATAGGCGCCCCCCAGGAGGCCTCAGCCATCCCTCTGGCCCTGGGGCTCAGCTGCCCCCTGACCTGCTCCACGCCCCTCACAGACCCTCTACAAGGAGACGGTGGGGGCCCTGGAGCAGATGCTGCAGACCTTCATCATGCAGAACCCCACAGCCGAGGAGCTGCACTTCCTGCTGTCGGTGAGGGCGCGGGGCAGTGCGGGGAGGGGACGGGGGCGGCAGAGAATGCAGGGCCTGAGCCGGGCATGCGACTGGTCTAGACCAGGGCTGGCCATCTCTAGGGATAACCGCGGTTAGGACAAGTGGGGCGAGCAGGTGCAGTGAGCACAGCCCGGTGGCAAGTGGGCCGGGTAGACCACAGCAAAGCAAGCTGGTGAGGGAAGAAGCCGTGGCCCTGCCCCAGAAGGACCTGCCCTCCTTCCCACTGAGAGAACTGCCCCTGCAGCAGGTTCCCAGCTTCGAGGGCGTCTCCCAAGCCTACCACCCCTACTCTGTCACTGCCCTCCAGAGTCCTTCCCTGATAGGAGGGAGAGAAGCCAACAGAGTCAGGGGAGGCCCAGACAGGGGAGGCTGCCTCTGCTGGGAGGGTGGAGGTCAGGGCCAGCAGGCCTCTGCAGAGGAGGGGCAGAAAGGGCCCCGGGGCAGAGGGCACACAGGAGCAGAGCTGAGCAACCCCAGCGAGCATACTGGGCCGGAATGGAGGGAGGTTCTGCATGGCTGGAGCCTGGGGTGGGCGCAGAGGTGGGGGCAGTGGGGCAGAGTGAGGTTAGGTCAGCAGGGGCCAGGCCATCTCAGGCTGGGGGCCCAGTGGAGGTGAGGGGAGCCGCTGCAGCAGGGACTGCCTACCTGGGTGCACAGATGGAAGTCGGGGTGGGGTGTGTGAGCCCGGCCAGGAGAAAACATTGTCACAGGACACAATCGAGTCACGTAATCTCCCAGCACTTCATCCTCACGCAGTGTCAGATCGTCCATCCCGTAACAAATAGGCTCAGATGTGGCTTAAGAAGTGTTCAACCTGTCTCAGTATGCGTTTGTATTTCTTTGTAACTCTGTGCCTTTATGGTGTGCACAGAAAAGCATTGTTCTGGAAATATATACATTGCAGAGAAACAGGTTAAGAACCTGGCGCCTCAAAAGACTTTCAGCAGGAAGGGCATGTCAGCTACAAGAGAAAGAATTAACACCTTCTCTTGCTTGGTGGTTCAGACGGTAAATTGTCTGTCTACAATGAGAGAGACCTGGGTTCGATCCCTGGGTTGGGAAGATTCCCCGGAGAAGGAAATGGCAACCCACTCCAGTACTCTTGCCTTGAAAATCCCATGGACGGAGGAGCTTGGTGCAGGCTATTGTCCATGGAGTCGCAAAGAGTAAGGCACGACTGAGCGACTTCACTTTCACTCTCACTTGGGTCACAACGCGGCAGAAGGATTAGCCGAGGGCATAAAAAGAGACGAGGAAGGCTGGATAGGGCGGGTAGTGGACCGCGCCGGCTGGGACTGGGAGGGGCCTGAGCCGAGGGTGTGGCCTGGCCTTGAGTGGGTGTGGCTTAGGGTGTGGTCTGGGCTGGGGGCGGGGCCTATCGGGAGCTGGGGTCCCAAGCGGCCGCTCCCCTCCCTGCCCCCACCACCTTCAGCACCTGTACGTCTGGCTGGAGTCGGAGAAGGCCCACGAGCGGCAGCGGGCTGTCCACAGCTGCATGGCCCTCCTCAAATTCCTGAGCCACAACCTCTACCTGGACGTGAGTACCGTCTCTCCGGCCCCAGGCCCACACCCGCCAAGCCGCCCTTGTCCCCAAGTCTGCCAAGGTGCATGGGGCCCCTACCCCTAGGACAGGCAGGATCCCCCAGTCCCCTGTGGCCTGGCCAGGCACTCCTCCTCACACACAAGGAAACAGCCGGGGTTGGGTGTTGGGGGGCCCCAGCTGAAGGCTGAACCCAGGCTCCCTGACGCCTGACCCAGAACACTGGGCTTTTGCCAGCGCAGCTTGAAGCCTCAGGCAGGTTGTCCACCCTAAGCCTGTCTCTCAGGGAAATGGGAGGAAAGGAGTCTTCCTCGGAGGGACACAGTGGGCGTCAGATGGAGACTGTGAGAGTGCCGCCCTGCCCCAGACTAGGGCAGGCAGCTTTGTGAGGAGCAGCCACTGTCCCTCTGCCCTCGTCCATCACCATCTCCATCATTTCACGGATCACAGCTTAACCACCATCTGTCACTAACGCCCTTGGGTTGAGTGAACATCAGCACGCGTTCAGGGAGCGAGTGGTTCTGCATTTATCAGCCAAAATCAGCATCGATTCCTCAGGGAGACTCACAGGGAGATGAGGAAATTACTTCCTCGGCCTGGTGCCCAAGGGGCGTGCCTTTCTGATGAAGGCGGACAGGCAGGAAGGCAGCTGGGAAACAGCCACATTCTGCCAAAGGCAAGCTTCCAGTGTTCAGACCCCTCCAGCACTCCTTTGGTGAGGAAGACCCCTCTGCAGGGGTTCAAAGGGTCTTCCATTTACACAAAATCAGCTTCTGCAATGTAAGACTGGGTCTGGGAGAGGCAAGTCAGGCACTTGCCTAGGGCACACTTTTGGAGGCGAAACACTCTGCAAGCGAGATAAATATTTTAATAGAATGTTTTAAACAATTAAATCAGCAAACGGTGGCCCTTGGGCTGGCCACCTGTTGTGAGTAAAGCTTTATTGGAACCAGGACTGGGATTAGGGTGAGATGAGTAAGGCAAGGTCATGGACATGCAGGCTCAGATCCTGTCTTTATTTAAAATTTTGAAACTTTTTCATGACAGGTTTTTTAGCATTCATTTTGATTTTGACAAATATTGCATTAAGATAGTTTTCTCTTGTGTCCTGAGCTTTTTTGGCATCCCCTAACATTTTGTCTGGGGAGCTTCCCCAGTGGCTCGGTGGTAAAGAATCCACCTGCCAATGTAAGAGACACAGATTCGATCCCTGGGTCAGGAAGACTCCCTGGAGAAGGAAATGGCAACTCACTTCTGTATTCTTGCCTGGGAAATCCCAGGGACAGAAGAGCCTGGCAGGCTCCAGTCCATGGGGTTGCAAAAGAGTTGGACACAACTGAGCAACTAAACAGAAACATTTTGTCCAGATCTGAATCCCAGTCCTGCATAGAGTTTGAAGGGATCTTTTCTGACGCCAGCCATGCTGGGGTGAGTGTGTGGCTGCTAGGATCTGCATAAGTGGTTCTCTGCACTCTTACTACAGCCCAAAGAGGACTTCAAACGAATTGGGCAGTTGGTGGGCATGCTGGGGATTCTGTGCCAGGATCCAGACAAGACTACCCAGTGCTCCAGCCTGGAAGGGGTGGGCCATCTCCACAAGCTCCTTGTGCACCAGAGAGGTGAGCCTCTGAGGGTCCCCACNGAGTGGTTCTGCATTTATCAGCCAAAATCAGCATCGATTCCTCAGGGAGACTCACAGGGAGATGAGGAAATTACTTCCTCGGCCTGGTGCCCAAGGGGCGTGCCTTTCTGATGAAGGCGGACAGGCAGGAAGGCAGCTGGGAAACAGCCACATTCTGCCAAAGGCAAGCTTCCAGTGTTCAGACCCCTCCAGCACTCCTTTGGTGAGGAAGACCCCTCTGCAGGGGTTCAAAGGGTCTTCCATTTACACAAAATCAGCTTCTGCAATGTAAGACTGGGTCTGGGAGAGGCAAGTCAGGCACTTGCCTAGGGCACACTTTTGGAGGCGAAACACTCTGCAAGCGAGATAAATATTTTAATAGAATGTTTTAAACAATTAAATCAGCAAACGGTGGCCCTTGGGCTGGCCACCTGTTGTGAGTAAAGCTTTATTGGAACCAGGACTGGGATTAGGGTGAGATGAGTAAGGCAAGGTCATGGACATGCAGGCTCAGATCCTGTCTTTATTTAAAATTTTGAAACTTTTTCATGACAGGTTTTTTAGCATTCATTTTGATTTTGACAAATATTGCATTAAGATAGTTTTCTCTTGTGTCCTGAGCTTTTTTGGCATCCCCTAACATTTTGTCTGGGGAGCTTCCCCAGTGGCTCGGTGGTAAAGAATCCACCTGCCAATGTAAGAGACACAGATTCGATCCCTGGGTCAGGAAGACTCCCTGGAGAAGGAAATGGCAACTCACTTCTGTATTCTTGCCTGGGAAATCCCAGGGACAGAAGAGCCTGGCAGGCTCCAGTCCATGGGGTTGCAAAAGAGTTGGACACAACTGAGCAACTAAACAGAAACATTTTGTCCAGATCTGAATCCCAGTCCTGCATAGAGTTTGAAGGGATCTTTTCTGACGCCAGCCATGCTGGGGTGAGTGTGTGGCTGCTAGGATCTGCATAAGTGGTTCTCTGCACTCTTACTACAGCCCAAAGAGGACTTCAAACGAATTGGGCAGCTGGTGGGCATGCTGGGGATTCTGTGCCAGGATCCAGACAAGACTACCCAGTACTCCAGCCTGGAAGGGGTGGGCCATCTCCACAAGCTCCTTGTGCACCAGAGAGGTGAGCCTCTGAGGGTCCCCACAGAGGACCCGCTCCCACCACAGCCACAGCCTCAGCCCAACCCATGCCAGCATTCCTGAACACAAATCCCCACAGACTTCCCCCAGACCCAGCCTCTAACCTCAGCCATCAGCACAGTTATGGCTTTGTCCTGCCCTGCAGACCCACTGACTCCCCACCCTAAACTTGGACCCAGGCATGACCCTGACTTCAGATGACCCCACTCCACCCACTGCAGGTCCCACCCTAGACCCCAAGCCTGCCTTTGCCCACCCTCACCCCTGCCCCATCCCACCCCTGACCAGGAGGAGAAGATTCACAGGAGCAAGCACCAGCCCCCCAGGAGCCTCCCCAGGCCATCAAGGAAGGAGCCCTGCTCTGGAGTGGTGGGGACCAGGAGGCTGCTCCCTCCAGCCCCCGGGAGGTGGCACTCTTGAAGGACCACGTCTTGCAGCCCGGCAGCTCCCAAGTCATCAAGGTCAAAGCCTTTAGAATCCTGGGCAGATCTGGGTGGGGGGATGTGGCCATGCTCTGCTCCGACCCCTACCACTACCCCTCTGCCGGGGCTCCCCCTGGGGCCGGGGTGTGAGTATTAAAACCGAGGCCAGGATCTCACCTGCATCTCTGGTGATTAACTAGAGCTTTGGAGGACCGTGTCTCCTGGGAAGGAGGAGTTGGGGGAGGAGGGGCTGGAGATAGACGCTGGAGTCAGCAGCGCAGGCTTGAGTCCCAGCTCTGTCTCTCACGGCTGTGCAATCTTGAACAAGCTCCTTCTGTCTGAGTCTCAGTCTTCCTCGTGAAATGGACAGAGTGATGCCAATGAAATTCCAGCCTCCAGGAATGCCTAATAGACAGCACTGGCTGGCTAGCTCCCGAGGTGGGCATCCGCTGAGGCACCAAACAGTGTCCTGCTCGGTGACCCTCTGCAGATACAGCCTCGACTTCCTCACTTTCCCGAGGTTTCCCCCCATCCTCTGAAAGCCAAACCCTCCTCCTTTGAAGGCATAACATGTCTCCCCTCTTCTGCTGTCATCTGACCTCCTGCAGCCAGGCCCTCCTTAGTCAGTGGCTTGGGGTGTCCAGCAGCTCCCCAGCTCCCTTTCATCATCTCAGTGAGATCCTGAGTCTCTGGGACCGTCTGTATCTGTGTGAACTGTGCCTTTTCAGAAGATGAGCGAGGCTGGGACCCCAGGTGTGGGCTGGATGCTGGCGTTGGCTGGACCGGCCGAGTTTCCTAGAGCCTCATGTTTGGAGTGGTCAGTTCATGATGTCTCCGCTATGGTGGCCCCTCTTGCTGTTGAACCCATGACTAATGAAGACCCCTGTATGGGGTGTGTCTGTCAGTCTCCCCATTAGACCTCCAGGCCAGAAGTGGAGTCCCACCTGGGCCCAGCACAGGCTCTGGTGGTAGAACGAGGCTTCAGTAAACACCCATTCAGTGGAGTCAGGTTGAACCAAATGATGAAGTGGCAGTACCTGGCTAGTAGGTACCCAGTGGGTTTTGAATCCAGCCCTGTCTGACTCCAGAACTGTGCTCTCTGCAGCTGCAGTAGCTGTCAGCCCACTGAGGCCAATCTGGAAAAGTTTAGTAGGGAAGAACCTAAAGCCCTGGAGCCATCAATTGTCCAAGGCCAGGACTGGGAAACCAGGCAGGGCTTCTGTTTACACCTGAGGACCTGGACTAGGGGAGGAGACAGGGCTGGAGAGAGGGTTCCCGGGGCCAGGTCAGAGGCATCCAGGAGTTAAGGGGTCCTGGAGCACTGGGGCTCTCAGGTGGATAGAGTGACTAGGAACATAGAGTCCGGGACCTGGGAAGAGCAGTCTGCCCTACTCTGCATGGTCCCCAGCACACAGGGATGGGGCACTCAGCTCAGCTTCTCCTTGAACAGGAAGCAGTGATGGACAGAGCACAGAAAGGGGAGAGGATGGGAGGGTCTGCTGATCAAGGGATGATGGTTCCGAGAAGGTTTGAGGTGGAGAACAGACCTGGGTTCTTGTCCCAAGTCTGTCCTGCATTCCCTATGTGGTTTGTAAACACTATAACTTCATTGCTACCATGAGCCATCTCCACCTTCACCACCAGCTCCAACAGCATTCCTGTCACCACCGTCACTACCACCACCACCATCACTAACAGCACCACCATCACCACCATCATCACTAACAGCATCCCCACCATCACCACCATCANTACCATGAGCCATCTCCACCTTCACCACCAGCTCCAACAGCATTCCTGTCACCACCGTCACTACCACCACCACCATCACTAACAGCACCACCATCACCACCATCATCACTAACAGCATCCCCACCATCACCACCATCACTACCATCACCACCATCATCACCACCACCATCCCCACCAACAGCACCACCATCACCACCACCATCACTAACAGCACCACCACCACCACCACTACCATCACTGCCACCATCCCCACCAGCAGCACCACCATCACTACCACCATCACTAACAGCACCACCACCATCACCATGAACAGCACCACCATCAC
>SJYA01001963.1:0-17433 GCA_006410615.1 Neotragus moschatus | reverse complement strand
CACCCCCACCATCACTCACAGCAACACCACCACCACCACCACCACCATCACCACCATCACTAACAGCACCACCATCACCATCACCACCACCATCCCTACCAACAGTACCACCATCACCACCACCATCACTAACAGCACCACCACCATCCCCACCACCATCCCCACCACCATCATCACCAGCACCATCCCCACCAACAATAACAACAGCACCACCACCACAACCACCATCATCACCATCACCACCATCACTACCACCATCACCATCACCACCACCACCCCCACCAACAGCACCACCATCACACCACCATCACTAACAGCACCATCACCATCATCACCACCATCCCCACCAACAGCACCACCATCACCGCCACCATTACTAACAGCACCACCATCACCACCGTTACCGACATCACCACCATCCCCACCACCACCATCAGCATCACCACCACCATGACTAACACCACCACCATAACCACAGAACCATCATCACTGCCACTTCCAGCTCACATTTTTTCATGCCCTGGGCTAAAATGAATATTCACAAGTACTTAGCAAACCTGAGGTTGTAGTATTCTGGGATTCTGAGAGTCTAACCATCATTCCAGATTGAATTTCTTCAAAAACATTCTAATACTAGAACTTTAACCAAAATTTACCATTTTAGCAAACAATTTTAAATGCAATCTTCAAACAAATGATCTAACCAGATTTATATAGTAGTCTAATATTCTAACACAAAAAGTTACTTTTAGCTACAAATATGCCTGTATGCAGGTTAAGAAGCAATAGTTAGAACCGGACATGGAACAACGGACTGGTTCCAAATTGGGAAAGGAGTACGTCAAGGCTGTATATTGTTACCTTTCTTATTTAACTTATATGCAGAGTATATCATGTGAAATGCCAGACTGGATGAAGCATAAGCTGGAATCAAGATTACAGGGAGAAATATCAATAATGATATGCAGATGACACCTCCCTTATGGCAGAAAGTTAAGAGGAACCAAAGAGCCTCTTGATGAAAGTAAAAGAGGAAGGAGAGTGAAAAAGCTGGCTTAAAGCTCAACATTCAGAAAACTAAGATCATGGCATCCAGTCCCATCGCTTCATGGCAAATAGATGGGGAAACAGTGGAAATAGTGACAGACTTCATTTTCTTTGGCTCCAAAATCACTGCAGATGGTGACTGCAGCCATGAAATTAAAAGATGCTTGCTCCTTGGAAGAAAAGCTGTAACCAACCTAGACAACATATTAAAATGCAGAGACATTACTTTACCGACAAAGGTCCGTATAGTCAAAGCTATGGTTTTTCCAGGAGTCATGTATGTATGTGAGAGTTGGACTATAAAGAAAGCTGAAAGTGAAAGTGAAGTCACTCAGTCATGTCTGACTCTTTGTGACCCTGTGGACTGTAGCCTACCATGCTCCTCCGTCCACTGGATTTTCCAGGCAAAAGTACTAGAGTGGGTTGCCATTTCTTTCTCCAGAGGATCTTCCTGACCCAGGGATCGAACCTGGGTCTCCTGCATTGTAGGCAGACACTTTGCCGTCTGAGCCACCAGGGAAGTCCCTAAAGAAAGCTGAAGGCTAAACAATTAATGCTTTTAAACTGTGGTGTTGGAGAAGACTTTGAACAGCAAGGAGATCAAACCAATCAATCCTAAAGGAAATCAGTCCTGAATATTATTGGAAGGATTGATGTTGAAGCTCCAAGACTTTGGCCACATGATGCAAAGAACTGACTCACTAGAAAAGACCCTGATGCTGGGAAAGATTGAGGGCAGGAGGAGAAGGGGACAACAGAGGATGAGATGGTTGGATGGCATCACCGACTCGGTGGACATGAATTTGAGGAAGCTCTGGGAGTTGGTGATGGACAGGAAAGCCTGGCATGCTGCAGTCCATGGGGTCGCAAGGCATCAGACATGACTGAGAGACTGAACTGAACTGAACTGAACAAATATGGCATTAAAATTATCCTCACCTTCTAATCAATAACTGGTAAACAACATTCTCACAAACACTTTACCAAAATTTTAGAACAGTAAGAGTCTGTTAATAAATATTCTAACATTCAATATATTTTATATCTAATGTACATGTAAACATCCTAACAGACTTTCAGACATCTCAACAAATACCCTGACATGCCCAGGAACATTTTACCATCTGACCATCTTTGCAAGCATTAGTGTTCAGTCGGCCTTCCCAAGTATGACTCTACCACCAGCATTCCGCCTTCCTTTGGTTACCCGTTGCTCAGAGTCAGCGCTTTCCCACAGAACTTTCTGGAAGGATGAAGTGTCTGTATCTGCACTATACAGGTGGCCACTGTCCCTGTGTGATGATTGAGCTCTTGAAATGTAGCAGTGCAGGGAGTTCCCTGGCAGTCCAGAGGTTAGAGCGCAGTGCTTTCTCTTCTGGGCTGCCCGGTCTGGGAACTAAGATCCCTCAAGCCAAGTGAGTACAGCCAAAGTTAAAAAAAAAAAAAAAAAGTGGCTCGTGCAGCTGTCGAACTGAATTTTAAATTTTGCTTCATTTTCTTTTATGGGCTCACCACATAGCTTGAGCTACGTAGGATTAGTTCCCAATCCTACATCCTAGGCAGTGAACGTGCAGAGTCCTAACCACTGGATCACCAGGGATTCCCTGAATTTTTCATAATTAAATTTAAACAGCTTGGTATGGCTGGTGGCTACCATATTGAGCAGCACTGCTCTAAGTCTTTTCCAGAAGGTTCCACCTGGGCAGTCTCCCTCTTGGAGACTGTGGTCTGAGGCTGTGGAGCAGGGATCCCACCCCCTGACCTTGCATTCCCCAAGAGTACCCTCATCCCCCCAGAGCAGCTCAGGGTCTAGGGTGGAAGGTGACACCCACCCCCCTGGACACCTCCTCCCAGAAGAATGTGGGCAGCAAGCAGAGTCGGGCTCCCCGGCAAGCCCTGCTAGGCCATGGGAGCCCTGGGTTCTGGACCCAGCCTGGCCCTGCCTAGCCCTCCTGGGCACCGTAAATGAGGGCAGCTCACCTGCCTTCCCAGGCCTGGGGCTTAGTGAAGGTGACCCTGAAGATCCTTCAAAGATCTGAAGTTGAGTTGCTCTTGGTTAAAACTCTGTGATAAGGGGAGTCGGGAGTGGCCGCCTGGGTGGAGGCTGACAGATGAGGTGAGGACTGGCCAGAGGAAGGGCAGGGTCGAGGCTGGCAGGGTCAGGCATGTCCCAGAACAGCCCTGAGATCTGAGAGAGGAAGGGCGCCGTGCCCCCGCTCCTCTGCTGGTCATCACACCCTCTCTTCCTGCCCCTGGGCTGTGGCTGGCTCAGAGAGACGTGCAGGAAAGCACACTGCCAGACAGGTGCCCTTGCTGGGGCCCCAGAGGCGTGGGGCTCAGGCACCTGGCAGTGCTTAGAGACTTGGGGATCCTGGAGCATTGAGATGGGGTACGAGTACAGCCAAGCAGGCAGGCGCCCAGCGCCAGGGACCATGGTGACAGCGCCTCCCTCCCACCGCTATAGGAGGTCATGAAGCATCTCACGATGGCAGAGCTGACCGACCTTATCTGGACGGCCGTCGATGGCCTGGGCTCCACCAGCCCCTTCCGCGTGCAGGCAGCCGCCGACATGCTGCTCACTGCCATCCAGGAGCATGGGGCCAAGCTGGAGACTGTGAGGGCAGTGGGGCCCCCACGGAGGGCCCAGCAGGATGGGGCAGGGGGCAGGGGGATGGGCCCAGCATAAGGACCCAGGGGCTAAAGCCACGGGTCCCAGGCGGCCTCCCCAACCTTGGGCCTGAGGGGGAGACCCAGACCCCACCCTCTGATGGGTGACTGAATGCAGGACGGAATGGCCCACACAAGTGTCCCAGGGCCCTGGGGAGTGTTTGCAGGGTCGGGAGCAGACATGGGCTGATGGAGCGGGGATAGGATGGGAGTGGGGTGGGGGAGGAAAGCCGAGCCCAGACCCTCCAGGAGCTCTGGATCTGACTACAGACTGATGAGGAGGAGCAACGCAGGGCCCTGGGGGGACTCCCAGGTAGAGGATGGACTGATGCCTCAGGGGGTTGCTCTTGGAGCCAGGCAGGAATGGACAAGTAATGAGACCCGAAAGTGCAAGGGGAGGGGCTTGCCAGACGTCAGAGCAGCAGGTACCAAAGGGATGACATGACACGACGTCATCTGAACATAAGGCAGACACCGTGTCCCCCCAGCCCCAAGACGGGCTAGAGGCTCTAGCCCCTGGGTCTGAACCTTCAGCAACTGCGCAATATTTGGACAGACTTGGACGACCCCATATGCTGTGCAGATGGTGCTCTCCCCCTATCAGCCTGGGGGGTCCCCTTCTGACTCATGTCCAGGGCAGAGAAGAGCCTCCCCCATCAGACCTCCCTCTTAGAGCCCCCAGGGCAGGGCTGTGTGTCCCCCTCAGGAGAGCACTCTACCTGAAGGGGCTCCATGCCCATCGGGGCAGCTCCTCCCTCCCCGTTCAGGCTCCCCACGGCGTGGCCTGGCCCCCTGCCCAGATCAGCCCTCTCCCCAGACTCTTTCTCCCCACACAGGTTGCCAGCCTGGGCCAGGCCATCCACCTGCAGCTCTGTTCCATCCGCATCCCCCAAGCCAAGGAAAATATCCTGCAGGCCATCACCCTGCTGGCCCGGAACCACACCTCCGAGCTGGTGGCCGCCTTCCTGGACTTCTCCATTCCGCTGGACAGGTGCCCGGCCCTCCTTCCCTCCCCGCCCCAGTGCCCACCGTCCATCCTCCTCCAGGCAGAGGGCAGGATCTCTGCACTCTGCCTGCCCTCCTGCTTGCCCATGAACAGGGCTGGGAGCCCTGAGGGGGCATGTGTCTGTTCATTTACTGTGCCCCTCCTGGGGCCATCACTGGGGCGGCACCACAGACCATCCCTTCTCTCGGTGACCCCATAAAACACCCCGCCCGGGCACCACCACCCATCACCTGGTGGAGAGGGACCCGGGATCCTGAGTGCTCCCAGCAAGACCCCTGTCAACACCAAATCCTCTCCACCCTTCCTGCTCCTCCAGGGACCCTCACCCTGCCCCTGCCCCCCAGTAGCACCACAGTCCCCAGGTCCCTGAGCCTGGAGACAGTACTTTAGCTCTAAAATCCCAGTTCTGAATCCCAGGTCTTCAGTCTGTACTACCTGCTTACCCAGCCACCACGCAGCTGCCCTGGGTCACTCCTGGAACCTTGAGGTTGTAGCTCCTGGTCGCCAACACCCTCTCACTCACTCCCACTACCTTGATCTTGGGGACACCAGCATCTTTGGCTCACCCTGATGCCTCAACACCTGGATCTCCTCTCCCATCTCCCTCAGCCTCCCCCTCCCACAGTCGTAGCCTTGGCTCAGCTACCTTCGGTTTCAAGAATCTGTCCCCTGCCCTGACCCACTCCTGCCTCACTCCGGCTGGTACCCAACCCCCGACCAGTAAGCCTCTGCCCTCCAGGACTCCACATTCACTGCCTTGCTCACCTCCTCATGCCCCCTCCCCTGTCCTCACCTCCCTCCTTGCCAGCATAGAACCTACCTTCCGGTGTCAAAGTAACCCCCTGAACACACCCCAAGCCCCTTGGCCCCTTTGTCACACTCAGCTTGCAAAACTCAACTGGCTCCGCCTACTTCACTCCCACACCTGTGCAGCCAAGTGCAGGAAGGAGCGTGCTGCCACCCCCTAAATTCCCAGCCACACATCTCCACGGAGCCCTCAGCGTGGCCCAGAAGCCACATTTCCCCACCCCTCCCCTCTCCTCGGCCCCCAGCACCTCTGCCCCCGCCTCACACTCGGCCACCGACCTCACTTCCATACCCCTGAAAAATCAGAAGCCGCCAGAAGAGAACTCCCACAAGCTCCCGACACCCAGGACCCTGTTTCCAGGAAGATTTCTAATCTTCATATGGAAGGGATTTTTTGTTTTTATTAGCAATGTCTAGTTTTATTGCACTGTGATCAGAGAATGTCATCAAATATTTCCGGTTTATGTAATTTACAGATCTTTTAAACAATTTTTGTGAATATTCTATGGGTACTTGAAGGGGTGTTTGGTTTTTTTTATTCTATTATCAGGTGTAGGACTTGCTATAAAGCTTTACTTTATCGATTCTGTTGTTCAGGTGTCTTCTACCTCCTTACTTAACTTGTGTCTATTTGATCTGTCTTGTACTGAGAGTGGTGTGTTAAAGTTTCCTGTTATTAATATGTTTCTATGTCTCCTTCCATCTCCTGTGGTTTTTATTAATACTTCATAAGATTGTCATGTTATTTGGTGTATACATATTCATAAGTGTTGTATCTTCTTTATGGATTGTGACTTTCAGCATTAAAAAGTGCCCTGCCTTGTCACATTCGATGCTTGAAGGGCTTGAATTCCATTTTGTTATCAGAATCACGTCCCCCACTTTCCCATTTTCCCCCATTTGCCCAGTATTCGTGTGTCCGTGCTTTCATTCAGCCTTTCAGAATCCATTCGTTTTAGGTGTCATCATATGTACAACACATAGTTCGGTCTTGACCTATGATCAGATTGAAAATCTTTTTATTTTAATAGCTGAATTCACAGTCACAGTCATCGATACGACTGATGTGTCAAAATCAGTTCTGCCATCATATTTTGTAATCGCGTGTGTTTTATTTGCTACATATTTTTCTGTGAGATGTGTATTCTTTGATCTTTGGCTGTTTTTTTATGTAGGAAGAGTTGTATTTTTGTTCCAACTGTTACCTTTGTACTCCTAACCTATTTTAGCGTCCTTACTCCCTTGTTTTCTTAACTTTTTAACATCTGGTTTACCCATTTGTGCTGATACCCTTAAACTCCCACCCATGCCCATGGAACAGCCAGTGAGAGTATTCATCCCTATCCAGCTGTGTTTTCATTTGCACAGTTCTTTGTCAAAATTTGCACTGTACTCCTCCCATGTTGGTTTTTCGTGAGTACACACACTCACCCTAAATCCCATTGCCAAAGATTCTAGGTCAACCCTTAGCTTGACAAAGTTAATGCTCTGACAGTTTCCTCAAGAAGGCTCGTGGATTCANTTCTTTGTCAAAATTTGCACTGTACTCCTCCCATGTTGGTTTTTCGTGAGTACACACACTCACCCTAAATCCCATTGCCAAAGATTCTAGGTCAACCCTTAGCTTGACAAAGTTAATGCTCTGACAGTTTCCTCAAGAAGGCTCGTGGATTCAGAATGCCCTGGCTTCTTTTATGTTGAAAGTTGTTTACTTGAAAGGTGGCTTGGCTGCATATAAAATCCTTGGTTCACACTTTCTTTTATTAACTTGTTTTTTGGTGTGGGGGGTTTTTTTGGTTTTTTTTTTTTTTGGCAGAATGCGGGATCCTAGTTCCTGCAAGGATTGAACCCAAGCCCCCTGCTTTGGGAGCATGGAGTCTTAACCACTGGACCTCCCAGGAAGTCTCTAAGTAATTTTTCTTAGTGCTGCTCAGCTGTTGCCTTGCTTTGTTTTTGAAAAGCCTCATGACAGTTTTTTGGTTTGGTTTGGTTTGGTTTGGTTGTCTTTGTAAGTTATCTTTTGGCCTGGAGACTTTGAAAATTGTTTTCTTTATCTTTGAAATTCAACAATTTTACTAAGAAATGTCTAGATGAGACCATTCTGTGTTCATTTTCCCAGGTACCTGATAAGTCTTTTGAGTATGTAGATTTAAGTCTCTAACGTTTCTAAAAAGTTCTCTAGGTTGTCATTTTTCTCTTCCGATTTATTGAGACATAACTGGACATACAGCACTGGTTAAGTTTAAGGTGTAAAGGATAATGATTTGACTTACCTATATCATGAAATGATTACCACAATAATTTAGTGAACATTCATATCTCATATGGATAAAAAATAAAAAGAAAAATTATTTTTCCTTGTGATGAAAACTCTTAGATCTCCTTTCTTCGTAACTTCCACATATAACATGCATCGGTGTTAATTAATCATGTTGTTCGTGGCACCCCTAGTCTTCTTTATCGTCTAACTGGAAGTCCTTTTGACCACCTTCATCTAATTCCCCCATCCCCACGCCTCGCCTCTGATAATCACAAATCTGGTCTTTCTATGAGTTTGTTTGTTTTGAAGTATAGTGCTACTGCTAAGTCACTTCAGTCATGTCCAACTCTGTGCGACCCCATAGACGTCAGCCCACCAGGCTCCCCCGTCCCTGGGATTCTCCAGGCAAGAACACTGGAGTAGGTTGCCATTTCCTTCTCCAACGCATGACAGTGAAAAATGACAGTGAAGTCGCTCAGTCGTGTCCAACTCTTCGCAATCCCATGGACCACAGCCCACCAGGCTCCTCCGTCCATGGGATTTTCCAGGCAAGAGTACTGGAGTGGGGTGCCATTGCCTTCTCCTTGAAGTATAACCGACCTACAACACTGTGCTAGCTCCTGATGCCCAACACAGTGATTCTGTGTTTCTGTACATTTCATAAAGCTGTCAGCATCAAAGGTATTACCTCATCACTGACTATATTCCCCACCCTGCACATTCTATCCCCATGACTTATTTTGTAGCTGAAAGTTTGTACCTCTTGGTCTCCCTCGCCCACTTCTCTCTTGGTTATAATTTTAAATATTGGTGCATCCCATTGTTTGTTTCCTTTTTCAGAGACTCCAGAGATTCACTTGTCTTCTATTTGAACGTCTTCCATTTCCACTTCTTTCTCTGTAGCCCTTAGTGCTTCTCTTAAATTCATCTTTATTGTCTTGGTGGTCTCTCTACTCTTCCTCAATGTTCCTTTCTTACACTTTTTTTCTGCATCATGACTATTTATCAAGGGAGGAATTTTCTTATTGGATCTGTGTTTTCTGTTTTCCAGGGAAGGGTTGCAATAACTCTGTGAATCTGTTAATTTTTTCTCCTGTTTATATACAACACTATTGGAGTGTTTTGTAGGATTTCAAGTTCAATGGCACCCTCTTCTGTCAGCATAACAAAGACCAGATAACTTAGCAGACTTTTAGTTTTGGTGGTAGGTGGGAGGGTTTTGTGTCCTCCACTTTCGAGGGTGCTTTATTTCTCATGCAGGTCCTTGGATTTTTCCTATTTCACACCTTTACCTTTCACTAACCAATTTCAAAGGGTACGTCTTTCTTTTCTGCCCTTTCTTTCCTCCCCAAAGCTGTGTGTCTCGGAGGCTGCCCTTCAGATGAGCATCCTTTTCGGTCCCTTGCCTGGGATCCATGCTTTGGTTTACTTGTTCTCCTTTTGGATGTCTCGTAGTCTCAGACTTAAGATGGACCTCATCTTCATGAAGATAATTCAGATCAGCTCCGAGCCCTGTCAGCAGCTCCCGTCTCCTCTCCTCTCCGGGGTTTCTCTCCCCCTGCCTTTATCTGCCGCAGAGCTTTTTGGAGGAGCAGGGGTGGGTGAGAGGTGCTGCAGGCGGAGCTGGCATAGCTCTCTCCCACTCGCAGCATCCCTCAAGGCACCCCATGGTGTGGTGTAGCTTTGCTTTTCCTCTTGCTGTGTGGTTTCTCGAGGACATTTTGAAAGGTGAGGGGACCCCGGCAGCCACCGGTGTTCTCAGCTGCTCAGGTCTATAGGTCAGTTTTACCCATACTGGAATTTATATCTTGTTTCCTCAGTGCTAAGAAGCACATTTTTCATACGCCAACACCTATGCAGTGGGAGCACTTTTTACACTGATGGCACCTTCACCTGGGCTGACAGGGTGGGGGTGGTTCTCAGTCACCTGGGGGCACTCTCAGCTGGAGACCAGTGCAAATTTTCAAGTCCCCGCTGGAGGGCTTTTGGGGGGCCCACACTGGTGGTGTGAATTCAGAGCCCTGTGTAGGTTTTGTGGTTCAGATTCTCAGGCACACCCTCCTTCTTCCCTTCACAGGCTGAGCAAGCACTGGGTCTTCTCGCTATTTCTTCCTGCAGGGTAGGCTTTTTATCTTCTCTTGTTTTATCCCGTTTACCTTGTACACACAGCCCATGGGGTCCGGCCTTTATGATGGGGTCCCTATTAGACTCCCATCTTGGATAGCTCCCCTTTCTTAGGAGCACATGAAATAATGGTGGTGTCTCCTAAAAGTATCGACAGAATTGTGTGATTCATGCCCCTCCAGTATTCTTTTGTTGTCTGGTTTTTTTTCCCCCCCTCAACATTTTGTGTTTAAGATTCATCCCGTTATGTTACACATAGTTGGAGTTCGTTCACTTTGAGTTGCCGTGTCTTGTCCCATCTTGGTAAACACCAGTTACCCTTGTTAGTGTGGACGGACATTTGAGTTTGGGTCTGTGCATAACACTGCTGTGAAGCTGCACATACGTGTGTCCTGAGACACACCCACACTCAATTTCCTTGTGCAGGCATGTCACTCACCTAACATGATGCAAAATACTCCCAACATGCTTAAACCACCTCTCACACCCACAGTATTTTTATATGTGTAGTTCCTGCTACTCCACGTCTTCACTGACACTTAACATCAATCTTTTAGCCAACCATCAAAATTTTAATCAATCTGCTGGGTGGTACTAATCATATTTCCATGTTAGTTTTCATTCTGCTGATTAAGTAATGAGGTTGTACATCTTTTCATGCAATCTTTGGCCTTTGGGGCATCTTCTTTGGGATGCCTGTTCAAGTATCCTCCAGATTTTTCTGCTGGGTTGTCCCTCTTTTTCTAATCAATTTCTAGAGATTCTTTATGTGATCTGGATACAAGGTCTCTCTTGACTATTATATTACATATCTTCTCCACTTTGCAGCTTTCCTGCCTCTCCCTCACTCGGTCCTTTCATGAAGAGGAGTTCCCAGGTCCCTCATTTATTCTCAGATGTTACCTTATAAAAGCCCTAGAGTGTGGGAACTTCCCTGGTGGTCCAGTGGTTAAGAGTGCTCTCCCAATTCAAGGGGCCCTCAATCCCTTTTTGAGGAACTCACATCCCACATGTCACATGGCCAGGCAAAAAAGAAGCCCTAGACTTTGCCTTTCTCATTCAGCCCGCGACTGCCCACCTGAGGGCCGTGTTCAGGGCCCTGCCCTCAGGCTCTCTGCCTGGCACTGCTGCCTGGGCCAGGCCAGCACCCAAGGTTCTCATTCCTACAGCTTTAGAAAGATTCCCCTCCCTGATCCAGAAAGCCTCNTAAACCACCTCTCACACCCACAGTATTTTTATATGTGTAGTTCCTGCTACTCCACGTCTTCACTGACACTTAACATCAATCTTTTAGCCAACCATCAAAATTTTAATCAATCTGCTGGGTGGTACTAATCATATTTCCATGTTAGTTTTCATTCTGCTGATTAAGTAATGAGGTTGTACATCTTTTCATGCAATCTTTGGCCTTTGGGGCATCTTCTTTGGGATGCCTGTTCAAGTATCCTCCAGATTTTTCTGCTGGGTTGTCCCTCTTTTTCTAATCAATTTCTAGAGATTATGTGATCTGGATACAAGGTCTCTCTTGACTATTATATTACATATCTTCTCCACTTTGCAGCTTTCCTGCCTCTCCCTCACTCGGTCCTTTCATGAAGAGGAGTTCCCAGGTCCCTCATTTATTCTCAGATGTTACCTTATAAAAGCCCTAGAGTGTGGGAACTTCCCTGGTGGTCCAGTGGTTAAGAGTGCTCTCCCAATTCAAGGGGCCCTCAATCCCTTTTTGAGGAACTCACATCCCACATGTCACATGGCCAGGCAAAAAAGAAGCCCTAGACTTTGCCTTTCTCATTCAGCCCGCGACTGCCCACCTGAGGGCCGTGTTCAGGGCCCTGCCCTCAGGCTCTCTGCCTGGCACTGCTGCCTGGGCCAGGCCAGCACCCAAGGTTCTCATTCCTACAGCTTTAGAAAGATTCCCCTCCCTGATCCAGAAAGCCTCCCCCTCTTCCTCCTCTTCCTCCTCCTCCTCCTCCTGCAAGGCTCTCCTGGCCATTCGTGGCCTTTTGCCTTTCTCCATAAACTTTAGAATCATCACCAAGCCTCCTTGTTTTCTTTTTCCTTGTTCACCCTTGGGCAACTGGTTTTATCGGATTGGCCCTCAGAGCTGGACTGGGAGTAACCCTTGCTTTGTCACGCTCACCCACCCTGGTTCTCGTTGGAGCCGGCTTTCTTTAATTTAGTTCTTTACTTAGAACAGGGATTCTTCTTAGTAATCAATTGCGCACCTGGGAGGCCCTCGTCTGGACCAAAGCCAGGGCCTTGGTTATGAGCTGCGCCTAAGGGCCAGGCTGCCCACCCTCACTGGCTCCATCCCCTGCTCACCCACCCAAGGGTCTCCATTCTTTTGCTTTCATTTTATATAGCGTGTTTGCATCCAAACGTATTCCTAAAACATTTTATTTGCAGTTTCTATAATTTACATAAAGAGCATCATGATGCATATAGTCTTTGAAGACTTTTTTTCTCTGGCCTGATATTAATGTAGGTTTTCAGGTCTAGATCCTCTATCTAACCTAAATCTAATAACATCAGTTCTTCTTTGTTTAGGATTGTATTGTATGTCTCTTTCCACTTTTTTTTTTTTTAATAGACTTTTTTTGGAGCTGTTTTAGATTTACAGAAAAATTAAGCAGAAGTTGCAAAAGTTCCCTTCTACTTCCCTCTCCTGCCAGGCTCTTTACTTGGTAACATCTTGCCTCAGTGTGGTAGGCTTATTACACTTGATAAACCAATATCGCTATATTATCATTAACAAGTCTATAGTTTACATTACAGTCCGCTCTTGGGGATGTACATTCTATGAGAGAAATGTGCAGTGACGGGTGTTGACGATTATAGTATCAAACAGAATAGCTTCGTGGCCCCTAACCCCCTGTGCTCTGTCTGTTCATCCCCCCTCCCTCTAAACCCCTGGCAACCTCTGATCTTCTGAGTGTCTCCATGGTTTTGCCTTTTCCAGAACGTCATGGAGCTGGAACCATCCCGTGAGGCCTTTTTAGGTTAGCTTCTGTCACTTTCTGATAGGCTTTCATGTTCTCGTATGTCTTCATGGCAGCCACTCTCACCCCCTAGGAACTCTGTCTTTCTTATTTCTTTTGTGTTGGGGGTGGGAGTGTGAAACGGCCCCCACAGTAAGTCTAGTCAGCAGTCATCATCATTCCTCGCTACAGATCTTTGTCCTCGTGACGAGAACTTGTAAAGCAGCAAAAGTCGGAAAGAGGCAATACAATGTTAACAGTCACAGTCGCCCCACACTATGCTACCTCCCTGCGCTTCATTTCCCCATTTCGCCTAGCCCCGACTCCTCACCTCTAGCGACCCCCAACTTGTTCTCTGTAGAGAGGAGCTTGGGTTTTGTTTCTTTGGGTTGGATTTTGGTTTCACTTAGATTCCATGTATAAGCAAGATCATGTGGTATTTGTCTTCCTGTCTCTGATTTACTTCACTGAACATAATACCCTCAAGGCTGATATGTGTTATCTCAAATGGCAAGATTTCCTTCTTTCTTATGGCTGAATGATATTTCATGTTATGCACACACATACACATACACATATATATATATATAGGGCTTCCCAGGTGGCTCAGTGGAAAAGAATCTGCCTGTCAATGCAGGAGACATGGGTTCGATGCCTGGTCAGGGAAGATCCCCTGGAGAAGGAAACAGCAACCCTCTCCAGTATTATTGCCTGGGAAACCTCATGGCAGAGGAGCTTGGCAGGCTACAGTCCAGGGGGTTGCAGAAGAGTTGGACATGACTTAGCAACTAAACAACAGCATGTATGTGTCTGTTGATGGGCAATTATGTCTTCTCCATATCTTGGCAATTATAAATAATTTAAAGGCAATCAGCCCTGGGATTTCTTTGGAAGGAATGATGTTAAAGCTGAAACTCCAGTACTTTGGCCACCTCATGTGAATAGTTGACTCATTGGAAAAGACTCTGATGCTGGTAGGGATTGGGGGCAGGAGGAGAAGGGGACAATAGAGGATGAGATGGCTGGACGGCATCACCGACTTGAGGGACGTGAGTTTGTGTGAACTCCAGCAGTTGGTGATGGACAGGGAGGCCTGGCGTGCTGCAATTCATGGGGTCACAAAGAGTTGGACACGACTTAGCGGCTGAACTGAATTGAACTGATGAACATGGGGGCTCATATATCTTTTCAAATTAGTGTTTTCATATTCTTCATATAAGTTCCCATAAGTGAAGCCATGTGGTGGTCCGATTTTTAGTGCTTGGATGAACCTCCATACTATTTTCCATAATGGCTGCACCAGTGTACATTTCCACCCATAGCGCATGAGGGCTCTGTCCTCCCCACATCCTGGCCAGCACTCCTTGTTCCCCGTCGTCCTGATAACAGGTGTGAGCTGACAGCTCACTGTGGTTTTGATTCCCATCTCCTTGATGATGAGAGGCGCAGAGCATCTTTTCATGGACCTGTTGGCCATCCGTATACCTTCTTTGGAAAAGTGTCTGTTCAAATCCACTGCCCATTTTTTAACTGGACGGCGTGGGGAGCTTTTGTTTATTTTTGACATTGAGTTGTGTGTGTGCGTTTCATATGTTTTGGGTCTTAAAACCTGTTTTCATCAGTATGATCTGCAAATATTTTCTCCCATTTGCTATGTCGCCTTTCATCTTGTTGATGGCTTCACTGTTGTGCAGAAGCGTTTCAGTTTGACGCAGTCTCGCTTGTTGATTCTTGCTTTTGTTCCCTTGGCTTTTGGTGTCAGATCCAAAAACTGATTGCCAAGACTGATGAGAAAAGCTTACCGCCTATGTTTTCTTCTAGGCGTTATATAGTTCCAGGTCTTACATTCGAGTCTTTAATCATTTAGAGTTAAGTTTTGTATTTGGGGTAAGACAGAGGTCCAATTTTATTGTTTTGCATGAGGCTGCCCAGTTTTCCCAACACCATTTGCTGAAAAGACTGTCTTTCCCCGTTGTGTGCTCTTGGTTCCTTTGTCGTAAATTAGTTGAGCACGTCTGTGTGGGCTTATTTCTGCACTGGGAACACTTCCTTAACTTGGCTTCCAGGCCCACACTTGCCTGACCCTCCCTATACCTCCCCAGCTGCTACTGCACAGCCTCCTGGTTCCTTCTTCCTGTTCCCTGACTTCTTAGCTCAGGGATTGAAGGGCTGACCTCAGGCCTCATCTCCACTTACACTCCTTCCCTGATGGCCACACCCCAAGACCAGGCGGAAAGACCATGGGAGTAGACACACCTGACCTCCAATACCAGCTCCCAGTTATGAGGCAGGGCCCTGATCAGGACACATCTTATTTCTAGTCTTCAGTTTTTCACGTGCAAAATGGGCACAAGGACTCTGCAAAGCCCTACACATGCCAGTGACAGCCCCTAAGTTGGCCCAGGTCAGGCCCAGGGAGCTGGTGGTCCCCAGCAAACCCAGGCCCAGAAGCAAACGGCCACTGTATGGCAAGCTCTAAAGGCTGAGCGGGAACAGGCCCTATGAGGAGGCCCAGAGGCAGGAGAAGAGGGAAGGCAGGCAGGTGCTGGAGGTCAGAGGGCAGGGGTCAGAGGGTGATAGCTTTAGGTACCAGCTAGACTTGTCCTGACTGTACTTAGGCACCATGGAGGGTTACAGAGTCTGCCACTGGGATGAGAGGGGCCTGAACGAGGGAAGACCTGGGACCACAGGCCAGGGCAGCCAGCCCCACCTCTGCTGCAGCCCCGGGCCACACACACAGCTGTCCAGGCCCCAGCCCTCACACCCGTCCCCCCATCTCACCCACCCATCCTGCCAGGGTTCAGCTCAGGACCAGCCTGGCTTCCTCCCAGGCACCCCACTGCAGGCACCTGAGGCTCTGGGCACGGTGGCTGCTGCTGTGACCCAGGCTGGGCAGACCGGAGCCTCAGCGCCGCCCTCACACCACCCTTTGCTTGCAGCCACGCCTTCCAGTTGTGGAGGGCCCTGGGTGCCGAGCAACCCGTGAGCCACCTGGTGCTGGCCGTGCTGCTGGGCTGGCTGCAGAAGCGGCCCCAGCCCACTAGGACCAGTGGCGGCAGCCCCCAGCCCAAGAAGGCCTACCTGCACTCCCTGGCCGTGAGTGTCTGCCCCCACCACCCCAGATGCCATTCTAGCTGCCTTCTCGAGTGTGTTCAGTCACACATGAGTGTGAGCCACCCACCACATGTGCCAGGCCTCAGGGAAGGGAGCCCCATACTCAGGCTATGAAAGCCCTGTCCTGCCCAACCTGGCCTCCAAGGTGGCTCCAGCTGGGAGCTGACCCTGGGTCCAGGCCCAGCTCCCCACTTCCCGACTGAGGGCCCTGGACCCCTCCAGCCTGGTGTAGGCAATGAGGAAGGGCGTGGAGAGATTTGTGAATCTGCCCCTATACTAGGGTTCTGGAGGAATCTTACAGGCTGTCTCCAGAGGCTCCCACCCTCCTGTAGAAGTCCACACCCACTCCCCACCCGCCCCCCAGCTTTCCCCACAACCCCAGACCCTGCTTGCACAGCCCCCAGAGCAGGAGGCTCGTTTCCTAACATGCCTCACCTGGGCTGGACTCTGACGGGGCTGCAGCTGTGCCACAGCCCTGTTTGATCCAGGGCTGAGAACCCATTCGCACCCCCTAGCCCCCTGAGCAGTGGACAGAGCCTCCTAGGCAAGCTGCTGCCCCCAGCCGAGGGGTGTGACGGCCACACTCGGTGCCCGGGAAAGCCCACCCTGTCTCCATGCCAGCCCTCCATCAGCCCAGCCCCGCAACACCCCCAGACCCGGACCCTCCCTGTTGGAAACCAGACTCAGCATGGGGTCAGCAGGGCAGCCTTCCTGGATCCTGCCCTCCTCTTGTCATCCCCCCCACCTTGAGAACATTCTGGACCCAAGGCCCCTCTCCAGGTGTGGGAGGCCCTGGGGCTGCTGTCTGGTAGCTCCCCTTCGTATGGCCCCCACTCAGCTTTCATTCACAGGCATGTGCCAGGCTCTGTGTTGGGGGCATTGCAGGGAGCACAGCCCACGGGGTGGAGGGGCCAGACACGAGGCAGTGACTGAGGGCAGAGGGCAGAGCAGACGGGGATGGTAGGCTGGCAATGGGAGGGGGCGGGTGGGGAGCATGCAGGGTCCGGAGAGCGGGCCACGCCCCCGGGAGGTACGTCTCATGCAGGGACTTGGCTGTGGTCCTGGAGACAGCAGGTAGACACAGGGAGGCAAGGTCGGCAGTGGGTTTTATGGGAAGGCTGGCCCCTCAGCATCCCCTGACGCCCCTGCAGGCCATGAACACGCTGCACGAGCTGCAGTTCGCCCGTGAGTTCAAGCAGGCCATGCAGGAGGCCTTTCCCGAGCTGCTCCTGGCCCTCCTCTCCCAGACGCACTACCTCCTGGAGCTGAACCTGCCCGAGGAGCCCCAGCCCGGCAAGGAGGCCCAGGAGACAGCCCTGTTCGGGCCCCACAGGTAAGGCCCAGGCCCCAGGGATGCGGTGCATGGGCTTCCCAGGGCTGAAGGACAGAGCTTCACAGCTGGGCAGCTTAGAGCCACAGGCGGGTATTCT
>SJYA01001962.1:2031296-2043730 GCA_006410615.1 Neotragus moschatus | reverse complement strand
CGCCCTCCATCTCCCAACGCCCTCCCATTCTGCCTGGTTCCTGGACATGTGGGAATTCAATAACCACCTGAGGAACCAAGGGGGAGGCCAAGTGTGTCTCTGGGAGGGCTTTCGGCCCCTCAGGCAAACATTGCCAGATGATAGAAGAATGAAAACAAAGCCAAGCTTCTTCAAAAGTCCCCATTAAACCAAGTAGTGGAATCCTGAAGGGGCCTTTGTGTTAACGGAATCCTGCTGTATCTCTTGATGACTTGAAATAAAGGGACCATCAGCTTGCATTTAGGAAATGTGGATTTTCAAGCTCATGGGATTTGACTTCTAGACATCAGTAGTTTTTCCTCACAGATCAGGCTCTCCCATAAAAACCCAATGCAAGACACTGAAGGAATTTTAAATCTTCTAGTAACCATACTTTTGATAAGTAATAAGAAACAGGTGAACTTAATTTTTATAGTATGTTTTATTTAACGCAATATATCTCAAAAAGTAAGATGGAATCAATATTGAAAAATACCAGTGAGCCATGTCACATTCTGTTTTGCCCTAACTCTTTGAAACTTTACCCTTTCAACACCCGTCAGTCTGGACCAGCCACATTTCAAGTACTCAGTATCCGCACTGGGCTACAGTGCCAGACTGTTCAGTCGCTAGGTCTTGGCCGACTCTTTGCGACCCCACGGACTGCAGCACGCCAGGTTTCCCTGTCCATCACCAACTCCCAGAGTCTGCTCAAACCCATGTCTATCGAGTCAGTGATGCCAAAAACAGGAGGAGTCTGGAGCCTCCCTCAATCTTCTCAGTCCTAACATGGCCTGGGATCCCCCAGACCCATCTTTTCCTTGGAGTCTCTTGTTTCAGCCTGGTCACATCTGAGTGGATAAGTCTGGGGTAGGAGATTTGCTTCCTCTGGAGAAACGTCATTAATTTACCCAACAAGCACTTATAGGGCGGCTTCTATGTGGCAGGTCCTGTTCCAGGACTTAGGGATACAGCAGTGAACAAAACATATCCCTGCCCTTGAGTAGATAGGCAATAAGAAGGAAACAAAATAGGTAAACGGATCGAAGAGTGTATTAGAAAGGCGTAAGTGCTGTGGAAACAAAGGAAAAAATAGAGCAGGGTAAGGAAATAAGTGCTGGGGCTGGGGCGGGTTGCAGTATTAAATGTCATGGTCAGAGCAGGTCTCCTTGAGAAGGTGAGGTTGGAGCAAATTCGTATACAAAGGTTTGAAGGAGACAAGGACATTGGCCACTAGAGCATCCAGACAACACAGCTAGAGCAAAGACCCTCAGGTGGGCAGGGCGTGTTCAAGAAATAGCAAAACACACAAACAGCGTGCCTGGAGAGGAATGGGCAAGAGGGAGCGTGTTAGGAGATGAAACCACAGGATAAGCTGGTAGGGGCAGATCAGGCAAAGGCCTTGCAGGTCATTTCCAAGGACACTGGCTTTTATTCTGAGACAATCATGATAGAATTTTGAATAACATTAAGTGAAAGTCGCTTGGTCATGTCTGACCCTTTGCGACCCCATGAACTATACAGTCCATGGAATTCTCTAGGCCAGAATACTGGAGTGGTAGCCTTTCCCTTCTCCAGGGGATCTTCCCAANGACACTGGCTTTTATTCTGAGACAATCATGATAGAATTTTGAATAACATTAAGTGAAAGTCGCTTGGTCATGTCTGACCCTTTGCGACCCCATGAACTATACAGTCCATGGAATTCTCTAGGCCAGAATACTGGAGTGGTAGCCTTTCCCTTCTCCAGGGGATCTTCCCAACCCAGGGACTGAACCCAGGTCTCCTGCATTGCGGGTGGATTCTTTACCAGCTAAGCCATGAGGGAAGCCCAAGAATACTGGAGTGGGTAACCTTTCCCTTCTCCAGTGGATCTTCCCAACCCAGGAATCAAACCAGGGTCTCCTACATTGCAGGCAGATTCTTTACCAACTGAGCTGTCAGGGAAGCCTTGAATAACATTTCTCTGACTTAAATTTCAACAAGGTCCCTCTGGTTGCTGCATTGAGAAGAGAGTAGAGGAAGCCGAGAGTGGAGGCAGGAGGGTTAGGAGTCTACTTCAGCAGCCCAGATGAAAGGTGATGGTGCTTGGACCAGGGTAGTAGCAACAAAGATGATGAAGAATAGACAGATTATGTTTTCAACGTAGAGTCAATGGGAGAAGGGAGAGTCAAGGGTGATTCCTGGGTTTTTTATTCAAGCAGAAGATTAGATGTCAAGGCCATCCACAGAGGTAGGAAAGGCTGTACATGGGCAGTTTTCTTGTGAGAAGACCCAGAGTTTAGTTTTTAAGATGTTGAATTTGACATGTCTTTTCAACATCCAAATAGAAATATCAAGCAGGCAATTAGAATGATGAGTCTAGAATTTGGAGAAAGATCAGGACTGCTGACGCAGATTTGGATTTCTCAGCATATGGGTGGAGTTTAAAGCTTTGAGATTCAAGGAGACCATCTGAAGAGTGAGTACAGAGAAGAGCATCCCAAGACACCTCCATGTTAAAAGGTTGAGAAGATAGGGAGAATCATCAAAGGAGACTGAGGAGGAGTGAGGCAGGAGGAAAACTGAGAGAAGACCGGCATGTCCTGGAATCCAGAGGGAAAAAGTGCTTCAAGGAAAAAGGCATGAAGTGTGTAGACTGCTCCTGACAATCAAGTAAGATGTGACTGAGAAATGAGATTTGGCCATTAGATTGAGCAACATGGAGGTCTCTGCATTCATAATGAGGGCAGCTTCCAGGGAGCAAAAGCATGACCACTGTAGACTTAAGAGAGACTACGTGGGACAGAACTGGAGACACTGAGCACAAACGCCTCCTTCAGCAGTCTTGCAGAAGGGTAGCTGGAAGGGTCAACGCAGTCAAGAGAAAGCTTCTTTTAAAAATCAACTTTAGGGAACTCGCTGACGATCCAGTGGTCAGGACTTAGGGCCTTCAATACCAGGGGCAGGGTTCAGTCCCTGGTCAGGGAACTAAGATCCTGTAAGATGTGTGGCGCGGCCCCCCCAAAAAAAATCAAGTTTATTGAGGCATAATTTACCTTGAAGTATTTACATTTGAAGTGTATGGTTCAATGAGTTTTGACATATGAATCCATGTGACCACTGCAACAAAGATGTCTAACACTTCCATCACTCCCTCAAAATTCCCTCGTGCCCCTTCATAATCCCTCTCACCATCACTACCCCAATCCCCAGCACCACTGATCTGCCCCCTTTTTCTTTTTTGTAACTTTATTTGCTTATTTTGGGCTGTGCTGGGTCTTTCTGGCTGCGTGGACTTTCCCCTAGTTTCCATAAGCGGAGGTTACTCTCTGGTTGCGGTGCAGGCTTCTCATTGTGGTGGCTTCTCTTGTTGCAGAGCACAGGCTCCAGGGCACACAGGCTTCAGTAGCTGCCGTGTCCAGGCTCAGGAGTTGTAGCTCCTGGGCTCTAGAGCAGAGGCTCAATAGTTGTGGTGGACGGGCTTAGTTGTTCCACGGCATGTGACATCTTCCCAGATCAGAAATCGAACCTGTGTCTCCTGCACCGGCAGCCGGATCTTTACCCCTGAGCCTCCAGGGAAGCCGCCACTGATCTGCTTTTTGTTACTGAGATTCGTTTTGCCCTTTCTAGAATTTCATATAAGTTAAACCACCCAGGGTGTACTCCTGAGTCTGGCTTCTTTTGTTCAGCATGTTTTTGAGACATAACATCTTTTGTAGCATTAAGTGGCATTCCATTGTATGGATAGATCACACTTGACTTTCCACTCACTTGCTGTTGGACATTGGTATTGTTTCCAGTTTTTGGCTCTTGTGATTAAAGATATGATGAATATTTGCATGTAAGTCCTGGTTTGGACATGAATTTTACTTTTATAGGATAGAAATCTAGGAATAGAATTGCTGGGTCATATCATAATGTATGTTTAATTTTATTTAAAAATTACCAAAATGTTTTCCAAAATGACTATTTCATTTTACATTCTAATTAGCGATGTGTAAGTTCCAATTGCTCCACACAGTTAGCAAACACTTGATACTGCCAGGAAGGCTTGTTTGTTTGTTTACAGAGTGCTCTGGTATACTGTTGACCCAGCTTTCCCTAATGTTATCATCTTACAAAGCCGTGGTATACTTGTCAAAACTAAGAAATTAACTTTGCTATGGCATCATCAGGGTTTCCCAGGTGGTTCAGTGATAAAGAATCTGCCTGCCAGTGCAGGAGACACAGGACACGAGTTTGATCCCTGGGTCAGGAAGACTCCCTGGAGGAGGAAATGGCAACCCACTGGTGTATTCTTGCCTGGAGAATCCCACGGACAGAGGAGCCTGGCGGATTATAGTCCATGGGATCACAAGTAGTTAGACACGACTGAGAGGCTAAGCACAGCACAGCAAGATTTTCTTATGATTCAACTGGGGTTATGGGTTTTAAGGAAGAACATTCCAGGGGTGAAGTGCCCTTTCGATTAGATCGTATGTGTGTATGATAGCAATGTGACTTATCAGGTTGGCTTATCACGTGACGTGACCGTCATCACTCGGTGAAAATGGTGTCCCACAGGTTTCTTTCCTATAAAGTTACTCTTTTATAAAGTTACAGCTATAAATTTATAGCTTTTATAGAGAAAGTTTTCTCTAAAAAGATGAAGAAAAGAACAGTCTATCTGTATGTTGATAGAAATGAACCTATAGAGAGCGAAATATTGGGAGAATGTCTTTGGCTTCTTCTGTAAGTGTTGAAAATCTTTTTCACTCTCAGTCTCCACCTTGTCTCATAAAAATTTCACTTACCCATAATTTAACGTCCTTAGGCTCTGTTGGAGGTCAAACGACCTGTTGACAAGATCAGGGCAGTTTTCCCCGGTGACCCCATGCTGGCTAAGAACTCCATGGAAGCAGGTGTCAGGACTGGTCAACCCACAGAACCCCCTGGTGCCCGGGGGAGGGTTGGCCTTTCTCCCTCCTGCTCAGCTGCTCAGCACACAGGCGCTCAGTGTGGATGCGCAATTCTGGGGCTGGGGAAGAGCCCGTGTTTGAGCAGAAAAGAGCCGAACATCTGTCATGGGAAGCTGTAGCAGCTGAAGCCTTCTGGGGGCAACTGTGAGGCCTGATAACTGTGGGGGAGAAATCTCGGAGAAGGAAGCAGCACATGGAGCCCCATGACTCCCACTCAGAATCCAGAACAGTGGTGCCCGTGTGGCTTCCATCCATCCCCTCACTGGGAGGACCAGGGCTCTAAGCTCTGGCTGGGGGCTCAGGGGAAAGAGGAATCTGAGTACCCCGGGGCATGAGATGAGATGAGCATGACCTTGGAGGCTCAGGTTAGAAACTCAGTGATGGAAGAGACAGCCCCGAGAGAGAGGCCTGGCCCGGCCCTTGGCCGCTGCCAGACAACTTATCACCCACTCCCTCCCCCAGCCCCACCTCTGCAATCCCTGGGCTCAGAGGTCTCTCATCTGGTTCCAGCTGGGGAACTCCAGGCCCACAGGGTGCAGGGGTGGGGGGAGAGGGTGGTTATGACAAAAGTGACATATCCTGGCTGGCAGAGATGATCCCCAGGCATGTATTTTGCAGAGGCCAGCAGTACGGTGCCTACAGAGATGCATACATCTGCAGATGAATCAATCCACACCCGGGCCTGTGACCGTCGAGAGGAAGGTGGTAAATTCCCTCTTGTTCAGAGAAGACCTCTCTTCTCAACCAGCGGCCCACGGGTTTCTCACCAAGATACCAATTCATTGTACAGGGAAGGGAACTTACCATGTGGAAATTCCCACTTCCTCTGGAGAACAGTGCACGCAGGGTTAACCTCGGTGAGTAAGAACCCACCCCACCACCCCCATGCCTCTGAGGACAGCTTTGCTCTCGGGATGACTGCAGTCACCCCAGGTCTTATCCAAACTCTCAGCCCAAGTCTGAAAAATGCCCGGGACCTACCTAGGAGCCAGGCTCCGAGCACCAGTATTGATGGACTGAAGCAGTTACCCAAGATTTTCCTGCCCTGCATCCCATCCTTCTGACAGCAGCCTTCCGGCTTTCCTTAGGGGAGCACTCTTCAGCCCTCTCTGTTGATGTGCTTCTGTAGGGGCACCTGGTCCAGGCCCTAGGACTGGGCATAGAATCCAGGCTGGGGACCTCACTGGGGTCCAGTGGTCAAGCATCTGCCTGCCAATGCAGGGGACATGGGTTTGATCCCTGCTCTGGGAAGATCCCACATGCCTGGGGGAAACTGAGCCTCTGCGCCATCACTACAGAAGCCCCCACCTCTAGAATCCTTGCTCTTTGACAAGAGAAGCCACCGTGATGAGAAGCCCTCATATCACCGTGATGAGAACCACAAGGAAGAGTAGCCCCCACTCATTGCAACTAGAGAAGAGTCCGAGCACAGCTCTGAAGACGCGGTGCAGCCAAAAATAAATAAATAAATAAATTTCAAGAAAAGAACCCAGGCTGGGTCAATCAGAGACAACTTCACCAGATGCTGCTAGTCTGGGAGTGGAGCTGACGCTGAGGAAAGGGGGGCTAAGAGGCAAACAGAATCCTGAGAGCATCCTGGCTCCAGCTGGCATTTTAACTTGCAGAGTTGGGCAAATTCCTCTCCCTCTTTCCCTCTCTCTCCTTCTTTCCTTCCCGCCTTCTGTCTTTCTCTTTCCTTCCTCACTCCCTTCCAGCATTCCTCCTCCTCCTCCTCATTCTTCTTCTCTCTCTCTCTCTTACTTATTTTGGCACAGTCCAGTTTGAGTTTGGTTTTCGTCTCGTACTAAAATTGTTCCCCCAAAATACCCCGATGGCATTTCCACTTCACGTGCCCACTCATCTCCCCTCCCGCCTTCACCCTGAGAAGGGCTGGTGCTGTGGTGCCGTGGAGGCTACCAAACCATCCCAACCTCCAGCCCCTTCTGTCCCTGATGGTGTGAAATAAGAATAGAATTTTCAGTTGAATAAATGTATCATTCTGTTATTGGCTTCCCTGGTGGCCCACATGGTAAAGAATCCACCTGCAATGCAGGAGACCCGGATTCGGTCCCTGGGTTGGGAAGATCCCCTGGAGGAGGGCACAGCAACCTGCTCCAGTATTCTTGTCTGGAGAATCCCATGGACAGAGGATTGGCAGGCTATATAGTCCATGTGGTTGCAAAGAGTCAGACAGGACTGAGGCCACTTAGCACACTTGTTTGCATCTTTCTATTATACAAATAATACAAAAATTAACTTTTTTAACTTAGGGAAGAGGGAGAGAATTACTCCTAAACCAGCCACTGTGAGCGTTTCAGCTTACTTCCTCACAAAGGTTTCCGCAGACACAGGCATACAGTTAGAGACCCCAGCGCACCGAGCACATGCCGCTGTCGTCATCGTCACCGTCACTATACAGGTACTGTCATTAGCATTTCTCTCTCTCTGCTTTTTAAAAGTTTATTTTCAACAGCTTCCCTTCAGCTGTTGTAAGATTGGAAAGTAAGGAATGTACAGCGTAAGCCCACTTGCTTAGGTGGGAGCTATTACTATAGCTAACTGTGTTTTTGTTGTGTCTGGGAGCTGAGTTTGATCACCTGGAGATTTATACAGATGTCTGGATCACACCCCTAGAGATTCTGATTCAGTAGGATCTATGGCAGGGGTGGGCTCCAAGAATTCGTGTTTCCAAGCAGCTGCCAGGTGATGCCAGTGCTCAGGTCTCAGCACGTGGAACTCACCCTGGGGTTAAGATGCATTTGCTATTCAGCTGATTTGTAAACATATTCAAGCATGAGAAGCCCAGATATAGACAAATCCCAACTTTCAGTTTAAGAGTCGTTTACTAAACACTAATTCATATACCTGTGGTTTTTCAGAAGCCCACGTTTTTCTTGGGGGCCAAGTTTCCAGGGGGAAGTATGACCTAGAGCTTCACATCTAAACCCCGTGGGGTCCCCCGATTTCACACAGGCTGAAAAGGAGAAACATTGTGAAGTGACGGTTTCTTTCACTATTCTTTTCTAACCTTCGTCCAGTTGGATAGAGGTTAAGGGGCTAACCGTGGGGGCTGGAGCCTTCAGTTCAGTTTCGTATTTACTGAGTGTTACAGACTATTCTGCGGAGGTGACGATGAACAGAACGTGGTTCCTGCCCTGTAGGCGTTGACCACCAATGGAAAGAGAGGAACACAAAGTAAAGAAATGTTGGGTATCCTGAGAAAGAGCGAGGGTTGAGGGAGGCCGGGTTCCCTGGGAGCACAAGAAGACCCCGGGCAGCCTCAGCGGGTCAAGACGCTGAGCTGTGCCAGGGAGGGGAAAGGGCGCCGCGGCTGAAGGAACAGCGAAGGCGCCGAGGTGCTGTTAGGTGAGGATGGTGAGACAGGGACGGCGAGGAGGGGCGAGGTCCAGACTGCCTCAGCCCGGTGGCTTGGAACCTTGCATGTTTCCGGTCCTTGAGCCCAAGAGCAGCTGGAGACCGCTGGAGGATTTTCAACCAGTCCACTAAGTGGAATGACGTGGTTTCTCTGATTGCTCAAAATGTTGCCTCCAAGACAACATGTTTTGATCAACCATTCCCTGAGCTCACTTTAGGCCCGCACACACTGGGTCACCACAAGGCCCTGTCAGCTGGGACCACAAGTCTGTCTAAGGACAATGTATGGTATTAACTGCTGGCAACAGCAGTGACTTACTGAAATACAGGTATGTTTTCTCTAGAAAGCAGTCCAGGGTTCATAGAGGGGCCCAGTGGTCAAACTCAAGTGCTTCTCGCGCTGGAACCAACTATTCTTGACTGCCTTGCGTGGCCCGATGCTCCACTGCTGCGGACGCGTTAGAGCAAGTGTTCTGTCACACAGAGTCCCAGTCTGTCTTGTAACTAACCCCCACGGGATTTACTTGAATGCCTGTAGTTGAACAAGTTGGCCTAATCACTTACTGCAAAGGAGATGGCTCTCCCTGAGGACTTGGACTTTGGCTAGGTGAATTTAGGGAGGGCCCAAGAAAGCAGGGCTTTGCTCTGGCCTGACTTCTGTCAGGAAATGGGATGACTTTATGGTCGGGTATCTTGGAAGTCTTATCTGTAAGGAGGGTAGACTATATCAAAGCTAAAGTCACAATTGATTAAAAAAAAAAAAAAAGCAGCTGTTATTCATATTAGCCAGGGGAGGGAGATATTCAGCATTTTGTGCTTGGTTTTGTCTGCATTTAGGTAAACTTATGAAATGATCCATTTGACTCACTTTATAGCCTCACAGGCACAGAATGGCCTTGCCTGATGTTCGTCTTATATGAGATTGTTTAGACTAAGGCCTGGCTAAGGTTGTTGTTCAGTTACTCTTTGCGAGCCCATGTACTGTAGCACGCCAGGCTTCCCTGTCCTTCACTATCTCCCGGGTTTGCTCAAACTCATGTCCATTGAGTCAATGGTGCGATCCAACCGTCTTATCCTCTGTCACCCCCTTCTCCTCCTTCCCCCAATCTTTCCCAGCATCAGGATCTTTTCCAGTGAGTTGGCTCTTCACATCAGGTGGCCAAAGTATTCGAGCTTCCACTTGAGCATCAGTCCTTCCAATGAATATCCAGAGTTGATTCCCTTTAGGATTGACTGCTTTGATCTTGCAGCCCAAGGAACTCTCAAGAGTCTTCTCACACACCACAGTTCAGTAAGGCAGTAGGGGAGACTGGGTATAGAGCTGGCACTGGCAGTCTGTCTCTCAGACAGGGAGGCTGGGGCTCAGGAATGGGGAAATTCCAGACCTTGGAAGGTGATTTTTATCTTCTCCTGCTTGTCAATATTTAACATTCCTACTGCTAGTTGGGTGGGACCTTCACAAAAATAAGCCTGTCTCCAGGATCTGCAAGAAATTCTCGTAAAGTAGAATTTGCTTCTCAAGTTTTCTATACCAGTAGCTGGAAGAGTGAGGGGTCTAAATGAGTTGAAACTCTCCCCTGCCACTGGTGGGAGAGCCATTCAGCCTGGTATGGCAGAACCAACGGAACACTTTAAAGCAATTATCCTCCAATTTAAAAAAAAGGAAAAAAAGCCGGCCACCAGTGATGTCATGGTAACGTCCACCTCACAGTGATGCGCCCCATCCCCACCACACACAGAACCACCCGGTCACATGACTTCCACCCTCTTCAGAGTGTCCCAGGCATTTTCTGGAAACCCCCAAAGGGACTCCTCACATATCCTCTTCACAGTGCCAGCTGCCAGTTGGTTGCCTCATTTAACACAAGTTTACTGAATACCTTCGAGACACCAAGCCCTGTGCTCACGATGTCATATGAATGATTCAGGTGTCAGAGAGATGCATCCCTGATTGTAGACAGCTGACAGCTAACTGAGGGAAGAGTAAGACATCCTGCTGCTGCTGCTGCTGCTAAGTCGCTTCAGTCGTGTCCAACTCTGTGCGACCCCGTAGACGGCAGCCCACCAGGCTCCCCTGTCCCTGGGATTCTCCAGGCAAGAACACTGGAGTGGGTTGCCATTTCCTTCTCCAGTGCATGAAAGTGAAAAGTCAAAATGAAGTCGCTCAGTCGTGTCCGACCCTCAGCAACCCCGTGGACTGCAGCCCACCAGGCTCCTCCATCCATGGGATTTTCCAGGCAAGAGTACTGGAGTGGGGTGCCATTGCCTTCTCCAACATCTTATTGAGTATCATCTAAAAATATATATACAATCATAAATTGTGGAAGCATTGTGATAAAAAAATATCTGATAGTGACCAACAGTAGACAGGGTGTTCCTTAAAAATATGCCAAGCATCCTGGTGTGTTCCCACTTCAGGACACAACTGCTGTTTTCTCAGCAGGAANAACATCTTATTGAGTATCATCTAAAAATATATATACAATCATAAATTGTGGAAGCATTGTGATAAAAAAATATCTGATAGTGACCAACAGTAGACAGGGTGTTCCTTAAAAATATGCCAAGCATCCTGGTGTGTTCCCACTTCAGGACACAACTGCTGTTTTCTCAGCAGGAAGGAGTTTCCCCCTGCACATCCTCGTGACCCACTTCTCACTGCTTTCAGGTCTTCCTTCAAGGTCACCTTCTCGAGGCCGCCTTCTCCTGTGGCCCCCTCCCAGCCCCCGACTCCCTAACTCCTGTCCTTGTTCTCTATTCTCCCTGGTTTTACCATCTACCATCTTGTATATTGGTTTACTGATGGTCTCCCCTCCCTCCACCAAAAACTTCCTTCCAGGAGATCAGGGGTTTTCCCCTGTTTTGTCACTGCCCCCAGGGTCTAAAAAGAGTATGTGACAGTGCTTCAGTGAGTGCGCGCTGGATAAACGAATGAGTGAGGGAGTGATGAGCATAGGAAGGGGCCATCAGGGAGGACCCCTGGGACCACGATGGCGAGTTTGTCTTTTCCCCCTCGGGAAGCAGATGAAGCAAGGGTGAAGGAGATTTGATCTGTGTTCTATCGCTTACACTTGGAAAAGGCCCAGGTGGAAATGGAGGGGATGGGGTACAAGGTGGGCAGCCATGGCAGTGGCCGAGCCAGAGAAAATCGTGCTTGGATAAGATGGTGGGATGTGGGGGACAAAACTGGGCAGGTTGAGGGACAGGTTAGAGGTGGAGGGGACCAGATACTCGACCGTGCTGAATGGGAGAGGAGTGGAACCTGGCCCCTAGAATTCTGGCCTCGACTCCTCAAGACGGGCAGAAGGGAGGAGGAACAGGTCAGGGCCGGTCATGGGTCTCCCCGTGGAGTGTGTTTTCCCTCTCCTGCTCTGCCCCAGCTGTCAACATGTGCAGCCTCCCGGAGCATGGCTAGAGTCTCAGCATAGAGACTGTTCTGACTACCTGATTATATATATATATATATATAATTTATATATATATATAATTCCTATATCCTGGCTCCTCCCTTACCCCTTGGGAGTTCTCTGTCCAAGAGGCTGTCTTCTGGACTTAAGTCCTCAGTGTGTCTGCCAAGTAAAACATAACACCCAAGTTTTAGGTTGTGGCCTTGGCACCTACTGAGGCAACCATAATCGATTCCACGCAAAAGGGGGCTATACCTGTCCCCCACCTCTCAGGTCCTCACCCCTCTAAGGTCCCAGGGCCTCACTCCAATTCCTCTTTTCTCAGGGTGTCCGCTCCAACTCCACCTGCCTGCCTCCACTGACTCACAAGACCTGCTTTACCGTGCCAATGACCCGAGGGGAGACGCCGACCTCAGCCGGCAGCGAGGCAGGCTCCCGGCCAGCAGAGCAGATGCCCGGCCCATCTGCTCAAGAGCTGCCCAGACCCAACACCCAAGCTGGTGCTGGAGTCAGAGGGGTGGGGAGAACTCGCCGGAGCCTGGGACCCAACAGGTGACATACTCTCCAAGGGCCCAGCCTCCTCCCAGGGCTCTGTCCCTAGCTCCAAGGGAATTGAAAGAGGCCTCTAACGAGCCCCCAGGCCAACAGAGTCCAGTCTCGGGGTCTGCCGGTTCCCCTGTTGTTCTTACTCCCC
>SJYA01001962.1:2016826-2029178 GCA_006410615.1 Neotragus moschatus | reverse complement strand
CCTCCCCACCCCACCTCCTCCATGAAGTCAGCCCTGCCTCCCCCTGCTCCTTTGACGTGTTCTCCGCGGGGCTCTTGGGGCCCTGTATCCTTATTTGAGGGTTTGGGGCTGTGTGTTTCAGTCTAGTTCAGTCGCTCAGTCATGTCTGACTCTTTGCGACCCCATGGACTGCAGCGCGCCAGGCTTCCCTGTCCACCCCCAACTCCCCAAGCTTGTTTTCACCTCCTGCTTTGTAATTCCTCCAGGCCTGAGGGTGTGTGGGACATTCCTACAGAGGGGAGTGGCAGGCACAGACTGCAGCTGACCAGACACGCATTCAAGGCCAGCCTGCTACTGTGTGACCCGGGCTAGGAGCTTAACGTCTCTGTGCCTCACTGATGAGTGAGGATACTCATGCCTACCCGAGAGGCTCCCGGGAACATTAAAGGAAACTCCATTTGCAAAGAACCCAGGCCAGTATCTGACGTGCAGCAGAGCCACGGCTGTTATTCCCATGTGACAAGTCTCCCCGCTCCCCATATGCGACAGCACGCCAGGCATCCGGCAGGGGCACAGGGAGGGCTTGGTGGCCCTGTGGGCTGAATCTGGGTCTGTCGTTGGCTCACGTGGGTTAGGCACTAGAGCATTTGGTCCCATTTCTCTCCGGACTTGTCTCCTATCTGCGGGTTTGGAGAACTACAGGCTGATGTCTCATTTCTTCAGAGCCTGAGCCAGCAAAGACATGTCAGGTCAAGTTCATGGATAAGTGTAGAAATGGACACTGACCCCTCTCAAGGGCTGGAGAGAATCTTTCTCACAAAAATTTTCACTGTTCATCCTACCCTTTTCCTCCATAAAAGCCTCCCTAAATCAGAAGCAGGTTTTGAGGCAAATTTATGTCTGAAAGACAGATTTTAGAGACACTCTTTGGAGATCTTTCTGGTCCTGTCTGACCTTTTGCCTTGGCTGAGGACCTAATGAAAATCAGTGAGCATCTCCAGAGCATGTGGTCATCATGATGCCTCCCTGATCCACAGGTCCCCAGCCAGCCCCAGGCATATTTTATACCCATATTCTCTGTCATACCCATGACAACTCCATCCTACAGGTGAGGAAACTGAGATTTGGCAAGTGCACACAGCTGGTAAGTAGCAGAACCAAGATGTCCACTCTGCTTGACCTGTCCCAGCCGGCACTCCTGCCACGGGCCACTCCCCTTGGTAATGGGGTGAGCATTGGCCTGGAATCTGAGAAGCCAGCTCTGAGCCAGTGATGGACACTCTCCCTGGAACCTCAGCTGCATCCTTTCTACACGGGGAGAGGAGAGGCCACCCTCCCACTGCCCAGGTGAGGGTTTGGGGTGGGGGCAGGAAGAGAGCAAAGAGTGAAAATAAATTTCTTCTTAATTGACAGCTAACCAGATTTTCTCTGGCAGCAATTTATATCTATTTCCCCTCATTCAGGCAGCTGTGAATATGAGAAAAGCATTCAGCCGTTTGAAGAGTACTATTTAACTCATGACAAAGAGCAGTTCTTTTGAATCTCTGAGAATTTTCTGTAAGTCACATGTCATTTTCACTTTCACTTATGAAACTGAAGCTCACATTCACCTTTGTAAAAAAGCTTCCCGGGGCGGCGGGGGGGTGGGGAGGAGGATGTCGTGGAGAGGCGGCCAGCAGCAGAGACTGGGTCTCAGGCCTCCCTAGAAGCAAAGACCGTTCCAGCATGTTGCCATCTTAGGCTCAGACCTGAACTTGTTTTGGAAGAAAGATCTGAAAAAGGTCACGGTGAACCAACAGAAAATCATCAAGGTCTGTCTTTATCTCAACTCACTGTGGGCTTGGGCTCACTGCAGCAGCTCCCGGAGCCCAAGGGGAAAAGCCAGGCTGGGAGGAAATGGAGTTCCCCGGGCTGGAGAGGAGCCCGAAGGTTGGATGAGACTGTCGCACATCTGCTTCCCTCATAAGGCATCCCCTAGCTCCCTCATAAGGGACCCTGCCAGGTAGAAACCAGACCAGCGCTGGGCCAGGAGCCAGAGCAAGGGCTTACCTGGTAGGAACATCTGCTAAGCTCTTTGAACCAAATGAAAACCCTGCTATTTTAATGATTGTAAATTCCTACAGCAGTTTCCCCCAGTACCCTGGCTGTCATGTTAATGGAATCATTTTTCAACTTAATAGATACTTGCACAGGGCCAAGTGTATGTATGTGTGTGTGTGTGTTGTGCGTGCATGTGTGTGTGCCCATGCGTCTGTGTGTGTGTGTTTGTACACACCTGCATTTTTCAGGAGTGAGGATATTTGCATAACACAGATATGGTGGCAGATACCAGATAAACAGGAAGTTTCAGACCTGGGCCGTTTCCTTTCACTGTGAATCAGCAGCCTCTGTCTTCTCATACAGAAATGGTGGAAGTCACAGGGGAATGGCTTGGGAATGCGCAGTACAGGAGAAAGCACAACAGTTCCAAGTCCCCTTCTTTGGTGGGGGGCTTCCCTGGATGCCCACCCCTGCTGGCGCTCTTGAGGCCCCTGCTCTCCACCCACCCAGCTTCCAACAGCCCTCCAGATGCTTGGACACTGGCCCCAAACACATCAGCCAGTGTCCAGCCACACGGCATTCATTCCACCAGTGCCTGGAGGAGGCCGGGCTGGGGAGTCGGGGGCATCTTAGCTCCTGGTTCCCTGGGGCCCAGGTTTGTATTCCAGAAAGGTGATGCGGGGTAACAAGCACACCCAGGACCTGTACCACAGTCCCTGGGTTCAGACCCTCGGGCTAACCAGAGAGACCTCGGGCCACCTGCTTTGAACTCTGAGCCCGGGTTCAGAGTCTTGTGGGACTGATAACGGCCTTCCGCGGGTTGGAGCTGTGATGCAGTACGTATGAAAAGCAGGGAATAGCAAGCATCAGTTAAAAGCACAGGCTTTGGAATCAGATATCTGAATTCAAAGCCCAGTTCCATTGTGTTCTGGATGTGAGACTTGGGGCCAATTGCCAAACTTTTCCGAGTCTATTTGCTCATCTGTGACATGTAGATAATAAGAGTTGTCTAAGGGAACTCTCCCAGTTGGGAATGTAAGTATGGGAATGTAAGTTGGTGCAGCCACTGTGGAGAACGGCATAGAGATGCCTTAAAAACTAAGAACCAAACTACCATACGATCTAGTAGTCGCAGTCCTGAATATGTAAAAATGAAAACACCAGCTTGAAACATTATATGCACCACCCAATGTTCACAACAGCACTATTTATAATAGCCAGGACATGGAGACAGCAGCACAAGCAGGCATCAGCAAACGATTGGATTAGAAGTGTGTGTGTGTGTATACATATATATGTACATATGTATACACACACACAATGGAATAATACTTAGCTGAAAAGAAATACTGCCATTTGCAGCAATGTGGATAAGCCAGAGATTATTATGCTCAGTGAAAGAAGTTAGAGAAAACAAAGACTCTATGATATCACTTACAGGTGGAACCTAAAAATATATACAAATGAATACATATGAAAAGCAGAAAGAGACTCACAGGCTTAGGAAACAAACTTCTGGTTACCAAAGAGGAAAGGGAAGGGGAGAGGGACAGCTTCGGGGTATGGGATTAACAGATAGAACTAGTAAGTATAAAATAGATAAGAGATGAATATACGCTGTATAACACAAGGAACTATAGCCATTATCTCGTAATAACTTATTAGGGAGTATAATCTGAAAAAATACTGAATCACTGCTGTACACTTGAAACTAATATAATCCTGTAAATCAACTCTACTTCAATAAAAAGTGATCCACCTGACAGTCTGTGGAGAGGGTGAAATGGCCTATTACTTGGCACCCTAACAGTGTCTGGCTCACGGGAGACTCTCAAGTCTGTGAACCAACTTTCCGACTGCCTTCTCCCCTTCCCTCCTCCGGCCTCACCCAGCACAATAAGACCTGTGAGGTGGGGACCATTGCTGAGCTTTCCCAGTGAACACCCAGCACCTGGCTGGCACATAGTAAGGTTTAACAAATCAGTTGAATAAATGAATGAAAGTTCTTGGTTCCTAGCAGGTGCTGAGGAAATACAGCTGTATAAGACAAATCAGTACGAAAACCATGCTCTCTCTTGTTGAAACCCCTAAAAGAGGGCCAGTATAGAATAAAGATGATAAGCATCATGGGACTACACAGCAGTCAGATCTGCTGTATCCTTTAACTTCTCCCAGCCTCTCTTTCCTGATCTGTAAAATGGGTACAGTAGTAGTAACTCACCCACTACTGTGAATTACTGCATTGTTTTAGGGTTAAATGAGACAGTGCAGGCAAAATACTTAACACAGCACTCTGCACATAACTAGTATATGGAAGAATGTGTCCGAGAAGTCCCAGCCTAATGACCCTTCAAGAAGATGATTCCAAGACGACTTTTTTTCCCAAGAGGACAAGTCTTTTTAGGCCTGGCATCCCTCCTGCCTCATTTCTCTTGGTTCTCCCTTTCCCAACAGTGTCCCTCTTCCTTCTTAGGCTGAGTCGTCTTTTCTTATCGAAGAGTTGGCACTTCTGAAGCCCAGGTCCCCCCATCACTGTGGGATTGCTGCACAGACAGCAAGCCATGCCCTACTGACCCCACCTTTCTGCGCTGCATGCACAGGGGTGTGGGAGGCTTGTCTCTGCGAGGAACACAACACACTCGCCCAGGTGTATTTACTCTGGGGCTTGGACACAGTGGACATACACGTGAAGCGCCAAGATATGTACTCAGCACGGCTTTGCATCCAGGCTCTGCGCAGACAAGCTGTCTGATCTCAGGCAAGTCTGGTACCCTTTCTCAACCTCAATTTCCTATTCTGAAAAGTAGACACCATTGCTAGTTGTTGTTCAGTTGCTCAGTTCTGTCCAACTCTTTGTGACCTTATGGACTGCAGCACGCCAGGCTTCCCTGTCCTTCACTATCTCCTGGAGTTTGTTCAAACTCATGTCCATTGACTCAATTATGTCATCAAACCNTGGTACCCTTTCTCAACCTCAATTTCCTATTCTGAAAAGTAGACACCATTGCTAGTTGTTGTTCAGTTGCTCAGTTCTGTCCAACTCTTTGTGACCTTATGGACTGCAGCACGCCAGGCTTCCCTGTCCTTCACTATCTCCTGGAGTTTGTTCAAACTCATGTCCATTGACTCAATTATGTCATCAAACCATCTCATCCTCTGTCATCCCCTTTTCCTCCTTCCTTCAATCTTTCCCAGCATCAGGGTCTTTTCTAATGAGTAGGCTCTTTGCATCAAGTGGTCAAAATATTGGAGCTTCAGCTTCAGTATCAGTCCTTCTAATGAATATTCAGGGTTGATTTCCTTTAGGATTGCTGGTTGGATCTCCTTGAAGCCCAAGGGATTCTCAAGAGTCTTCTCCAGCACCACAGTTTGAAAGAATCAATTCTTTGGCACTCAGCCCTTCTTTATGGTTCAATTTTCACATCCGAAGATGAAAAACCATAGCTTTAACTAGACACACCTTTGTCGTTTTTTGACTATATAAACATTTGTGATACCAATGCTAGTACCCAGGGCTGATTTTGAAAACACTTAATAACCAGCTTTGGCACTAAGCTATTATATGCATGCCAGTAAATACAGGCACAACTGCTAAATATTAACTCTGCTGATTTCTGCTGCAGAGGTTGCTATGGCTCCTGGCACAGTGGAAATACCTTAAACATTAGCTATGATTTTTATGTTTAGCCCATGTCACACAGTTCCCAGAGCAGTCCCCAGGGGAAGAACACTCAGAGAAGTGATGCCCCTGGAAAGACCTGGTCTTTGTTTTCTCCCATTTTGACTAAGACCCCCTTGCCTCTCTTTGCTCACCAGAGAGTCACAGAAGTGCTGGGGATGAGAAAGGACCTTGGTCTTCTCTGCCCAGTGCAAATCATAGTCCGTCCCTGTTTCCCATGGCTGGAAGCTGGTTTCCCCATGAACGTTCTTTGCAGATCTTCCTCACAGTCACAGAAGAGCCAGACTCCCGGTGACCGAGGCACGGAGTCTGTTCGCAGTACCTGGCAAGCCAGCGAGAGGCTGACACATCAGAGTGGGCCCTCGTGCCTGGATGGAAGATCCAGCGATCTGATTGTGCACGTGCCGCTGGACATCTTCTATGTCTGAGGCCAGAGTCGCCTTCTCTTCTGATATCACTCCTTGGACCAGGTCTTTGAAAAGGGTCCTGGGCGTGCAGAGCATGGAGGCAAGCCCTCCACGGCAGCAGAAGTTGATCCTCAGGCACTCCCATTCTCCATCTTGTACCCCAACAATCCAAAGCCAGAAATACCAAGGACAGTGGGCCCAGCAGCCCAGAGGCTAGAGGTCATCTCTGCCCCCCAGGCAGAGTCTGCAGAGGCCACGCCTGCCAGGGCCCAGGACAGTCGGTCACCTTGGAGGCCTGTGATTAAAGTAGTTGTCTCCCCTCCTAGACCCGGTGGCCCATTTGTGTCCGGGGCTGCGTATCTATGAAGTCCTATGCTGTCGCCTCATAAAAGATGCTCCCACTGGAGTGAGTATGGATGCAGCCAGAGAGTGAGGTGCCTATAACCTGGGTGATGGCTGCCCATCAGAGCTAAATAATACAATGCAAACCCAATGGGATTTTCTAGTAACTTTGTCAACAAAATAACACTGTAATCATAAAGCTGCCATTTCTTGTCTGTGACCTCTGCTCTGACCTCTAGCAGGTATTTATACATATTCTGTCCTTTGGGGGTATTTCTTGCCAAAACCCATGAGAAAGGAAGCATAATCACAATAATAATTATTATAATTATAATTTAATTTAGTAACAATCAGTAAGTATGAAACAAATTTTATTTTAATAAAACACATATTAAACTTTTTCAGCATGCTAGGCTTTGTGCTCATTGTCTTATAACACATCTCACTTCATGATCCCCATAATGTAAGTACTATTATTGCCCCATTTCACAGATGGGTAAGGGGAGACATGGGACTCCAGGCCAGATCCACAGCTGCCAGACCCTGTGAACTTCCTCACAGGCTCCACTCAGCCTCCCTTGTCAGCCCTGCTTCTTCTCATCCATCTTCAGCCAGGGAAGGAGAGGGACAGGAGACTGAGGGAGCCACAGCCAGCATGCAGGCCACTGAATTGGCCAAGCACCAGAATGCAAACCCTCCTGGCAGGTCAGAATTCTGGGGCTGGCTTCCCACCACCTCCCCACCAGTCAGTGCAGACTAGTGGTAACTCACTGCTTTGTGTACTATGTGTAATGTACTAAATCCCTTCAGTTGTATCCAACTCAGTGCTACCCCATGGACCTATCCACCAAGCTCCTTGGTATTTCTGTCCATGGGACTCTCCAGGCAAGAAAACTGGAGTGGGTTGTCAAGCCCTCTTCCAAGGGATTCCCCACCCAGGGATCAAACCCACGTCTCTTATGTCTCCTGAATTGGCAGGAATATTTTTTACTTCTAGCGCCACCTGGGAAGTCAATTTACCCCTTCAGTTCAGCCGCTCAGTCGTGTCTGACTCTTTGCAGCCCTATGGACTGCAGCACACCAGCCTTCCCTGTCCATCACCAACTCCCAGAGCTTACTCAGACTCATGTCCATCGTGTCGGTGATGCCATCCAACCAGCTCATCCTCTGTTGTCCCCTTCTCCTTCTGCCCTCAATCTTTCCCAGCCTCAGGGTCTTTCCCAATGAGTCAGTTCTTCACATCAGATGGCCAAAGTATTGGAGTTTCAGCTTCAGCACCAGTCCTTCCAATGAATAGGACTGATTTCCTTTAGGATAGACTGGTTGGATCTCCTTGCAGTCCAAGGGTCTCTCAAGAGTCTTCTCTTGAACCACAGTTCAAAAACACGAATTCTTCAGCGCTCTGGAGAAGGCAGTGCAAACCACTTCAGTATTATTGCCTCGAGAACCCCGTGAGCTCACTCCCTTAGTTCAAATGAAATAATGAGGATAACTTCTGTCACCTGCGCTGATAGCTCTGTTTTAGCTACTCAGACCATTAGATGTGACACTTTGGGAGCTGAAGTGAAAGGAATGAGGACCGAATAACCTTAGCAGCAAATGCAGAGCTGCCATATCCTTCCCCACTGCCCCAGTTTCCCCTCTTATTAACACCTTGCATTTGTGTGTCACATTCCTTATCACTGATGGACCAATACTGATACATTATTGTTGACCCAATTCCATAGTTTACTTTTTATTTTATTTATTTATTTGGCTGTGCTGGGTCTTCATTGCAGCACACAGACCTTCCATCTTCATTGGACCCATGGGATCTTTAGCTGCAGCATTCAAACTCTTAGTTGCGACATGTGGAATCTAGTTTCCTGAGCAAGGGTGGGACCCGGACCCCTGCATTGCAGGTATGGAGTCTTAGCTACTGGGCCACCAGGGAAATCCTAGAGTCCATAGTTTACATGAGGGTTCACTCTTGATGCTGTACACTCTAAGGCTTGGACAAATGTATAATGGCACGTACCCACCACTACAGTTCTGTAGAGAACAGGTACATTGCCCGCCCCCACCCGCCAAGTCCCCTGTTTCACAGATTTATCCCTCTCTCTCCTCCAGTCCCTCACGTCTCACCTCCTATCCCAACCCCTGGCACCATTAACCTTTTTATTGTCCATAATTTCACCTTTTCTAGAATATCATATATATTAATAGTAGCTGGAATTATACAACCCATAATAAGCTTTTTTAAAATCGGCTTCTTTAACTTAGTAAGATACCTTTAAGTTTCCTCCATGTCTTTTCATGGTTTAGTGGCTCACTTCTTTTATCCTTGAATACTACTTTATTGTCTGGAGGTAACACAATTTATCCATTCACCTACCGCAGGACATCTTGGTTGCTTCCAGGTTTGGGCAATTATGAATAAAGCTGTTATAAATATCTGTGTGCAGGCTTTTGTATGAAAGTTAAGTTTTCAAGGAGAACAGTTGCTGGGTAAGTGCATGTTTAATTTTGTAAATAGTATCTTAAACTTAATTTTACCTTGCATATTGTCTGTTTTAACGAAAGTGCTTAAGCTGTGCTGGGGATTTGCGATTCTTTCAAGAAGAGCAAGAGCCTCCTCAAGTATAAAAGCCTAGTTCTCCAGCCTCCTTCCTGTCCCCACCTCTTAGCCTTTCCATCCTTCTCCACCCTCTGAGGACACAGAAAATCTGATCTCAGGCCCACCAAGCGAGGGTTCAGTGCCAAGACCTGGTTCATAGCTTCTCCGGGACAGGGAAGTAATTGAACGGCTTTTTGTTGCCATGAAGCACGTGGGATCTTAGTTCCCTGAACTCACACCCCTCTGTGTGGAAGCTTAGAGTCATAAACACTGGACCACCAGGAAAGTCCCAACTGTTTGGCTTTTACAGGCAGTTAAAATTTGGTCGCTGCTCAGAGTACACAAAGATGTCATTTGCGTCAAGCCAAATTGTTTAGAAAGTTAATAGGATTTGCAGTAAACTTTTGGAATAATTCTGAAATATAATTGAACTAGTTGTACACATATGATTCGGTTCTTCAATTTTAATATATTTCATTTCTCTCTCTTCCCTGAATGCTGTTACCTTATTGAACTGCTCCTTCATCTTCTTGATACACATATTTCTACTTTGGAAAATCACACTCGTATTTTATTAGCTCAATAGGGCAGGAGGTAGCCCTTGTTTGTCTTTGTAATGCCTATGTAAATATTTACTGAATGAATATTTTGGAGAAAACCATCTTGTTTTTCCCTCCAGTTTGAAAATGTCTTTCCACAAGAGTCAGTCTTTACAGAGCTGTACGCATGAACATCGTTGCAATGCCATTCACATACTGATTTAACACGTATTTAAATGTGCTCTTTCCCCGCCTCCAGGTCACAGGGGGAGATCACCAAGGGCATAAGTCCAACCTCAAGGGCTGTCTCTCAGGAACCAAGCCCCCAAGTCTTAGGCCTTTCTCATGAGGGTCTGGATGAGCCTATTGCTGCTGCTGGCAGGTCCTTTACACACAGTGCCTTGGGGCCCCGCGGAGGCCAGCTGCTCCTGGCTCCCCTGAGGACCTCTGTGTTCCCGCTTTCCAGGGGTGCCTTGGGGGACTGATTTATAGAGGAGCCTCTGGGATAATAACCCACTGGTACCTCAGTGACCTGCATGCTGACAGCTCTTCCTTGGGTTTTCATTCTTTCCAAACTCCTCAAAGGAAGCCTGTTGTTTTGATTTGTTTAACCTCTGGGTAAAAGTAAAGGTAAACCTCTGGTGAATCAAGGTAAATTAGAAGAGGTCAAACAGGAGATGGCAAGAGGGAACATTGACATTTTAAGAATCAGTGAACTAAAATGAACTGGAATGGGCAAGTTTAACTCAGATGACCATTATACCTACTACTGTGGGCAAGAAGCCCTTAGAAGAAATGATGTAGCCCTCAGAGTCAACCAAAGAGTCTGAAGTGCAGTACTTGGGGGCAATCTCAAAAATGACAGAATGATCTCTGTTCATTTCCAAGGCAAATCATTCAATATCACAGTAATCCGAGTCTATGCCCCAACCAGTAATGCTGAAGAAGCTGAAGTTGAACAGTTCTATGAAGACCTGCAAGACCTTCTAGAACTAATACTCAAAAAAGATGTCCTTTTCACTATAGCAGACTGGAATGCAAAAGTAGGGAGTCAGGAGATACCGGGAGTAAAACACAAGTTTGGCCTTGGAGTACAAAATAGAGCAGGGAAAAGTCTAACAGAGTTTTGCCAAGAGAATCCACTGGTCATAGCACACTCTCTTCCAACAACACAAGAGAAGACTCTACACATGGACATCACAGATGGTCAGCACTGAAATCAGGATGATTATATCCTTTGCAGCCAAAGATGAAGAAGTTCTATACAGCCAGCAAAAGCAAGACCAGGAGCTGACTGTGGCTCCGATCATGAATTCTTTATTGCCAAATTCAGACTTAAATTGAAGAAAGTAGGGAAAGCCACTAGACCATCCAGGTATGACCTAAATCAAATCCCTTATGATTATACAGTGGAAGTGACAAATAGATTCAACAGATTAGGTCTGATAGAGTGCCTGAAGAATTATGGATGGAGGTTTGTGGCATTGTACAGGAGGCAGGGATCAAGACCATCTCAAAGAAAAAAAAATGCAAAAAGGCAAAATGGTTGTCTGAGGAGGGCTTACAAACAGCAGAGAAAAGAAGAGAAGCTAAAGGCAAAGGAGAAAAGGAAAGATAAACCCGTTTGAATGCAGATTTTCAAAGAATAGCAAGAAGAGATATGAAAGCCTTCCTCAGTGTTCAATGCAAAGAAATAGAGGAAAACAATGGAAAGGGAAAGACTAGAGATCTCGTCAAGAAAATCAGAGATACCAGGGGAACATTTCGTGCAAAGATGTGCACAATAAAGGACAGAAATGATATGGACCTAACAGAAGCAGAATTTATTAAGAAGAGGTGGCAAGAATACACAGAAGAACTGTACAAAAAAGATCTTCATGACTCAGATAACCACGATGGTGTGATCACTCACCTACAGCCAGACATCCTGGAATGTGAAGTCAAGTGGGCCTTAGGAAGCATCACTACGAACAAAGCTAGTGGAGGTGATGGAATTCCAGTTGAGCTATTTCAAATTCTAAAAGAGGATGCTTTGAAAGTGCTACACTCAATATGCCAGCACATTTGGAAAACTCAGCAGTGGCCACAGGACTGAAAAAGGTCAGTTTTCATTCCCATCCCAAAGAAAGGCAATGCCAAAGAATGCTCAAACTACCGCACAATTGCACTCATTTCACATGCTAGCAAAGTAATGCTCAAAATTCTCCAAGCCAGGCTTCAACAGTATGTGAACCATGAACTTCCAGATGTTCAAGCTGGATTTAGAAAAAGCAGAGGAACCAGAGATCAAATTGCCAACATCTGTTGGATCATCGATAAAGCAAGAGAGTTCCAGAAAACCATCTACATCTGCTTTATTGACTACCCCAAAGCCTTTGATTGTGTGAATCACAACAAACTGTGGAAAATACTGAAAGAGATCGGAATACCAGACCACCTGACCTACCTCCTGAGAAATCTGTATGGAGGTCAAGAAGCAACAGTTAAAACTAGACATGGAACAATAGACTGGTTCCAAATTGGGAAATGAGTACGTCTAGGCTGTATATTGTCACCTTGCTTATTTAACTTGTATGCAGAGTGTATCATGCAAAATGCCAGGCTGAATGAAACACAAGCTGGAATCAAGATTGCTGGGAGAAATATCAATAACCTCAGATATGCAGATGACACCACCCTTATGGCAGAAAGTGAAGAAGAATGAAAGAACCTCTAGATGAAAGTGAAAGAAGAGAGTGGAAAAGCTGGCTTAAAGCTCAATATTCAGAAA